>QPKB01000001.1:76698986-76934640 GCA_003546025.1 Camphora micrantha
ATTCATATCGAATCAACATAAGTGCCAAATTTTATTTTATTATTTAGGTATATATACACTGCTGAATTGATGATTTCACGTACATACAAATACAATGCAATGAAATGAAAGGAGGGTTGTGCATCAATTTGTTTAATTGGCTTGTCTTGTTTAGAAAGATCAGGTTGATGCTGATGACAGAGGATCTGAATTCTTGAGTATAATTCCAAAGAGAAAAAAGACAGCGTCACGTCGCTGTAAACGTCCCCATCGTTATAAAACCGAGGATGTAAAAATTCCGCGACCCGCACAAGCTTTTGTATTGTGCGTCTTCTACAACTCAGCTTAGAATTTGTGATATAAAATGTTTGGTCGTGGTTGAGGGAGGCAGATCGAATAGGGTATTTATTACCTTGACCCAATCTGAACTCATATTGTATGTGAATTAACTAAACTAAAACCCAAAAATATACACAATCCAAACCCTACCAAATAGTAAATTCTCCGACAGTGTGCAATTTAGTTAAGTCAATGTTTTAATTAAACTGAGATTGTGCAAAACTCCCACTATAAAAAAAATAGGCTAAAAGTCTCTCTTTTCGTTGTGATCTTTTTTTTTTTCTTGGTTTATTTTGCATTTTAAAATCCAAGCTCGAGCCAACGGAAATGAGTATTTATCATTGGCCCGCCCCGAGACATCTTCATCGAAGTCGCTGAGATTTAGGTATTTGTAAACTTTTTTTTTTTTTTTTTCTTCTAACGGAAGGTTCTCATTTTTATGGGCTGGACTAATCCCTCCCAGCCCAGAGAAAAGCCGGATAAACTCTCATGTAACCCCAATATAGTAGTGCAGTTTCGAACCTACAACCTCTTGATGTAAACCATGGTCATAATATAGTAGTGCAGTTTCGAACCATGGTCATAAATCTATACAACCATAGCATTCATATCTTTCTCATTGGACCAGCCAATGAACCGACCTTACCAAAATATGAAACATGCTTCGGGTCTTAACGTCAAAAAAATTAATAACATGTATTCATTACATATATAAATTTCGCTTTTTTTTTTTTTTTGGCAAATACTTTGGATTAATGTATTAGATTCAGATGTATCATATCTCATGTCAATCCATGTTTCTTTTTTCATCCTTTCTTTAGTTCCTTGATAACCAAATGCTTCCATCTCTCATAGCTATCCAATCTCTCTCTCGTTTAGTACAATAATAATTTAAAAAACACAAATAAAAAACAATGGTACTAACAAATCCTAAATATGCATGCACGGGCTGGTTTAACATGCCATGAAACACTGATGAAGATGAGTCGACCATGTTGTTTAGTTCGCTAGCCAGTGATAACAAGGGCAATATTAAAAACATTTTGATCCCAAGACTACCCCCCTCAACAATTACAAGCCCCAAATTGAAGTGGCATTATAATAACCCACAGATATTCAAGAAACCGGTACAGAATATTAGCTTAATACCCACTTGTGCAACGTCATTACATAAATTCGCACAGCCCCTCTCTGAGATACACTGGTTAGAGACATGGGTGTGAATAAAATGCCATGGATTTGAATCCCCATTGTAGAAAGGGGAAAAAAATTCATTGCCATCCCACACTGAGCAATATAAACTGCCATTACCAATTGGTACAGTGAATGCATCAAAGTCTGAATCCATATTATTCACTGTTCCAAGCTTTTGGCAAAACCTAACCACAGATACACTGCATCAGACAGCAACCCAATCATCACTATACTGATCATGATTTTAACCAATGCCAAACTTTCTGACTTAAACCCTGGAACTTATTTATCAAAAGAATAAAAAAAAAAAAATGGAACCTTGAATGTTTTAGAACTCACCCTAGCCACCTCTATAATCATTCCATTTCAGAAATTGTCTAAAGAGGAGAAAAAAGGAGAAGCAAACGGAGATATAAGTTATCAGACTGTCGAATCAGCCAACACAACAGATTGTGTCTGGGCTCCTTTACTGTCAGGAGTCAGGACCACGTTCTAAATTCATATGCTTGATGAAGAGTCCAGAAGTATCTGCTTCACAATGGTTGTGGTAAAAGTCGCTTGCATTGAATAAATGAGCATCCTCAGAGACATCCCGTAAAATTGGAGCAATTAGGCATCTGTAAAACAAAAGATCACATGGCGAAAGCAATGCCAGTTCTGCACACTAGAAAAATAAATACTGTCATAACACAGTTGTATCTTATTCAACAGGACACCTAAAAAATGCTAAATCACTATCTTGTGGAACATAGACCACATTGGCATAACAAGACCACTTAACAAGTTCTACATAACCCACTGCAAAAAAACAAGGTCCACATAACCCATTGCAATTGCAAGTGGGCGAGTCTTAGGCACACAAAGGTAAACAACATCACTGTGCTACTACCAAACCTGTATGTGGTGGATAAGTACAAAAGCTGCCTGGCTTTACCATAAAAATTCCTCTCTGAAAGTTGGAAGTTTTATCATTTCCCGCGATCTGCTTGGCGCTCCCTGTAGCGCTCTCTATCTGAATCAATCCAACAGCAGGGCGAACTCACATGAAAACCCTTATCAATTTCACAAAGCGTTTATTTCCAAACGGTTTCAGATTCCACCATCCTGGTTGTGCTAGCCAAGCAAGTCACTGAATAGGTTGGGGTTCTGACTAGTAGGCGTCACACCCACCTGCCTTGCCACTGCATCCTTTTGTAAGGAATCTCGGGGATTTGGGCCCTTCTTCACTGAAGTCGTTTGAGCAACCATCTGAGCGCTTTTATTAGCATTGGTGGGTACCCCATAATTGAGGCTGGAAGAGTACATATCCGTGCCACTTGGCCCAGTAGAAGGCATTTCAGCATATAGTGTCTCCATGAGATCAGATGGCTTAGAAGCATTAGCTGAAACAGTACTCTCAGATGAGATGCCTTGAGTTGGACCAAGGAGTCCTTCCAGTTGCATAAAGGGGTCAACAGATGGAGCAATTTCTGGAATTGGCTCACCCAAATCAAGTAGATCCGGAGGAGGTTGAAGAGGGGCAGTCTTCTCTACAGTGACTTCAGTGGCAGTATTTGCTGTTGCTTCCCTTACCTTCTCTGCACTTGTGGGGCGAGACCTTGCAGCCTTATGGCTTGACGTTGGTCTCTTATCATGTTTTGATAAGCCACCAAACAACGAAGCGGCCAGCTTCTGCTTTTCAGCAGAAACTTCAACATGTTGCTTCTTTGAATCATATGAAACAGCACGTGTCTGCGAACTTATTGTTTCAGGGCCATGGGTGATCCCATTTGTTGTTTTCTGGATTCCAGAAGTTGATGCTGATGGTGCAGAAGGCGAGGAATAAGTTGGCCTACCCCACTTCTTTTGAACTCCTTCAAGTCGAAGTTTCACACCAAGTTCCACGGGTGCGATATCAGGGACAGGGGATGGCAAGGGAACTTGATGGATTTCCTTAGCATAAGTTGACTCAGGTACTGGAACGAGATCGGTTGAAGAAATAAAGGAAGCAGGATTCCTTGTTACCAAGGGAGGTGGTTTTGCAAGCTCATAGGCCTCAAACCTGAGACCATGAGTCAAAGCTTCTGGTTGGTCTTGACTTCTAAAATTGTTTACATTCAGCATTGCAGAACGCTCATTCTCAGGGATGTAGGGTCTAGCTCCTTTTTCTAAGGATTGCTGCACAAAGTTGTTTACGAAGGATAGGCTTTTATCAACCTGAAGAGAGAGAAATAACATTAGCTTAAAAGCCTGATAAGTCTTGACAATGCATAAGCAGGTTCATCCAGGAAGAACGTTGGTCTAAAAGAACTGACAACATTTTTTCCTAAAACAAAAATGACAAATGATAAAGTTATTGTCATTGGCCTTTGCTTCACTTGTTAGGAATATTGTGTAGTGTGTGTGGGTGTTGGTGTGTACTTTTGGGTCTCTAGTAAAGCAGGAAAAAAAAAAATGACAATGTTGATCTTGGTCGTAGCAATAGCAAAGTAATAATGACAACAATCATCACGATGATTACAGTAATAGTAAAGTAATAATGACGACAACAATGATGATGATTATGGTTATAATAGTAGTAGTGACAATAATTTGGCATGGCATTTTTTGAGTTTCATACTTAAATTATAACACTATTCTCTTGAGGTTCTTATTTTAGATTTTAAAATCCAAATAATGCACAACTCAGCCTACTCACCATACTATCTTAACAAAAACGGTAATAAGAATTGAACCATGCAAGAGTAATCAACAGCAACCTTACACCGTGATTTTGCAAGTGCTTTTCATTGGATCTCTTTTAAGAGTAATCAAAATATTCTGCTCATACATAATTTGACTCAGAATCATGAAAATTAGAACCCAATTTGGGGGTCCACTAAATACAAACCAATCTCAATATAATCTGTTAAGTCCTCTGAAAAATGTTGCCATATAGAATCTACAGGAATTTAAGATAGAAAAGTATTGCATGGAGTGCTTGGCAAAAAACATAGACCAAAAGTATTGCAAGAAGTGCTTGGTAAAGAACATAGACCTCAAAGTTCCCAAGTGCAGCATATATTCTACTCTGAGGTTGCATTTCCCAGGCATCATGAAAAATGTCATAAAATGAAGCTTCATATAACATATTCCAGAACCCATATATAAGACAAAGAAAAGTATAAAAACCTTTAACTTGCCAGAAGTGAATATGTTCAGGAATTAAAGACCGACAATAGAAAAAGGCAAGTACTGGCTGACCTCAATATCTTCACAGCTAGCATCTGCCGGCATTATGCTCTCAACAGCATGAGAGTTTAAACCCAGCACTGCCTGAAGCTCATATGCGCGCTGCTGCAGGTCCGTTGAATGTGATGCCGATAGCTCATCAATTAAGGATTGACACTACAAGAAAAGAAAATTTGTCGATGCAAGAAATCTTCTGTAGGCACTAAACAGTGGAGATAGAATGAACATAATAAGTCAAAGTTACTTTACTTTGCAAGTTCATCACCAGTTAATAATTTAATAAACTTGTTTGACCTATGCAGCAAGCATATGTCAATTGTGTTATCCCATGCTGAGCTGTGTATCCTTTGCCAGAAACCTAAGTTGCATGAGTATGGATGTGTGTAGGAATTCAACACCAGCACAAGGTGTTTGGTTTGAAACCATAGGATTCGTGGATTCAACGTACGACTCAAAAAAGTAAATAAATATTGTTTTAAATGAAAATAACATGAAAATAATAAGTCTTTAATCCGAACAATCAGGTAATAATCATATCAATATCTTACTTAAATTCCAAAAGAAGAAAAGGCATAACAGTATTTTATTGATTATAGAACAAACTTTAAATTTGCATTAGAAAAGTCCAATGCAGTGTCGTGTCCGAAACAGCTACATGGTTAATTCCAAAGAATACATGCAACAAAGCCAAAAACAGAGGCAAATGGGCAATGCAATACGAAGATTGTGTTTTGTCTACAGTCTAGGGAGCTCAATTGGCCTTTTGCGCCTGTTTGTTTGCATTAGAATACATAGGAGTCGAATTCGTAGTGTGGTTAAAAATGAAGATTCAAGCTGAATCTCCAAAAATGAACATCAGATGGCATTTTAACATCAAATAGCATTGTCTTTTAGGAAAATGAAATCAAAAGAAGATGCTATTGGATGCTTCTTATTTTTGAAAATTCACCTTTGATCTTCAATTTTAACCCACACTATGTATTCAATTCCTATGAATTTTAATGCAAAGAAACAAGGCATTTCTGTTTCACCAATAAAACAGGATTGGAGTTCTTCTCCAGTTTGGGTCTTTGTTGCAGGAAAATTCTATCAACGTGTCGCTTCCACTTCCAATCCTGCTTTCCTAAGTTAACAGTTACTAACATTTGATAGAAACAAATCCATCAAAGCATAAAACTGTGTGTGACCATTGAAGCATAAGATGTGCGTGTATGCTTGTGGGGCCCACGTGGGGATGAGAGCGGGAAAAACACACACACACACACACACCACACTACCACTTTTTTCTTCCTTTTTTCCCTCTCCTACCTACCAGTGTACACTGACGAAGGCACAGATGATCATCCTAAACATTTGATCAATGCCGACAAGTTTTCACCATTCAAAACATGCACGCAGTCAATCCAACAGTCATATCCATTTGAGTGAGTGCCAAACCCCGGGACCGGTGACTATCAGAGGGTCTCTGTTTTGTGGTCCACTCAGATGGATCATCAGGTGGGCCTCACTAGCCTAAACTGCACCTGAGTTGATTAGTACATGAGCTTAGGAGAGGATAAACACACAAATACACGTGTGTGTGAGAGGCAACTCTTTTGCCACCACATGGGACCTACTAAGATAATCCAACCCCCTAAACTCATTAACACCCAATGAGTTGGCACTCACCCTAATTTGACACTAATCTTAATTATGCTCACCATTGGATTAAATTTCATTAAAATTGTAGCTTAGAAACTGTTGAACTTCCTATATTGATATGGCCGTGATGATCTAATGTAGATGATTTTTGCCCAAAATCATATCCACTATGAGACCTTTCCATCACACTAGCCTTCCATGATTGGCGTGGATCCAAGCGGGTCTGATAAGGGACAGATTTTTAACTCTCACACAATCCATGAGAGGTACCACTAAGTAGATACGTATTCAAGAAACTAGTGGAGGGTCAAGATTCTTAGCATGACCAGTTGAAGAATACATTTAGTTAAATGAATTGGTCATATGGTGAAACTAGACTGTGTAGAAGTGTTGAGACGTATGCCTAGAGGCTCACTTTGGGACGAAATGGTCCCAACATGCTGCGGGGCTCTCCAAGGTTCTTAGAAGTGTTTTGAGGCTCACGAGGCAAAGCATTCCCACAATGTCCCATGGCCTCAAGTCCGAGGCATAGCTTGTATTTGGAATGTTGTCACGTTACACAAAATGAGGCAAATTTGGAGCGTATGCCAGATGAAGTGTGCAGCTCGGTCATGATTCATATTTGGGGACATAAAACTCATTGGCACGTCTTGTTTTCAAGAAAACAGGAACTTAGAAGTGTTTTTTTTTTTAATTAAAATGGATGTAATTAGAGTTGACTTGAATCAACCCTAATTTACTCTTAAAGAGCTAACAAGAATGTAATTCTTTTCTATTCATTTCAATATAAATATAATTTATGTAATTATTTATTCACTAAAAAATGTGTACTCTTGAGGCTTACACCCCTCATGGTGAGAGGTTTACGCTCCATGCATTGGGCAATTGGAATTCCTCGCCTAAACATTGGATGAAACATTCCAAAATATGATCACAAACTCCCCTCCCAATTCAAGAGAGCTCTATGACAGGAAATCAAAGGAGAGATTGCCACTTTAAAGCTCCAAGCCGTTGCCGGAGCATATCAGATGGCTCTGAAGATGAAAGATAATTGCATAGCCCTGTGATCAAGAAGTTCAGAAATCAAGCTATTGAGGCGGCACCCCCAACCCTCCCCCGACCCACTGAGACAGCTACAGCAAACAAAATTCCCCTCGACAACCACCCACCAACATAAAAGGGAAACACATCAGATAGCAAGGAATGATGCAAGTGCGAAGAAAAATTAGATTCTGTCAACCTCTATACATAGTTGACCACGAGACGTATATCCCTATTTAGATGAACAGCAAATAAGATTTGTCAAGTGAACATTAAAAGCAACCAACCTCGGGCAGCAATTCCACTTTCCTTCCAGCTGAAATCTCGAAAGCACATATTTTCATAATAGCTGTTACTGCATATGCCTTCAAAAGGAGAAAAACAAAAAGGCACTGAGTCCCAAAAAAATGGAAAGTGGTCATAGATATGTAAAAGAATCAAGAGAAATATCTAGATAAAAGCTCCGCTCAGCACCGTACATCCTCAATAAAAGACAAAAGTAAAGAACATGGTACTCAATTATTAAAGCACATGATATGCAGCAAAATCCCCAAATAAGTGTATATTTGCACACAACTACGAAATCACACTACACCTTAACTCAGAAAAGATGGAGCAAAATTGCAACAAACCACAAGTAAGAAAAGATGGAGCAATTTACATGCACATTAGTTTTACCGCTTTTAGGACAAAGACGCATATGAGCAAAACTGAACATTCTTTTAAATAGTAGTAACAAATTCCCCCTTTAGTACAAATGCACATGCAGACAAGATAAAAGTACCACTTAATCATAAAAATTAGTCCCCTCTTTTGGACTTAAGCCCAACATTCCATGAGGCACCAAATGACTACAGAAAAACCAAAAGATAATAAAACGTTTAGGAAAGTAAACCATGTGCATCTAAAAAATGAACAATGAAAAAACAATTCATTCACTGAATACTTAGGTGCCCAACATAGAAAATGAATATCAGTGAGTATGAAAGTTTCAGGATTTGAGTAAATCAACGGTTATGATTTTGTTAGATGCGCTCATCCAACAAAATACACTTCTAGGGTGAGGTCTAATAGTTTTCAAGTGAGAAAACTGAAGACGTAGGTGTATTAACGAATAGATGGATTTGCACAAGAAGATCCCAAGAGCCAGTAGTTTCTTTTCCAAAAGTCTCTATCCATTTGTTCACAAGATATTAACACCTCACCCAAGGTTCTTATAAGATTTGGCTCAAAAGAAAGGATCTTAGAAGAGCCTCCATAACACATAAGGTCTCATCTAAGGATAAAGCTCACCTTACACCACCAGAAAACGTGCCCACACTCTTAAGGATATAATGAGAATTGGTTTTGCCAACAACACATCATTAAAAAAATGAGGATTTCTTTTTAGTCTGATATTTGACATGGCTACATAAAATTCTTTAAGGGTACCGCATCCAAAGTTCTTAGAAGATCTGGCTCAAAAGAAAAGTTCTTAGAAGATCCTCCATAAGCATTTGCTTTGCCACTCTAAAGTGCACAAAAAAAGTGCACACTCTAAAGATATAATGAGCATTTGCTTTGCCAGCAACGCATCATTCAAATAATGAGCATTTCTTTTTGGTTTGGTTTTTGACATGGCTACACGTAAATTCTCTAAGGACATCCTTTCAAACAACACATCCTTCCAAAATCCCACTTCTTCAAATGAACCACCCCAACCCCCCACTTCCTCTTCCTCCCTCTCCCTCCCATCTCTTTTCTCCTCTTCCCTCCTTTTCCTTCTATCCAGTGTGTTAGGCACTCAACCCTTCCAACATTTGCCATGCCAGCCCCAACCTCTTTCCTCCATATTGTTCCTCTCCTCCCCAATCTTCACCACCATTTTGCCAGAAGACCCTATCTCTAGTGCTCCTTAAGCAGCCCACCTTCCAAAAAAGAAAAAGGAAAAACCTATGGTGGGATTTTTGAGAAGATATAGATAAAGAATGAGTTGGTTATTTTCGTACCAAAGGCCACATCTCTCCAAAATGTTGGCAAATTTCAGAATTTCATGGTCCTCAATCAAAATCTAGCAGTGGAAACAAGTTTCAGATTAGTTATTAGTTAATACAAGATTTTGTTTTCATCTCTTTTACTACAACATTTCTGAGAGTACCCTACTCCTTCCCCCACCCCAAGACCATGTCATATGATTTCGATCTAACAATCATGACCCCACTCATTTTTTAAACCTGAGGTCTGTTTAAATTGCAGTTCAAATAATCCAACAAGTAACTGACATGTATCAACTTCCAAACATTCCCCAGCAAAAGTCTTCATATGACGAGTTCCAAAACAAATTTTGTTCATACGGAAATATTTATTTATTTATTTTGATGATGAGGGCCCACGTGGTTACCCGACAAGATTATTCCCCCAAGCACACGCATAACCCCGCAACATACGCGCACCAATGGCACAACAAATATAGATGGCAATTCGTGGGATGTGACAGAATGAAGAAAGGATCTACATGTACATCTTTCATAGCTTTGGAAAAATAAGTCCCTATAACTATGAGTAACACAGAAAAAGTAAGGCCTCCATGAAGTAACAAACTTGAAAACATTTTACTATGCAAATTCTAAAAGGGCTCTCTCTTATGTAAAGTAATAGTTCCATCAAGAAATAGAGATTTGTTCTACTCTTGAACAAATACTCGGATCAGATAACAAAGACACGTAAGTTACAGCCAACTGAAAATATGAAATTTAAAGTTCCACGCTATAAGAGCATCAATTACCTACAACACAAGGATGACTGACAGAGTTAAGCTACAGAAATAGGAGAAACAGTTCAGCTCTGAAAATCTACGCCGACATGACAATTAATTGAACAAAGATGACAGATTGAGTGGAAGATCACCATGACAATTAGAGGTGTGAACATATGGACCTAATAGTTTATATGAAAGATATTAGTGGATGAGACTGATAGACAGAACACCATACAAAACATATTTACTCTATATCATGCACTGTAACTACATACGAGCACATAACTTGTAAATAGTGAAGGCCCTTGAAAACTACTATTTGAAATCTGGGTACTAAAGTGTGTATATAAATCCACTGAAAACAGAGAGATCACCTTAACAGTGTCATCATTTGAGTGGGCCTCCGCAACATCACATAACTTTCCCGTGATATAGGAAGCTGAAAATTTTCCATCTGCAGTACCATATTCCCCCAATACCCAGCAAATAACCTGCAAGCAACTAGATAAGAAGGGAGGGAAAACAATATGCAGCCAGTCCAATTTAAGTGAACTAGATCCGTGAATGATATCAAACTAGGAGATGAAACGGAACAGTACTTGCAGAAATAAAGATGGCAGCTTTGGCTCCCCCATAATACGCAAATAGGACTCGACCTGCACCAAAAAATAATATATGCAATGCATGGTTAAAATCTTTCATGAAAGCAACATTAAACAACAATTTGAATTACAAAGCTCATGCCAAGGAGAACAGGTCAGCTGGAGTTTTCACCAATGTAGAAGGTGGGTTTTGAGCAGAAGGGATACAAAAACAAATACAGTAGCAGAAATCTTATGGAAATTTTTTGATGACATCACTCTTTTAACAGACATATGCTAAGGTACAGTTTGCTGCTATTCATGTATAGAAGAATGCAAAACGCTTGCAAGGTTTCACTAAACTAGCAAGGCTAGCATAACTACCACACAATCACATACTCAGAATTTAGATGTATCTTGTACTATATAAACTGTGAAGACATCTATTAAACCAGCAGAGGACATACAGCAGAGGATCTCAGTTGATTATCTGCCCCTTCATCTTCCTCTCCAAATCCCTCAGCAATAAGTCGCATTAAATTATGTGCCACTTTGGCATTGACAAGATCACCTGCATGCTCAAAGACCTTATTCATGGTCTGGAAACTGAATTTGTCAGAAGGTAAGAGATTACAGGATGTAACACACAAAAAACAAGTTCACAAGTTAATGAAAGCCAATGAGATATGGAAAAAATAAAAAATTTAATAATAATAATAATAATAATAATGAGGAAGAAGAAGAAGAAGAACACCTGGATAAACCATTGATTGCTTGGTGCAAATTGCTCGGCAAGCTCAACACAACGGGAAGCTATTTCGGTTTTATAGTGATTGTCACTAATGCTTATCATGTAATCAATCATGCGGTCCACAATCACTTCCACATTGCTTGACTTTGTCATTTTCTGAAGTAATTCAAAGGTCTTCCTCTTTAGAGTATCATCAGGGTCCTGAGAATAGAAACATGTTAGGCGAGTGAAGTTTATTCTCTACCTTTTTTTTCTTTATTGTTCTTCTTTTTCGCTTCTTGCCCTTGGCTCAGTGTTAGGTGCGGGTATATCATGTAAGTTGTCACGTATCAAATCATTGTTATAAATATGATCATCCCAAAGAAGAGCAAAAAATCTTCTGGACTAACTTTGCTGCTTCTTAATTAATATGATATTAAAGGAGTGGTTCCGAAAACTAGGTTTTTCCTTGGCCCTGATCTTCAAAAGCCCAAATCACTCTTCTTATTCCTGTCCCCTTCATCCCAACTTACAACCATAAAGCAGTTTCAACTTCCAACCGCAGAACAATTATAACAAGATGCATATTTTAGTATGGTTTGAGGTTGACAAAACTCGAGTGAAAAGATCATTGAAACCATAACATTGGACTTGGATCATTGCGTTTGCATGAATATCAAAAAAGATTTTGTTCAATTTTCCAAAGGAGATGTATCTAAAAAACTGAAAAGAGAGAGAGTTCATATCAAAAAGAAGAAAAAAGGAGGAAAGAGAATTCATATGGATTTCAAGAACAAGAGTATCTTGTTCTTGGGGCCCTTCACCTTTTTTCTCTCTGTCAGTCATCAGAATTATTTGTTTTGATTCTGATTGTGTATGGTCTTTATCTTTTGTACTTCTTTTTGAAATGGAGTTTGCCATTGTCCATTGTTGATGATAAAAATAAATAAACAAATAACTGCACCTCACCTCTAAGCAATCAATTACAGCCAGTTGGTGTTCTTCGGCAATGTCTGGATTTATCTTTATCAGTCTACCAAGCGCATCGATACCCATATATTTCAGATTATGGCTGTCACTCTGTTCATGAGGTCAAAAATGGAAAGAAGGTGGGAGTTACACTACCAGGAGATGACACAAAGAACATAGTAAAGGCACTAAAACGTGAAAAGAGAACTCATGCTTAATGCAGGTATAAACTCTGAGACCACCATAATTTCGTAAAGGCAAGGCAAGTAGTACTGAGCAAACCTTCAGAAATCTAGAAGTTACTTCAGCAGCAGCATCTATTAACTTTTGATTGGGATAAATAGAAGAAACACAACATATACACTCATACAAAACAGCATTTCCTATATTGCTTGATGATTCAACCTTCCTAAAAACATCACCCAGGACAGTGTACATGCTTTCACTTGCTTTCTTATCACCACTACCAAGCAATGCCAGAATTTTAAGTAATCTGATCTGCATTTAATTAAAACAAAGAGTCAAGCAACCTAAAATATAAAGAACCAGTAACTAGTTCATAGTTGGAAAACATAGTCAAGAGAAGAACGGAAAACATCACCAGCAATTAAAGCTATGTTTTCTTCTTACAGTTCACAGAGCAGCAAAAAAAAATTCTTGATTTTCGAGACTTAAGGAGATTCAACCGAAAACAAGAATCCTCATACAGTGGAATCTCCAAATCTTGAAAATTCGGAAATGACTATCACTACAGTTGAATCATCATGAGGCCATAATCAGCCCAAATATCAAGCCAAGGAATTGATATAAATTTCACAAAGCTGTTGGTCCTTTATGGAACTTAAAGAGAAGTATGTTATTTTGTAGAATTTTGGCTTAACTTTACAAGTAATATTTCTCAAAAGAATGTCACAAACCTGAATGAATGGAGCCGGCATCTGATGGTAATCATAACTCTTTGGAAGTCTACGTTCAGCCACTTGCTTAAGAATGCTGACAAAGCTGACTACCAAATCTTTGTAAGAGCTCACATCTCCTGTAACAAGATCAAAAAGAGGACAAAGTGTTGCACCCATAACTCCAGGATCATTATCACAGAGCCTCTGCGTCAATCAGAAATGGGAAACAAGCAGAAATGTTATTTCTTGACAGAATAGTCGGATGCATTTATTAGCTAGTTGGTTTGATATGTTAATGAAACAGCTTGTGTCCATTCAAACTAGAAGCATGAACCTTTTTTTTTTTTTTATGGTCAAAAGCACAAACAATAAAGATGTAGGGAAGTTCAAAAGTAACGCCATTGAAAAGAATCAGTCCAACCCAATTCGCAACCCCATGGTTGGGACAATGAGCACTTTACAAGTTGTACATGAAAAGTGATTGACATCTCTAACTCTATTATTCAATTCCACTTACTGCCAGCCTGATTATCGCATTTGAATCAAATTGTACATTGAAAAAATAAAAATAAAAACATCCTTATCCCACATAAGTAGCTCGTATCATTCTACTCCTTGTTGTTTATTTCACTTGCATGACCCAGAAATATAGTTCTTCATTGGCAATAGAAACAGATCAATCAATAATGTAAAGAGTAACAGACAGTTCACAAGAGAATCTCTGATCGTAATCACACCCAGACTCGGCATTCCCACCAAAGGAGTAGAACCCCAACTTGTAGTTTGTATCTCTTTTTTACTTCCTTTCCTTCATATTTCGGGTGGTGAGGGGATATCATGATCCCATCAAAATTCAAATTCAACCCCAGCATTCCCCAAACCCAGCATTCCATCACTCACTAATCCACTCATTCAACTAACAAAAGAAAAGGAAAGAAGGAAAAAAAAAAAAATCAAAACAGAAAGCATCCGCAATTCCAATAATCAGTAGGCAATGCAAAAACAACAAAAACCTCACCTTTCTGAAATTGGAGATGAGATGAGAAACCGAATGAGCTGAGCGCTGATAAAACCTGTGTAGTGCCATGATAGCCTTCTTCCTCACAGCCTCCTTCGGATGGGCAAGCAGTTCCACTACCTGCGGCAGCACCGCCGGTATAGTCTCCTCATTAATAAGCCTGCAGACCGCATTCAGCGCGGCGCAGACGACAAGATAGTTATCCGACCGCAGATCCTTCTGGATTGTATTAACGATCAAGATGATCAGATCATGATCCTCATCTAGAAAGAGGGTTACCGCGAGGTAGCCAGTCCGCTTGAGCAGCAGCGAGTCGTCATGTGCCATTTTGACGGCGTGGATGTATCCGAAGGAGGCGTCGTGGCCGAGCATCTCAACGTAGACGAGCCGTATGATGTACTCCTTCATCTTCCTCTTGGGGACTTCCGGATCGGAGATGCGGCGCTTTAGGGTTTCGATCTCGCGGAGGACAATCCGGTCCTCCTCCGCCTTGGATCTAGCCTCGCCGATCGACTTGACGAGATCGAGGAACTCCTTGGACTGGCCCCAGCCGCCCTGGGAGCCCATGGCGAGCTCCCTTCCGATCGTCTTCAGCTGCTCCAGCTTGATTTGGGGCGTCGCTAGGGTTTCGGACCAGAATCGTACGGCATCCAGTGCTCCAAACTTCTCCGACGACGGTCAGGATCGTTCGAGATCCGAAGAAAAACCCTAGGGTTTGCAGAGACAGAGATAGAGTTGTCTGCACTCTGGATCGAGATCTAGAGAGAGAGAGAGAGAGTTTGATTCGTTTCTTGGGGTTTCTGTATTCGAGGTCTCTGAGTAGGACCAGTTGGTTTTGTTTGGGAATGGGATTGCGGTGTGGCGAAGAGAGGCGGGCTGAGGATGAATATACCGAGGGGAGTCTCAGGACGCGTGCAGATTTGGTGATCGCAGCCGTTAACGATGAGGGTCACACCAGTGATTCCTTCTATGATCTGGCCCACCTAGGATTTTTAATCCAATCCCTTTGCAGTTTTTTTTTTTTTTTTTTCCTCAATTTTCACCCATCCTCATTTGATTTGAGACAATTATATCATGATATACTCACAAAATTTAAAGGCATTGCTATTATAATGTTTGGTAATAAGTAAGGAAAGGATGAGAAATTTTTTTATATTTTAATATTTGTATGGCTAGGGATTCTACGTATAAAAGCATATAGCCGAGAAAAATTGATATACATGCATAAATTTGTAAATTCTCAAATTCCTGAATAATTCAAAAAATTCTCATCGTTCAAATAGAAATTTCATAATTCCCGAAAGGTGCATTTAGAAATAGCCATAAACAAATAAGTCCTCGCCTCCTGTGATTTTCACACATTCAAGTAGGGCATCACATAAGGTGAAGTCAACGAGGGAAAGGTCCTGCCTCTGGTGGCATCTCTCTTAGTAAGCAATTACTTGGCTCAGTGAGTCACCAAGTCAAGTGGCTGACCAAGTTTAGAAGTCTTAACTGGAAAAAAAAAAAAAAAAAAACTAACTGAAGACTCATTAGACTCATGAAACTAAGTTACTTGGCTCAAGGATTACTGATCTGAGGCATGTTTTTGAGTGTTTTGCTTATGGATTAGATGCGTTCAACTCACCCAACAAAATGAAATATCGATTCAAGCTGACTCTCACTTTAAAAATCAGATGAGTCAAAATGAATTTAAAACATGTTCTAATTGGTCAGGGAGTTTTTTACCAACCCCAAGAGTTATAAATAAATACATAAATAAATAAAGGAAATTGTCAGGGAGTGTCTCCAGCCCATGGCCCAAGATGATCCCAAGCCTCTCTAGCAACCTATACAACTATATTCAACCACAACAATGTGTTTTTGGAAGTGTCTTATTAAATGTTCCAATTAGACTCAAATCTGTCTTACTTGTAGTCCTATATTATCTTCAAATTATAATGACATTGGTACATCAAAAAATTATCATTTTAGCAATAGTACAAACTAGACGAGTCTCGGGAATGTAAGGTGTGTATTGTTAATATAAATATATATATATATATATATATATATGAGATATCATTCTATGAGATATATCTCTCGCAATATATGAGAGCATCTCTCACCTTACTATGAGAGATAAGGTGGGGAGCCTCACATCCATATCCAATGCCAACAACTTAAATGCGACCCCCACCTTTATCTCTTATATAAGGTGAGAAATCTCTCTCATATGAGCATCTCTCTATATGTGTGTGTGCAATGGCATAATTACCCATGGTAAATATGCATTTAACACATGCATTAACATTGGTAATTATGTATGTTAACCAGTATTACCAGAAGAAGGGGAAACATCTCTAGTGTAGTGAAAAAAAAAATTTTTTTTTTTTGACCGGCACCAATGTAATAATCTATGGATCCAGTCCCATAGATTCAGTGTATGTACCAAAAGGGCTCTGCAGCTTGTGGTAGTGGGTCAAGCTGCCTTTAATGATTAGGCATGCACACAAATTAAATTTGTTGGATGTTAAACGTTGTTAGCTTTACACCAACAACTGACAACATTGGGGCCTGTTTATTTGTGTTAAATACCATATAAAGGTGAATTTATTGGATTGATACCATAAGTAGGTATGAATGAAGATCGAATAATCTTTCCTTCTATATAAATATAAATATAAATATAATAGAGAATGATAAATGAGTTATTAGGAGAATGGTTGGGTTATTCATTTCCCATCCTTTTCTATGTATCTTTTAGAAAACCACATAAACTACATGTTATCCTCATCTTAAAAACCATTTATATCTAACCCATAGATGCAGTAAAAATACCATGTGCTCAATTTTAGAAAGTAGCAAGAGCTGCTGCCAAAGTTAAAAGGATTGAGATCCTCGTAATATTCGCATATTTGACTTTAGGAATATTTAATTACATTAGAATACATAACAACTGAATATATGAGATTCACACCGTAAGCAGTTAAAAAAGAAATATTAAAGGTGAATTCCAAACAACGAGCATCAAACCACCTTTTATTTTAAGAAAATGAAACCAAAAGAAGCTGTGGAATGAATACCTATGTATTCAAATGCAAACAAACATGTCCAATTTGTGTGTGGATACTAATTAATATTCACGCATAATGTGAGAGCGAAGATGAAAATGAACATCATGCTCAAAGCACTCTTCAACCATCATCACTTACCGATTAGAAAAAAGACATGGGTAGATTGTGTTGATTGATTACCCATTCTTGCTTGAGAGTATGAAATCCAGTTCAGCTGATCGTTCATTACACTCAAGTGGTCGTTTCGCTTTACTGATTTGAGCGGAGCCACCAAATCAAGTGGTGGATAAAAATTGAAAGCTTTTGCCAAGTTACTTAAATTTGACAATTACTGAGTCGAGCCATGTTTCTGAGTTTTTAAGTTACGACTCAGATGCATTCGAACTCACGCAACACAATGACCTACCCATTCAAGCTGGATTACTCCAAAAACCAGATGAGTCAACATGAATTTAAAATGGTTTTAACTAGTTCAGGAGTGGCCCTAGCCAATAACCCAACCCGAACCCAAGTCTCACAAGCACTGCCACAACTTTATTCAATTACCACTTTTTTTCAAAACTGGTCTATTAGGCATCCAATTTGTCTCAAATCTGTCTTGTTTACAGTCCGGCATAGTAATAATAGTAACAGCAGCAGTATGAATCTAAAAATAATAATTATAGAACTAGTAAGAAGCAGACATGTCTCAGGTTCATATAAACTCTTGGATCCATCACAAGTAATTAAAATTCACCGAGGTTAATTACATATGAATTCAATACATAAGATTTTCAAGAGGTTAAAAATAAGGATGTAAATTTTGAAAAATGAGCGTCGATTAATCTTTCTTTAAAAGAAAAATGAGAAATGACTGCCTAACATCTAGTCTTGGTTTTTAACTACTTGAAAGAGTTATTATGTATTCAATTCGTATGCATTTTAATATAAATAAAAAGGCTTTAAACGGTATACATTATGCTTCTTCTTGTAAGGTTATTTATCAGGGATGAAAATATCTTTAGTGTAGTGAACCGTTATTATTTTTTTGTTATTGATTCCAATTGGATCTATGGATCCAGTCCCATAGATTTTTAGGTGCCAAAATGTTTTGCATCTTCTGTGTAAGTTGATGGGAAGATCTCTTATGCCTTTCAAAGTAGGAGCTCTAGGCTCCACCATTCCAATGAGATACAAGATAGGCTTTAATAATATGGCCTATGTTGGACATTGCTAATCCATGACAAAATCCAAATGGAATCTTTTTGCTTCGATCTCCTTGTGCCAGATAAAAAAAAAACCAACGTGGATACAGTAAACTTTGTATGTGCTAGATTTCAGAAAGTAAAATTAGAGTTGTTGGGGGAAGCAGCAGACGATTCATAACCTCATTCTATTCACATTTTCACCTTTTTATTTAGTAAAATTAGAGTTGTTGGGGGAACATCAAGATCAAAGCATTCTTTGATCGCCATCACTATTAGATCACAAAGAGGACGTGCATGGCCACATAGATTCCCCTTTTCAATCATCTATCACATGAAAAGTGTTACGTCCCCAAAATAAGAATTGGGAAAAACGTGAAAAATTTAAATTTAAATTCAAATTTCTGTGTTTAATACAATACAAGCTTCCAAAAGTGGACTCACATAACAAACCATGGTGGGTCAAAATAAATTTCATTAAATGCAACAGAAGCTTTACTCAATTGGTATTCAAAGTTTATAAATAAGATCAAACACGAAAATCAAATAAACATTAATAATTAAAGTTGCGGAATAAATCAAACAATTACTAAGGAAAAGTTTATTATTAAAAGAAGTTCATCTAAAGAGTTGCTAAGATGACGTTCTCTCTAATACAAGCTCAGACGGCTCCAAAGCCATCTCCGGCATCCCACTCGGTTTCGTCAGTTGGCTTAAACGTTTGAAACGTTTGATCCTCTTCCGTTTCCTTGGTAAAGTATGGCTCGGTACCTATGCACCAAATATATGAAGTAAATAGTAAGTACATAATCATAATTCGAAATTAAATACGATAACGAGATGAGTAAAGATAAGTGAGATCATATAGGAATAAAGACAAAGATATGACACGAATGAACGTATGACATAAATCCAAATAAAACAAATGGAGCAATATAATTCACACGAAGACAAGTGTCCCCGTTGTGGGTGGTCGGCCTAAATAAATCGAGAAAGTCCGTCCACAACATCAATGGTCATAAACCGATCAAATAAAACAAATCAGGATAACCTGTTCACATTCAAAGCGGATTATAAGTGATCCGAACACATCGGTGATCAACCGTCCACATATTGATCTGCAATCGTCCACAAATGACCCACATAAACATAAACATATAAGCATAATAGACCTGAATAATAAAGCTCCGACACAAGAGTCCTAAGTCAAAGTAAAGTGCTGGTCATTTCACAATCCATATCATAATCGAATCGTTATATAAAATTTGCCAAGCCACTTTATAGTCCATAACACAATAGGATATATATCTAAAGAAATACACATCCTAAACCAACATATATATGTATGCGAAGGTTAAGACATAGATACAGGTCGATTATAAGGTCAGACATAAGGTTTCGCATCGAATAACCACGGGAATCCCTAATAAATATAAGATCAACGCATCCCTTCTTCATTAATGGTGCATAGACCCAGTTAAGGGTTTTCTAATAGAGATGGGTTGAACTCGAATCCATTTGAGTTGCCCGAGGTCACATGAAGTACTAAACCCTATATTAGTAAGATACCGTGTGCCTAGACGATATTTACTTAGGTCCAATGATACAATTTATAAAGTACAAACATATAATTTTGACACATTAAAAATCCAATATACCATTAAAAATTAATTTGCAAATAATAATAAAAAGTAACAATCCTTAATTTTTAATTTTAGAAAACCTAAGGACCTAACCTAAGATATTTTCCAATTTCAATTCGTTATAAAATGGGCCCAAGGTCTATTTGGTTTCATAAACATTACAATGGGCGCTCTTTTCTTTTTTTCTTTTTCTTTCTTTTTTCAAACTCAACAAACTAATGGGCGAAGTGTTAAAAGTCAATTGCCATGTTCTGTCATAACAGTTGTATCAGAACTCATCCCTTTCTTCTTTTTTTTTTTTTTTTTTTATTTCTAAAACCAATGGTACCATATGTATAAATATATATATATATATATATATAAAAGTTGTGTGCTTGTACAGCCTCACTCATCTCACTGCCACATCACCATCATTCTCTCTCTCTTATCTATCCACATGTCAGCATTCTCTTTATCTCTTCATTTACATATGCTACGGTCGTCTTCACTTCTTCCTTACACAGAACCGAGTTCTGTCATAACCAGCGCACAGTAACTGTGCACTCTAGGTAATGGCCCACTGATCAAGAGCCCCATGATCGTATGGTCGCCCAAGCCCTCTCTTCAAGATGTAGGGACCCGATCAAAAATTAATGGTCCACCTGGGTTGCACAGTCCCAAAAACGGAAACAACCCAAACCCTTTTCAATAATGTCAGCCCTCCTCTTCGGTTGCTGGATGGTGGACCAAAGAGGGCCCACCTAACATGGTTCCATCATTTCTATGGTCGCCTCTCTATGTCCAGCCCGATGAACAAATCAGATCTATGATCAAATCATCTAGTGGGTCCCACAATCAATGCACACTAACAACTTTCATGGTTCTGTATCCGCAGCTTTGCTAAGAATCCAGTCCTTGCAGGCTTAATGGATTGGGTGCGTCAACAGTGATAAATAAAATAAGAAAAATAGTTCAATCATCCCCAATCTCCGATCTCATCACAAAAGTAATTAACATCATCAAAAAGGGGATCAAAGGGTTTCTATATGCACCAAACTGGAATCAACGAAAAACACATGTATTAAATTTACAAATTATGTTTAGGTACTTGCCTTTCACCGGGGTTGAAGAAAATGCAACAGATCCTAACCAATATCCAATTCGAGGTTACCGGGGCACTCAATCACAATCTTAATACTAATCTGACAAAGAAGATGTGATAAGAATATTCAGATAAACAAATCTATGGTATTCCTACCCAAATCCCAACATTGGAAATATTAAGAAGATAACCTAAAAGTATAGATCTACTCCTAATGATCTGAGGAGAAGGTTACCTGAGATGAGAAAGTCGAACCAAGAATGATGGTATCTTCATATCGGGATTTTGATGGCTGGATCCTAAAGCTGCAATTGGTTGGGAATTTGAAAGAGGAAAAAGACGAAGAAGTTACGGAAGGAGTTGTAGAGATAAGTGGGGAGGGCTAAAGACGCGTCGTTATTAAAATAGAGATTAGGGGAATATTCTTTGGGCTTAAGTTATTGGGTCAAAACTACGGGTCAGGTCATTTACCAATTAACCCAACTCATCAATCCACACATCCAATCTAACGTGTGCCCCACTAAATTCTAAAAACTTAAATAATAAAAATACATTCAATTAAAATAATAATAATATATAATTAAAAATTTAATAAATATTTAAAAGTGGGACCTGGATCTTACAAAAAGACCCTCCGAGAGGCTGCACTAGTCTAAGACTGATTTTTTACATCCATGCATGAACTCAACTCCGAAATATCTCCTCATTAAGGGTTTCTTCTTAATTTATCATCTATTTGTGCTACCTGTAAAATGTTTCCAAATGTGTTCATCTTTAATTTTATTTTTCCTAGCTTTGCTTCGCATCTATCGATAAATATGTAGGTATATAATGTCAACAAATGACAGAGATGCCCCAATATAGGGAGATTATGACAAAATACTCTAAAAGCCTTTTAAATATATAGGAGTGGAAATACGTATAAAATCTCTTGAGAAGTTAAACTTTAGCAATCATCACCCACATAAAGCAAAAGAATAAAATGGACAAAAAAACGTTTTTACTAAAAATACCTTTTGAATTTTTGAAACAACAAAAAAACCCAATAAATATCTCATAATCTCTTCCTCTACATCAATACCTTTTTTATTAATCCACGTCACGTCGCTTATAGTCATGTATCCAATTGGACTCTACTGATAAGGGCATTTCTTCTTTAAAAAAAAAAGAAGCAAACAAACAAAAACCCAATTTTTTTTTTTTTTTTTTTTTTTTTTTTTTTTGTTGCGGGGGGGGGGGGGGGGGGGGGTTTCAAGGTGTGTAGAGTGAGTATAAGTACGAAATCCATACGTGCCCGGAAAAAAAAATATCAAACCTACCCTCAATAGGAGAGGGTCAGGGCGGGTCCTTGTTTAAAATCCAACCCATTGCCATCCCTACCATGATATCAACCCTTCAAATTCTTTAATAAGTTAAATTAGAGTTTATATATATATATATATATATATATATATATTTCATACAACAAAGACCTGTAGATAAGAACTGTCCATACAATCCTTTCGTGCCATTTGCCATATATTTTAGGCGACCCATCCCTTCTATGATTAAGCTATCCCCCCTTACACACATTAACTTCTCTAAATTGTTGTAAATCCAAATTTGATACTTATCCCGCTGTCACTCATGAGTGGACTAAAGTCCAAATATATATATTTTTTCATTTTAAAATGATTAAACACGAGGCAGTAGATCAATGGGTCGATCTTCTCTCTTCCGTCGCATGATTGGCATGACCCTAAGTAGGCCCTCAATCCAGACTGCACGGACAAAGGATGGTTTCCACTATAATACACATACAAGATTGCACACATAAACAGAAAAATCTAGATGAGAACTCAACTGTGGGTGGATTCAGTCATGAGCACATTTCCCATTGGGACCAACTCGGATAGATTCATCTAGGATTTGGACTTGGACTCAAAACTACTTAGATGTAGGCAGACTCGGCCCTTCATAGATGGGTCGACCCACTCCTGCCATGAGCACCTCGATGGAGCATCTTATTTCGTCTACCCGCGGGATACCAAACCATTCCCGCCAAAAAACCAACCCCATTCGCGCCATAGTCCCTCTTCCCGCCAGTCATCTTCTGCAAAACCCCGGCAAATAGAAATTTCAAGATTCAAACCAGCTGCAGGAACGCCAGAGCCAGAGACCCCAAATGGAAAACACTCCCCATACTAGAAAACGAAGGCGCTCTTCCTCTGAACAGCCTCTTCAAGGCATCTTCACTCGCAGCAGATTCGAGCTTTTCATCCACCGCACCCGATCTGGCCGCGGACGGGCGGATCCTGATTCTAGGCGCAAGTTTCCTGTCGAAATCGGACGGTCGCCGTCCTCCCCAAGAATCCCCATTGAAGAGCAAGGACCAGGAAACGATCGTTGCAATGACAGCTCTCTCAGCTCCGTCAAGGATCTTCGAACGAGGAGGGTTTTCTCGCCCGCTTCGGTCGATGGGGAATGCTCCCCTGAGAAAAAAACCAAGTTTCAGACCGACCCAGATGAGTTTGAGCAGAGCATTGATGATGGGGTAGATGGTTTGGGCGAAGAATTGATGGAGACGATGTCGCTGGAGAGTGATGGTAAGAGTTCTGAATCAGGCGATGTGAAAAGAGAAGTGGGATTTGGTGGGGAAGGCTGTTACAAGGAGCAGATAATCGAGAATGGGATGGAAGCGATTTCTGGCGGGGTGGATGGTTTGGGCTGCAAGAGTTCTGAACCGGGCGATGGGAGAAGGGAGATGGAATCTGATGGGGAGGACAGTTACGATGAGCAGAAAATCAACAATGTGATTGAAGAAATTTGTGGTGGGGTGGATGGTTTGTCTGAAATGACTCAGACTCCATCTCCTGACAGCGACTGCGGGAGCTTCAAATTGAGCAATGTAAATAGGGAAGTGGGGTTTGATGGGGAGGCGTTCTTAGGCGATGAGAAAATCGATACTGGGATTGAAGCAATTGCAATTCCATGCTCGATCAATTGTGCAGGTGAAGAATGGATTCAGACAACGCCACCTGATGGTGACATCTTTTGTAAATCTGATGTGCAGGAAGGCGGCGGCAATGATAGGGGGATCAACAAGATTGATATAGATATCTCCGCAGAGAACCCTTCCACCATAAGGACTCCTGGCGACAATCCATCTTTCAATGAAGGATTTGATCAGTCCAGGAAAGATGCAACAGATACTACGATCAAAAGCAGGCAGGTAAGTTTGTCAATTTACTTGTACTAACAGTTCCAGGTAGAATGGTTGTTCAATTAGGGACTAGAGACCAAAATTCATTTAGGCCAATGGGTTAATCACTTAATCCCATTGAGAAAGTACCATTTGGGGTGCTCGAACTATTATTTTACCCGTTTCCGTTCCTAGTTGAAATGCCGTTTGGAACAATCATTGTCCTGCCTGCCTGAAGCCTTGGCAATTGATGTCGAGACTCTCTTTATCACTTGAATTGCAGAAATGTCTTTCTTTTTTTCTTTTTATGTATGGTTGGATTATAATTACACACAGGTCTATGGGCACTGTACAAGCACCCGATCTTGTAGATGAATTTGGGGGGAAAGAAGCAGCAAAAACTAACCAGAACAGAAAGTTTATAGTTATCTGTTTTCTCTAACAAGCAAATATAAAATCCTTTCTTGAATTAGTGGTGTTTTAGGCTGGACCAGAATCTTTGTAGGTTAGGACTTGTGTTTTGGTGATTCAATTTGTTTGCCCGGCAGTCACAGCCATGAATCTAAATGCTGAAAACATCGGGCAGCCATTACTAGCCATTTGATTGTGTGTCTGCAATGCATGGTTACATGTAAAATGTAGCCTATTGTTTGTATGCAATGGGTCTAGTGAGTAGAGGGCTAGTGGGGATGATTTCTGGTCTACAACCTATTCATTTTTGGGTCATACGATGAATGGTTAGGATCCCTGATGGGTAGGCCCCTCGTGCATTCTAGTACAAACATGACTGAGTGCCATTAGTTTGGGCTGAATAATGTATAGTTACAAGCAATTAATCCATGGGTGCTAAAAGAACTTGTTGGTGTCAATGCTGTTTTTTCTGCTGATGGTTGTGGGTGGCTAAAACTTTGCAGGGGCTGGTTCCTTGCTCGAGGTTAAAGCTCTATCAGACCCCAAATTCTCTGAGCTATAGAAGATTGCTGCCATTTCTTATGGATCTTGCAAAAGACAATGCCAGTAATGTCTTAGGCCTTTTGGATTTTATTCATGTCATTTGTAGATGGTGCGAATAATCATAACTTACAAGTATTGAGCAATTGGTTTCTTGTAGGTTCTCTAGAGATTCATCCTTGCAGGAGTCTTTATCATGCAAAAATAAAAAAGACAGTAGAAGAAAAGCCCCACCCACCATTATTGGATTCCCAGTCTCATCTCACTGACTCAGGCAATGGCAAGACTGATACATTATGTAGGCAGAACCAAGTTGATGATTTAGAAACTCCAATCACTGAAGCATCAGTGGAAAACAGACTCGATAGTTTAGGCACTTCTCTGGATAAAAGTTCAAAAGGAAACTAGTCTTGATGGTTTAAGCAGTGCTCTGACTGGAAATCAAAGGGAAAAGAGTAATGATGTTTTAGAAACTCCACTAAAGCAAGAATCAAAAGAAAAGAGCATTGATGCTTTAGGAACTTCTCCAACAGAAAAATCGAAGGAAATGAGTTCTGGAATTCATTGTCTTGATGGTTTTGTGACTCCCCCAGCTTATAAATCAGTGAAAATGTGCCATGCTGTCAGTTCATCTGATCCTTCTACTGCCGAATGCCAGATTGTAGAATCTATAGAAGAATGCTTGACAGAGACTCCCACTCAAAATGCACCCGGAAATTCTATCACATTGCATGATCCAGCTATACTGATGCCGCCTAATTTATGCACTGGAATTGTACTGGAAAATTCAAACCAGTTGCAGGAATACCAGAAATCTCAAATGGGAAACACTCCCCATTCGAGAAAACGAAGGTGCTCTTCTTCTAAACAGCCCCTCCAAGGCATTTTCACTCGCACCAGACTCGGGCCTTTCATCCACCGCACCCAATCCATCCACAGCAATTGCAAGCACAATTTCTCTGTCGGAATTGAAATCGGAAAGCCACCATCTTCCGAAAGAATCTCGTTTGAAGGGCAAAGACCGGGCAATAATTCTTTCAATGACAACTCTCTCATCTCCATGAGGGATCTTCGGGCAAGGGGGGTTCTCTCGCCCTCTTCGGTAGATGGAGACTGCTCCCCTGAGAAAAAGCCCAAGTTTCAGACTGACCCAGCTGAATGTGGGAGGCCTGAATTGGGTTGTGATGGAAAAATGTTTTACAAGGAGCAGAAAATTGATGATGAAGTCCATGGTTTGGGCAAAGAATTGTTGCAGACAATGTTGTCGGTGAGCGATGGTAAGAGCTCTGAACAGGGCAATGCAAGAAGGGAGATGGAATTTGATGGGGAGGACAATTTCAATGAGCAGAACTTCAACAGTGTGATTGAAGAAATCTCTGGTTGGGTGAATGATTTGGATGAAATGACCCAGACAACACCTCCAAACAGTGATTGTGGGAGCTCCAAATTGATCAATGAGCAAGGGGAAATGCAGTCTGATGGGGAGGCATTCTTAGGCGATAAGAAAATTGACCATGGGATTGAAGCAATTCCATGTGGGGTCAATGGTACATGTGAAGAATGGATTCAAACGACACCACCCGATGGTGACATCTTTTGTAAATCTGATGTCCAGGAAGGTGGTGGCAATGATAGGCTGATCCACGAGATAGATGTAGGAGCCGCGGAGAACCCATCCACTATAAGGATTCCAGGTGAGAACCCATCTTTCGATGAAGGATTTGATCAGTCCAGGAAAGACGCAGCAGATACTATGATCAAGAACAGACCGGTAAGTGTATCCATTTACTAATATATAAAGTTCCAGGTAGAATGGTTATTCAATCGGGGACTTGACTCACTTGAGACCAAATATCATTTAGGCTAATGAATTAATCGTGTTGAGCAAAGTACCATTTGGGGTGCTCGAAATAGAATTTTGCCTGTTTCTGTTCTAAGTAGAAATGTCATTTTGAGGAGTGTTGTTCCTGCCTGTAAGCCTGGGCATTGATGTTGAGACCTTGTTTATCTTGTACTTGGATTGCAGAAATGTTCTTCTTCTTTTGTGTAGTTGGATTATAATTACAATGGTCTAAGTGCACTAGACAAGCACCTGATCTTGTAGATGATTTGAAAGAAGAAAAAAGTAATAACTAACCAGAAAGTTTCTAGTAGTCTGTTTTTTTTTTTTTCCAAAACACCCTGCTTGGGCTAGTGGTGTTTTAGGCTGGACCAGAACCTATGCAGTTTAGGACTCATGGTTTGGTGATTCAATTTGTTTGCCTCGCAGGCACAACCAGAAATGTGAGTACTAAAAATAACAGGGAGCCAATACTAGCCATTTGATTGTGCATCTGCAATACATGGTTACATATGAAATGTATCCTATTGTTTTATGCCATGGGTCCACTGAGCAGATGGCTAGTTTTGTTTGCTGGCAATGATTTCTGGTCTATGACCTATTCATTTTTGGTTCAAACCCAATCAATGGTCTGGATCTTTGAAAGACAGGTCCCGTAGCCCCTCCTGAATTCTGGTACAAACATAAAAGCTACTAGTTTGAGCTTGAACAATGTATAGTTACAAGCAATTAATCCGTGGGTGCTAAAAGAAATCGTTGGTGTCAATGTCATTTTCTTTGCTGCTTATGGTTTTGGGTGGCTAAAACTTTGCAGGCTTTGGTTCCTTGCTCGCGGTTGAAGCTTTACCAGACACCAAATTCTCTAAGCTATAGAAGATTGCTGCCATTCCTTATGGATCTTGCAAAAGACAATGCCAGTAATGTCTTAGGCCTTTTGTATTTTATTCATGTCTTTCGTGGATGATGTAAACAATCATAACTTGCAAGTATTGAGCAATTAGTTTCTTGTAGGTTCTCTAGAAATTCGTCCTTGCAAGAGTCTTTATCCTGCAAAATTCAAGAAGATGGTAGAGGAAGAAAGCACTCATCCACAATTATTGGATTCCAGGTCTCATCTTGCTGACTCTGGATGTGGTAAGGCTGATATATTATGTGGGCAGAACCAAGTTGATGATTTAGAGACTACAATCACTGAAACATCAGTGGAGAATAGACTTGATAGTTTAGGCACTTCTCCATTTGAAGTTCCAAAGGAAAGTAGTCTTGATGGTTTAAGCAGTATTCGGATTGAAAATCAAAGGGAAAAGAGTACTGATGTCTTAGAAACTCCAAATCAGAGGGAAAAGAGTACTGATGTCTTAGAAACTCCAATGAAACGAAAATCAAGCATTGATGCTTTAGGAATTTCTCTGACTGAAAAATCAAAGGAAATGAGTTCTCGAACTCATTGTCTTGATGGTTTTGAGACTACCCCAGAATCAGTGGAAATGTGCCAGGCTGTTAGTTCATCTGATGCTTCTACTGCTGAGTGCCAGATTATAGAATCTCTAGAAGAATGTTTGACAGAGACTCCCATTCAAGATGCCCCTGGCAGTTGTATAACATTGCTTGATCCAGCTATACAGATGCTGCCTGATTTATGCAATGGAACTATAACGCAACTTGACCAGGTTATGCCAGAGACCTCCCGCACATTGGATCTTGGCTTTGACTCAGTAGGTTCTGTGATCAAAATTGGTCTTCCAGATGAGTCATTGTCTACTTCTCCCACCTGCAATGAAGCTTTGTCAATGGAGTGTGCTAATTATATACAAGGCCCTTCTGATTTGCCTACAAAAGCTGAAGAGGAAAGCATGCAACCAGTGTCTGCATTGAGTACAGATGCAAAGCCCCTTGAATCATTGAATTTTCAATCTCAAAGTGAATATTCTATTCATTTAGAGACACCTGTTCTTCCTCTTGTGAAAGGCATTTTGAAGACACATCCACAAGAATGTAGTGGGCTTTGCATGTGCCCAGACTGTGCCTCATTTCGTCTGCATGCGGAAAAGGCCAATGAATTCTCAAGGAAGCAAATGCAAGAAGCTGAAGGAGTGGCTGTGGGGCTAATGAAGGAATTATCATCTTTGAGAAGTGTAATGGAGAAAATGATTACATCCAGTCCTGGCAATGACAGGGACCAAGCTATAGTTCAGGCTAGTCAGGTACTACTAGAAATCTGCCCATGTTACTACTGTATTCTAAGATTTAGATTTTCTCAATACATACATATTTTGTCAGTTTTAGAAAAGATGAAATACAACCTACTACTTTTTTTATCACGTTTTCTGATTTAGTTAATGGTACAAGCTATGCAGTATAAGATTTCCTCTGTTGGCATTAACCCTTTTTTGTTGGCTTGTGACCTAAGGTACCTTCAAGGTGGATGCATTTACCTTGGTTAATTTAAAATAATTGCCAATCCATTATATCTTAAGTGATGCAAATGTAATGACAAGATTGTGTTAGGATATATAGTACTATGTTCCAAAGACTCCGTAAGAATGTCATCCTAATCCTGAATCTGAAAAAGGTCTAGTTGAAGGATTTGCATTCATGTTTTGGTCAAAAGTTTGGAGCAAAATAGTTATGAAGCTGATGACATTTATGGATAAGGTAATGCAGCTGAGGTTATAAACTTATAATATAGGCAGGTAGTCCATCCAAAGTCCACCCAAATCAGATGTAGGCTACACTATCTAGTACACGTTATTGCATTTACATCATATTTGATAAAAAGGTTTTGCCCAGGTAATTCCTCTTCTATATTCCATAGGTTTTGTATATGTCATGTGTATAATGTACATGATTGTTGTAGAAGGCAATTTATAAGGCCTGCCTGACTGCTAAGCTGCTTTTATTTTTCCCTCTTTGGAACTTAAGCATACATAGGTATAAAACGGACACAGAACATAGTCCCCTTTTTCTGGGTGAAGTTCATAAAAACAGTTAATATATAAGAATCTGGAAAGAGATTATTTAGTGTTAAGGTTCAAAATTAAGAGATTCTTTAAATATAAATTTTGAGCATATTCTGGGTCTGAAAGCTCCAAATGAGCAGATATTGGTAATACTAATACCAAATGATACTTCTGAAGAGGTGCAAGCATATTTTTTTATATTTTAAATTAGCAAAATGGAGGGAATGTCTAAACCTTCTATGAATTTGATTAATGATAGCTAGGTCTGTTGCATGGGTGTTGCTATAGGCATCCAAGCCATTTGGCAAAACTGTATACTGTGTTTTCTCTCTTCTTCCAGTGGAGCATTGGATCGCCGGTGCTTGTAGAAGATCATTCTTTCATCTGTAATAACTGCAAGAGTCTGGAAATTAGAGTACTACTCTACTACTGTGTTCATATGTCTCGAAGAAGCATGTGGAAAGAAGGTCATGCTATTGAGGCATTATTGGATTAGCTGAGCTTGTTATACCCCACAAACATCAAGAGCTTCTGTAGCCTGTTTTAACTGCACTGATCTTCCTCCATAGGTTGGATTGTCATTAACGATGACGGCCACAGGCCCACAGAGACTGAGTTGATGTTGGTTGGTGTATCGTCGCCTAGTTTTACTAACACTTTGGGTTTCAACTCTTCTACAAACAAAGCATACAATTTATTGGGAGTTGCATCTTGCTGTTGAAAATGCATATTCCAAGATGCACTGCTTAGGAGAATTTTCACCGGCGGGATGTTCTGCATGACTCTATTTGCAGAACTCTCATCCCAATCGTTCCAGATCATCCAACTGCCAATACTTATCCACTTCCCTTTTTCCATTGGTGGTTTTTACCCTCAAATCACTCATACCACTCGTGGATATTATTGGCGGTTTGATGATGTTGAAGGGTCAGGATAAAAAGTTCCTCAATTTGAGTTACGCAGTGCATGATGTAGGTGAAAATTCTGGGTGTTCTGTCTAGATAGAACTGGTGAAATTTTACATTCCAAATTTGACTGTTCACTAACACTACAAAATAGAGAATCTGTAATTTTGAATAACATGCGACTATGAATGACACTGCACATAGCTTCAACACAACTTTGTCTTCCATGCATGATGTGTGGCAATCAATTAACAAGATCTATTCAACTCTGAAGTTATTTCTTCTTGTTCAAAATGCAGATTAAAGGATTTTGCAGAAAAGCCTTCAGAGCAGAGGAATTGGCCAGGGACTGTCTAAGGAAAATGACCCGTGATCTCAATACTCACTGCAGAATCACAGTAAGAAAATTTTCAGTATGCAGTTCATAATAGTCTTTATAATGTATAACTTCTTGGATTTGATCTGTTTGGAACAGACATTGCAGCGGCCAAAGGTTAGGTTTGCTGATAACTTGGAAGAGAAGCTCCTTTTGAAGCTACAAAAAGAGAATGATGGGTAAGAGCAGGAGGAAAAGTCTGTTATAATACATCATCTTCTTGGTTCCTTAATATTCTCTACAGATGACATGCTAGCGAAACTGATTCCCTTGTTCAAGTTCTTGTGAAGTGTTATCGAAGAGTGGAGTACCATTTGGAATTTATGTGCTCTTTTTGCAAAAGTCGAAGATAGGTAATGCACAGTAATATTATTTCAAGGATATACTTCTCCATCTAGTGCAACTTATACCCAAATTTCCAAAATTTGGGGTATACATGTTTATGAAATTTGCTTTTTACATCTGATATGATATAGTTGATTAATCTTTCTTGCAAGATGTTTGAATTTTTGGTGCAGATTTAATAATGAAAATTTTGTTAGCGTCAGCTTCCCTACTGCTTTGTCCTGCACCACAACTGGAATGCATGGTTTGTTAATTCCTACTTTAAATGAAATGCTTGTCAGCTTAACCCTGCCCCAGACAACATTATGAAGTTATCTGATATTGATAATGTTTGTTGGAGTGAGGAACTTTAAAATGATCTGATCATTGGGAAATTTTCTCAGGAATACAGTGGTAATTATTGGGCCAGCACTGGACCTTGGCCAAAAAATAAACTGTATTTTGAATAGGCCAGTTCCGACAAGCCTGGATCCAGGAGAAAATCTGAGTACTTAATAATCCCCATCTTCGTGATGATATGTATTGAATAGAAGATTGATAATGATGCCAAACAAGATTGCACAAATACCTCTAGAACATAACATTGGCAGGATCAGCTTGGTCTTGGGTTCGTCTTTGCGAGAATAGGCTTTCTTGGGCTTCTTTTGGGCTGAGATTTTAGGATTGTGGGCCGAGCATGAGTCTAACTTCTTGGTTCAAAGCTGATAAACCTGGGCCTAGACCTTGACCTTGGCCTGTAAATATTTAAAATCCATAACTTAATATCAAGCATGATATGGTTAAAAGGAACTAGTCTGTAAAACTGAGAGGGCTGGGCTTGGTCTCTCACTGTGGCTGAATCTGAGCTTAAATGTTAGAACTTCTAATTTAATTCGCTGGGTTCAACATGTGTGTGGTTTTGGAAAATTCTTCAAAGAGATTGATGATATTTCAAAATAATAGATAATACAAATAGGAAACTCAAGAGTGTATCTTAAACAATCAGAACTGAATTCCCAGTTTATCTAAGCAACTTCATGGGGAAGACCATAAAAAACTTGCTAAGATTAGTTGTGAAATATTAAAGGTGAATATGACAAGGGGCATCAAATAATTGTACTTTTGATAGGGGAAACCCTTAAAAACCTAATAGACTATATTTAGTCCATGTTGAAATCATAGGATATCTCAGCAAAAGACTGGTGATAGTTTTGTTTCACCTTTGATAAGAAATGATTATCAGACCATTTCTAAATCTCAGAAAAAGACTATTTTCTTCTCTCTTAATACTCTTGGTGAAGAGCATTTACTTCTTAGGGTTATTGAAGGAGTAAATGGAAAATCAAAGGAGAATTTTTAATAAAAAAAGGTTTTTATTGGTTTTTATCGGATTAGTATTAAAAAAAGGAGGAATGAAGGGTTTTAGGTGGAACATTGCTCTCTTTGGATTTAATTTACTATGGTTTGAGTGATCATAGAGGATTTTCTCCTATGAGATGTTAATTTTAAAGAAGTCTACATACTAGAAGTAATAGTAAGAAGGAGCAATAGTATCGATTTGAAGTCTTGAAAAAAATGTATCATTCTGGAATCGACAGAAATTAGAGGCAGATGCTCGTTACCGAGGCACGTCAGGCAACGCTTTCTTTAAAACGAGTTCCACCCTTCCAGGATAAACCCTGATGCGAAGAGGATCTCTGTTGGAACTGTCCCTAGGATACAAAGGCCTTCACAAATCAGGCTTGGTCGCACTCTAAGTTCAGATCAATTTCCAGGAACCACAGAATGCTCACGATAAAGAAAAGAAGGGATGAAAGAACAGAGAAGAAGTGTTTTTCTACAACCCAGACCATGTTATTTTATAAGAGAAAAATAACGACATTGAGCCACAATTAATCACGTTTAAACCAGCGATTAATCACAACGTTTAGCAACAATTAAAACTGCATTTTCTTAATCAACGTTAAAAAGCAATTAATAAAAAATTAAAAACGTTTTATGAAGTGAACAAAAAACGTTTAAAAAAAATTAATTTAAAAGGCCAACCCCCTGCGCGCGATATACACGCAGGATGCGCGTCGTGGACGCACGCCCGGTTAAACGTTTTTTGGACCCGGAGCCCTGGGTCGAGCCGGACTCGCGTGCGCGCATACGACTCATGGTAAAAGGTTCCAATTGTTCTAATGTGTATAGGAAATGGAAAAACATATAAAGCCACCTTAAAAAGTGAACTTTAGCAATGTGGGATGCCAAGTTCTTAAGTAGTCTTTACTTCCCACAGAAAGCAAAAGAGCAAATGACAAAATACTTTTTGTTCAAGTCAAACTTTTGAATTTTTGAAACAACATAAAAAACCAACATGAGAATCCCGCGTGGCTGCTATAGGATTTTGATGATCACCTTTAATAAAAGAAGGTTCTGCTTTGTGGATTGCACAGATTGAAAATCCCTACAAACGTCCACTTGTGGGACATAGCTGCAGGTGAAAGTTTTCCAGTACTTATTTCTCATCTATGGGAGATCATTGATGGTTTGTTTGATTTCTCAACAACATTGAGTTCAAATTGGCACTGAATGTACGAGGAAAGGCACCAAAGGTTGAATAGTTACAAAATCACATTTCTTTAAGAGCATGTTTGGTAACAGGCGAGGAATTCATAAATTTGATAATTCTTCACTACCACTGGAATATGGATTCCTCGCTAGGGATTTGTATAGTTGAGGATTATACATTGATATTGGTGTGTATCGATGCATATAGCTGACAAAAATAGGGTTGAGCGTGCAAATCTACTGAAGTAAGGATTTTCAAATCTTATGGGGGGTGGTTGGATCTGAAAATCCTAACAGATAAAGATTTTTATTTGTCAAAATCATTGGGAATTGGATTTACCACAATATGAGAGAAACACCGAAAATCTTTTCCCTGAAGATTTGATTGCCAAACATGACCTAATTAAAACGCGCAATCCCATCATATAAAATGGGATGAGCAATGCTACATGTCCCGGGACAAAACCCGGGACATGGAGACTTTTTCAAGGTTAAAAGGATGTACAACTAACCTAGGCATGCAATAAACCTTTCACTCCTTCCATTAAATGCATATTGCAAGTTTGGTAGTGGTATGAGTCCATCCACCCTTCTCTTTCATGATATTTTCATATCAAACCATCTTTGCTTGTGACCCTTAAAAGAAGTTTGATGGGTAGTTTTTCTTTTTGCCAGCTGAGATAGTGGCAATCACCAACCCAAGAAATCTCATCATTTATATAAGGCCTTGATCCACAATGGATAGTTGGCAATATATGGTACAAATGCCTTTAATACTGTCTCTCTTTATGTCTTCAAGGCATCAGAAACAGCTTGCTGCAGGGTTCTATTAGGTAGGATGATGGATGATCCCCTCACGCTGAGACTCCTTGCAAGTAGGACCACCAACAGAACAGTCAGGTCTCATCATGTGTGGACCATCATAGCTTTAGATTAAGAAATGTGATGTGAAGGATAATTTTACCTGCATTACTGAATCATGAATGCCTATGTTGAGATCATATTCATATACAAATTCAAAATAGCCCCACCAAAAGATGAATGGCCCACATAGCCGCGTGGCGAGCAAGGAGCCATATAAAAAAAAGGAAAAGATGTGTGGCCCAGATTTAATGTTTGTGCACAACGTGTTTGATGTGGGATCTAGAATAATAAGATGAAAGAAAATATCATATTGCAAGACGACATAACGTACCAACTAGAGCTCCATTGATTTTATATCTTTTCCCTGCTGGAGAAAATGAGAAAGCCTTTTTGGAAAAGTAGAAAGAACTTTCCATGTGATTGGCATGCTAACTGCCTCTCAACTGGTTGCAACCACCCATGTGTAGATGGGATTATTTCTTGATTTCATGACCACATCACCATCATGAAATTGTCCTTATCCAATTTATTTGGGGTCAAATTTTTGTTTTTTGTGATAACGTAGTGAAGGGGCTAAACACTTAAACTCATGACACAAACATATGCGAGGGGAATAAATACAACTAACTCATGTGAAGTAATAAAAACTCACATAAGCAAAGTGGGAGGAAGGAACCCAAGACTTTTCTATTTGGGGTCGACTTTGATGGAGTATATCGATAATGGGTCGAGTCCAGTCAAGTTAGGTTTGGTCGATTCTGTGGGTAATTTGTAGGGCCTAAATCACTTGTTATTAATCGGGTTATAAATGTAAATGTGAACCATAAGTTCTCTGATTGGGTGAGTTTGGTTGGGTTGGGGTCAATGGAGTGAATCTGAATCCAATTTATTTATTAATCGAGTTGAGAATGTGACCTAAACTTGAAATTACTAGTACGGGAAACCGAACAGTATTGCCTCTCCTCACATAGCAAGAGTCATTATCATCATCATTAATTGAGATATATCTCACTAATTTAACTAAAATAGTCCATAGAAAAAGTAAAAAAAAAAAAAAAAATGCTAATCAAGCCATAATAAAACCCTCACCTAACTGCCGAACATTTCCTGACTGCATTTTGGTTTACCCAAACTTGGTAAACCCTTACCCAACTGAGGAAAAAAAAAAAAAAAAAACCTTGAACACAGGCTTGAAACTCAACTTGAAAACTCCCTACTTTAAAAGTGCAATGTGAGTTGGGTTTATTCAGATTAGGCCGAGCTTCCAAATTTCTGGATTTGATTTGCTTTTTAAGGGAATATAATTTTATGATGTGTGTATTAGGGTTTAGGATTTAGGTGGTAGTTGAAGGTTCTGCAACCTTGAGGTCATGGGTGCATGTCAAATTGTCAAGAAAAAGATATGTATATAGGCATTGTGTATGAGTAAAATGCATGCATGTTCATATATGATTCAAGGTTTCCCTGTGGGATTTAGGCACTTAAAGCACAAGCCCAAACCTAACCCAATTGTTTCAAATCCAAACCCTAGTCCAACATAGTTGGGCTAGAAATTTATATTCGAGTTTGATACCAAGTTGCATCCTATATTTGCTTTCTGTTAGGCACAATATATAGAAAATCTGTGAATTGATATCAAATAGCGTATTAGATTTTGTGCTGAGTGAAAGATTTTCAGTAAGTGCTTTTAATCCAAAGGCCTGTTTTTGTAGATGGTAGGCATTGAAAATTCTGCACTATTCTGTATATGAACTCTCGTGGAAAAACACTATACATAAGCTCGATACTTAGGACAAACTTGGGTACCTGAAGCCTAAAACTGAAGTGGACCCAATTTGGGTCAGGTCTCAAACTTTGGGTTCAAGCCCAATGCAGACATGATTGAGCCCAATCCAAATTTCACCCTCGGTTTGATCGAGCTGTTTGGCTTTGGATATGGCCTGACCTATTATGCACGGATACTTCAAGATAGATATGATGTATTTTAGCATCATAGAGCTCTAAAGAGTTAAAAATTCTTCCAATCTTTAGTTAATTTTCTTTGGATGCTTTTATGGTGGGGACTATGATTAAACCATTTTTGGCCTGACTGCAATCAGATTAAGAGCACTAACCTCTAGAAACTATAAAAAAAAAAAATTAATGTCACACTCACAGGGCAAACAAAGCTGCTTGACCCAAGTGGGGCATCACATAAGAACAACCCCAACCCCAAAATGGCATGATAATATCAGACTATCACAGCCGTTGGATGGATAAGATGAACAAGTGAGCAATGGCCTACAGTCACCTATCACTAGATCAACGGTCCCCCCATCAACCAAGATGATCTCATTTGTCCGAAACTGGTCATCAGAACAACAATCTACTGACCCCACTGTTGTCGTGTGGGGCCCACTGGCCCTACAGCTGATGTTATCGTGCGCACATGGGGCGTATGATAAGCCTGTAGCCATCATCACCATGGTCTTCTGACCGTTCATCCTTGACTCCGTGTGGAAAGACTTCATAGTTCAAAGTTCAAACCCAATAAAGGGATGAATAGAAAGGAAAGATCGAGGCAGAAGAAAAAGGCCGGCGGCCAAAGAACAGCACTTTTTCTTTTAATGGGTCTTTGAGCATTTCAAGAGGTTTTTGTAGGCTTTGACATCTTCTTCTTCTTCTTGTTGGTTATTATTAACTGGGGTTCTTGAGTTATTAGGAGATGGAAACTGAAGAGAAGGGAAAAACCCATCCACCAGGTTTGATACACTCATTCTATATCTTTTTCTAAGGATTCAATATTTATTCTGGGTTCATGCTCTTTTTTTTTTTTTTTTTCCTACCCTTTAATTTTGGGGTGTTCTTACTCTTTTTGAATTATTGTTGTATTTTTAAATTTTCCTATTCAAAGTTCCTTGCTTTTCTATTTTGAGTTTCAGTTCTTTTAAGAAAATCTTCTTTTGTTATTGAGTCCTCTTTCTTTCTTTTTAAACTTGATTTCTTGATTCTTTTTGTCCTTCAAGTTTTAGTTTTCCTATTGGATTTTTGCTATTCTATTTCCATTTTAGATAGTTTTCTTTTTTCTCTTGATTCTACTTTTCAAAACATCTTTCTCCCTTCTTTTTTTTTTCATTTGATTTTTGGTGCTTTCTTTCTCAAAATTTACTCTTTATGTTGGGGTTTTGTTCTTCTCCATTGTTGTTTTAGATTCTATGTCTTCTTCTCTTAATTTATCTTTCAAAAGTTTAATTTTTTTTATTTATTTTTTTATCTTTTTTTTTAAAATGAATCTTATTTGTTTCTTGGCTTCTCTTTCTGTTTTGATTCTTGATACTTTTTTCTGCTACAAATTCTACTGTTCTTAGTGGGTTTTTATTTTTCAATGTTGCCCCCCTCTTATTTTACCATATTAAGCCTTTTCCTTTTGTGTTTTTACTCTTTTTGTTCGGTGTTTTTTAAGTAGAAGATTGATTTTTGGAAGAAAAAAGAACTTGTTTGTTTCCTGGGTTCTCTTTCTTTCAATGAAAGAAATGGAATCCTTGATCCTTACTTCTCCTCCAATTCTTCTCTCCTATTGTTTTTTAATCAAAGTTCTGTTGGATTTTAATTTGCAGGACATGAGACTCACAGTGTTCACATATGTCACAAATGTGGTTGGACCTTCCCAAATCCACACCCAAGTGCAAAGCACCGAAGAGCTCACAAGAAAGTCTGTGGAAAGATTGATGGTCTTCAGCTAATTTACCATCAAGACAAGGCCAATTCCAATGAAGATGTTTCTGATGACGATCATGATCCCTCTGGTACAATTCCTTTCCCATGTTTGATCCATTTTTAGTTACAAACTCTCTACATTTCTTTTATTTCTTATGGTTAACTGTTCAATGGCAAACCCAATTGCAGAAGGTCACGATGAGACTAGTAGTAGCAGAACTGAAGTCCAAGGAGTGAAGAGGCCTAAAGAGGAAGTATTGTATTTGAATCGGTTGTTGTTTGATTCAATAGAGCCAATTGTAGGAGGTTTGAGGGACAAGGGTGGTGAAGTCCAAGGGGAGATCATGGATGCAAGGTCCAGTCAAGTTGCAGAAGTTACTGCTGTGGCTGCCCAAGAACCTGATCATGATTTAGAGAATTCCACTTCTGGTAAGATTTTCTAGAATTGTTGTCTGCTTATCTTATAGTATTGTTGAAGATGTTTGCTGTATGTTATGAAGGAGAATGAAAAGTAGAGTTGGTCTCATGAAACTGGTGAGCTAAGAATAATTGTAGAAGGTGTTAAGATGAAAAACGAACGAAAACTAGAGTTAATCATTTAAGAAGGTCCTTCCTGGAATATTTGCATGAAGAACTGAAGCAGATCTTAAGGTCACATGTGCCAAATCCAGGCCATTCATCAGGTGGTGCCTGTGATCTTGCCCTGCTCCAATTTCATGCTGGTACATTCATCAGGTGGTCAACATGTGTATATTAATTTCAAACCGTTCGTTATTCTTGTTCTGACTATCATTTTTTGTCATCAATGTGTGACCTACCTGATGAGTGACCTGTTGCATTTTTTGGATCAAGGCATCTTTACAGTGGGCTTCATTTGGTGAATGGCCTATAGCTACTATATTTGCTACATTGGAACTTGTAATCATAATTCAAAAAAGCGGCCGAAATGTATGGTATTGGCTATATTAGCTGACCCCAAGTCGCTATTTTAATAAAAAGCGGTGCTTTCATGAGGAGCATCCCATACAGGCCAATCCACACTGATCCCACTTAGAAGACATGTTGGAGCTCAGAAACCCTTCTTTGCGACCTGTTTTCACCTGAGGAGCCTCTAGAAAGTGTTCTTCAATCTTCACCCTTATAGAGGAAAAAAAACTTAACCCATTCTAAAAATTAAAGAAGATGATTCCATCAACCCTTTTTTCTCTCTCACATACAAACATTAGAAATGCATTGGTAGGACCCACCAAGTATCTCTAATTTATATGACTCTTTCGAGTTTTAGAACCAACTCAATGACTCATTATTTATCATTCATGTAAAAACCTGGTTAAAATAAATTCAAGTTGTTTCTTATTAAGTCAACAGAACATATGATCATGTTGTCACTCAGCCAAGTTTTGAGCCAACATGATGAGTCGTTACTATATGACAAAGCAGTTGACTTAATTTGAACTAGAATAGTACAGAACTTCCTGCACTATTTGGCACCAGTTAGCCCAATGGCAATACTTGCATGCATGCAACTATAGACATATCCATTCACAGTTGTGGAAAGAATGAAGACTCATGTATACTTGTAACTTCCTACATGGTTGCGGTAACATTACAAAACTTCCTACACTAAAAGGAACCAGTTATAATGTATACTTGAAACGTTGAAATGCTGGCACTGCAGTTTGTGAGGAGTGCTCGTTGTCCTAGTTTTGTGCTTTGATTTCCAGTATCATCATGTCCTAGTTTTAGGAGGAATGGAAAGAAATGTAGGTTTTGATTCTAATTGCTTGATTGGCATGGTTTCTTCAAGTTATGATGCATCTTATTCCTTTCCACATTTCCTTGTGCAGAATCTACAGTTATCCTGCAACCAAATGATCTAATGCAGGGCAGCCAAATTCGGAATCCCAATGCATCTGAAAGTGAAACAGTTAATTTGGATAGCGGCACACATGTCCAAGGTCATGCTTTACCCTCTACAGTTGGACGATCTATTTCAGATATCAATGCTGGTTCATTGGTTCTGGAACCTGAAGCTAAAGCACCCCCTTCAGAACCTGTAATACCAGCATTTGATAATGCGGGGCATTCCAATATAGATACTGATGAAGTGGTGGAATTATCTATGACCGAAATTGGTCCTAATTTGGATGCAGAAGGTGATGACAATAATGCCAGAGCTGAAAACCCTCCATCTGTATGCATGTTACCGGACATATCCACTAGTGATTTCTCTGAGATAGATTCTAAGTTACACAAGATGGGTGAGCTCACTGAAATGGGAGTTCCTTCAAACCTTCCTAATGCAAGTATAGAAGATGCAAGGGCTGCCTCTTCTAAGGACATGGTTGTGGATTTTAAAGAACCCAATACATCTGGACGACAAAATCTTCAGAATGAAAAAAGTCCTACTATTCACCTTGCTTCTACAGAAACTGAAGGTGATGAATACCAAGGTGGTTTGGTGGGTACTGCTAAGGTTCCAGGAGGAGGTTTGCAGGTTGATTCCAAACAAGAAGTAAATGCTGAGAATCAAGGTGATATGGTGGAAGGTTGTGATCAGCCTGGGAAGCTTGAGAAAAATCCACCCTCCTCAACGTCTGAACATATACTAGTTCAGAATGTATCTGAAACTACGCCTGAATTTCATGAAGACAATGTATTAGCACCACAAAAGGTATCTCTAACCTCTAGCATTGATGAAGCAATAGGGAGCACAAACATTCTCAAACATGCTGTTGAACAAGAAGCTGATTCAGGCTCCATGTTAGTCAAATCAATAAAAATGGAAGCCATTTTAACTTTAAGCAAGCAAGTACAGGAAGATAGCATTCGAGTGGATGAGAAAGGAAGCAAGACTACGCAAGAAGAGTTTATTGTCAACGAGAATGGTCTGGATGGAGATCGCATTGATGGAGGATCTCAATTTATGGGACTTGATTCTGATGGATGTGCAGTTGAAGGCCTTCACTCTGATGAGCTAGAAGTCCATCCAGGGACCAGTAATAGAGAATCTATTTTAAATAAAGCAACCAACCCCATTGCTATGGTTGTAGGTTCAAGTAAATTGGATGCTACTGGTAACCATTTGGAGGAAAACAAACTGGACTGTTCTTTTGGAGAGTTGGTGCCTCACCATGGTCTAGCACATGAAATCCTTCCTGGAACTCTTGTAGATGATGCAGCTGGAGGAAGCACCTCATGTTCTGGTATAGGAAGTATAGTCTGTAATGAAACCGCAATGGATAGTGGTGGGTATGGTGCTGCTGACAAGGAGTTTAGAGATGACCAAAAGGACTATAGTCAGGAAAGAACCAAAGCCAGAGATTCTCCATCTAGCACAGAGATAGAGGAACAAGTGGGGCAAAATGATACTGACAACCAGTTGTCTGGGGACCTTCGCCAAGAGCTGAAATCAAATCAGGGTAGTGTGGTTGGCTTGAATCAGCTTGATATGAAAAACCCCACATCTGAAGAGCATGCCTGTTCAAGTTCCCGTAGCCTTGAAAACTGCAGCAGCAGACATTCTGCTCAAGGACGGGGTTCTGACAGTCATTTTCATTCTGTACAAGAGGGAGGCGATGATAACATTCTTAAACATAATTCCAATGCTTCAGCGCTTTCCATGGATGCTTCAGTCAATTCTATCAGCCAAACAGGAACTGATAGTATCGGAGGCTACTGGGGCTCTGTTTCAGGCAAGTTCTTTGTTCTGTTTTCTGATCTTCTTTTTGGTATAAACTGTTTTCTCATCTTCGTTTGCAGGTTTAGACTAGTTTTCCCGAATTCGTTGTATCGGTTTTATTATCAAAATCCACTTCTGTTTCTCAAATTCAAACATTCCTATCTTCTTGCCACGCTGTTCCTTGTGCTCTAGATTTCATTATATTGATGATATATATATATATATATATATATATATAATCTGGTGTGCAAGGACCCACCTGATGGTCTATCCGACTGGAACAACACACACACACAGCCTCTCCCCCTTTCTGAATTTCACACGTTTCCTAGGGTTTGTACCCATTTGAATGGAATGGACTGTTGGACCGACTGCACTCCCATCCGAATGGACGTACAAAGTTACACTTGTGGAGCCCATATGGAGATAATAGGATTCAAGGTTGGGGCTGGTTTTTTTGCAGAGATAAGGGGCCAAGGGAGATCTTTCGATCTCCCTAGGTCCCAGTCCTAGGTGGAACCCCACATTGAGGTGCGCACACTGATCCAGTGTGCGAGTCGTGCACCGGATCAGCACAAGATACACACACAATGCTCAACTGAACTAAATGGTGTTATCTAGTTCTGTCAGAAGCTGTAAATGTGGGCCCACCTATCTCTGATTGATGCAGTCTCTATAGCAGCCTCTATTATAAACGTGGCATTAGTGCTTTTATTTGCCAATCCTTTTGTTTAATCCTATAAATGTGAAAAATAAATACTTATTTTCTTTTCCTATTTTATTGCTACGGGCTTGCATTGCGAAATTATATCCAAACTTCACTCCTACAATCACTTCTATGTTGAGACAATACCCCCAGGGATGGAGTGATTTGAGGATGAGGAATTAGCATAGCAGACCCACTTGTTTTCTTCTCTTCCGTTTTTAATGGAAAAGTGTTGCAACAAACGAGGTATTTCGTGATTGACATGAAACCTGGGACTAATGGATCATGCTCCAATGAGTTTACTCATGTTGAGGAAAATCTCATCATTCAATCTGTAAATTTTCTTTCTTGTTGAATGTGGACTTTTGGGATAGACCTTTCACTTGCAATCCATAGATTCGACAGTTTAAAGTTGTCACTGAGTGGTACAGCGCACGACCAATATTTAATTATTTATGGGGCTCACCATATTTTCCTGATCATTTGGTTGTTCACCAGATTATTATTTCCACAGAAGTAACATTCTCATGCCTGGCCAAAACCTGTTTTTACATACTGGTGGTTTATTGGTTGATACAGATGGAACAGTTCCTCCCACAAGAGATGCCACATATGCACCAACACTTCTTAAGGTGGAGGCTGCCCCAAACATCAGTATTCAAACATCAACAGAATCATCTGATGCTGCCTTAAAGGAGCATCGTGCTGATAGCACAGAGCTCTTTGAGGCACCTTCGTTCATGACCCTTGTTGAACCTGTCAAAGACATCAACAGGCAGAGCGCTTCTCCTGAAAGTCACTCCAATCAGAAGCCTCAATCTCCCAACTCTCCTTCCCAAGCTGGGTGGTTTCCTTCGCTGACAAATGTTGTTAATGATTCGCAAGGAAGGAAAAAAAATGAAGAGATCATTGCGAAGGTAGTGAATTGGAGTTCTGGAAAGACCCGTACTTCGTTGAGTCGTCTCCTGGTTGAAGCAAACCTTGACAGCAAACACAAGTCAGAGACGGCACCAGAGCATGCAGCATCGATGACCCGTGAAGGCCAGGTTTCTAGAGACATCAGGCCTCCAGGCAAGACAACTACTAAAAATTCAACACCATCAACTGCCAAAGGAGTCACCAATAAGGAATACAGTTCTCCTGCAAGGTTACCCGTCACAAAAAAAGAGAAGAGGAAGATCTGGTTTCCTTTTACGTGCTGCCCTTCAATCAACTGAGTTTGAAATGGCATCACCTGAAGCACAGTTTAATATAATGTGAAGTTGCCATTATCAAATGATGCTGCAGTTACGTAGCCAATGGTCTGTCATTCATCAGATTGTGTAATATTGGTTGCAGTTTCTACTGCATCTAGGAGAGTATCTACCTCTTTCCTCTACATTTGCATCATTCTTTTTTCTTGTTAATACTTGTGGGTGTCCTCTTTGTGATTTGGCTTTTATGTTTGTAGCTGTGCTGCATTTGCAGTAGCTTTACCGAAAGATGCATTCATTCCGATATTTAAAATGGCAATGCGCAAATGAAGAGCACTATAATTGAAAATTGACCCTGTACTGTTGTTTGGGTGAGAATTTGCAACCACCCCCCAACCCCCCCTCCTCTTTCAGCAACAAGAAATTTCATTAACACACAGTAAAAACAGGACATCCAATCTAAAAGATTGAGAAAACAAATTAAACATTTATTAATAAGAATAACATTTTATTAAATATCGATATTATTATTTTCAACATTTAAATGCCTCCTAGAACAAAAAGAGAAGGTCATACTGCACCAGAACCAACTTGTACACATCACAAGGCAGATTTGATACCACATCCTAGAGACTCTAAAGGGTTGGGTATACACTCACACAGGCAATCACTGGGCTGTCACTGTGGATACGCACGCCTGATCCTGCAGCTCCACCCAGGGATTGTCCCTGGGTGGGCAGGCTGCCTTCACATCTCTCAGCTACTACAACTGTAGCCCAAAAAAAAAAAAAAAAGTGGGGGGGCGGGGGGAAGGGAAAGCGTGGGGCGCGGACAGTATGACTTGGGCTGGGCATGAATCACCACCCCTAGCAGCAAAGCCGAACCTGTTACCATGGGCATGCCAACCAGCTGTTAGCTCTTCATAATTGCTTATTTCATCCTCTTCACAAATGAGTATACAGTCAGGGAAAAAAAATAGAAAAGTGGGGCGGTGCATCTAAAGCATCAAAATTTCTTCATGGAAATAGCAAAAGGGTTCACGAAACCATCTTTTATTCATTGCAAGTCTATTCAAACAGATTCAAGTCCTGAAAGCCTCAATCATTGAATGTGAGCTACTGAATTCCTATTAGCTGAACAGAGACAGACCTCAGATGGATGGATTGTTGCTAAAAGAAACCAGTGGTTCTGGATTTCTAACTATGCAAATGCTAGCTTTAAAATTCAAGTTGATCTTCCACTACACTTGTAGGCTGTAGCTCAGTTGACTTGTAAAAAGAGCACTGCAACCCTGAAGAGGAAATCATCTGATTGACATGCCATCCAAATGCCCCAGCCAACTCACATCTGATTCTCCATTTCCACAACTCAAATCAAACTGCCTTGCCTTAAATTATTCTTGCAAGGAAGCCAAAATCTTTCCAACACCCAAAAGAATGATATACACGATACTTATTAAAGCAAGGGCTGGCTCAATATAACAGAAATTGTTTTTAGTAAAAGGAAAAAAATAAAAATAAAAATTTAATTCACATCTAAACCTATCACAAAACTGGAATAAAATCCAGAGATTACTGTCTAGGTTCTCAAGATTGCACGGCCAACCTTTGGAGATGTTCGAAGAACACTTGAAGACTCACATCATCTGTGAAGATTACATCTGAGCCTGCAGCTACCTCATGAGCAGAATTATACGTAGCCGATGGGTTCAATTTCGCCAGAAGAAATCTTGCCTGCAGAGTATCAACAAAGAAAAGACTTTGATTAGAAAAACCAGGGTCCTCGATACAGATCTGGGCAACCAAGATACCATTGGTGGTCTATAATATAAACAAATAACAGTAGCAGAAAATGACAGTCAATATGTCATTGCCTCAAACCACCAGAATGGCTATAGAGGTCCATTGCATCTCACTTTTACCTTATAAATATGTACTCTTATGTATGTATGAAACTATAAGGAACACAATATATACACCAATTGTTTTTCATACACTTACACCCTTTCATTTTACCATAAAAAACACACACAAAAAAAGGGGAAGGTGTAGAAAAACAAAAGGTGAAAACATGATGCATGCCAAAGCTTTGATACCATATCCTGTAGGGCGAGGGTCCAATAAATCCAAGATTGCACAACAAAATGGAACCCCCAACAAACAGCTTAATAATGACAAGTTCAACAAGTAGTCAAAATACATTTATAAAAATAAATTTGGAAGTCCCAAACTTCTTGCAATGACATATTTGCAAATCCAACTTGGAGTTGCATTGTAGTCTAATGAAGAAATGGTATAGGACTGCTATAAATTCTCGCCCAAATGGTCTTCAATGCTTGGAAAGATACTCAAAGTGAGGATTAATGAATAAAAAGATCATGGAAAATTCTGCAGTTGTAATTGTATCCGTCTAGAGAGATGCAGCAAAAACCCACATGCTTCATAGAAAGCAAGCATTCATCCACCATGTAAGAGAGACCAATCATAAGATCAAACTAGTCTACAATCAGGATCCTCGAGATCATCTCCTCCTAAAACCCTCCTTAGGACTTGTATTTCATTCAATATAAAAAATTGCCGCCACTCCATTGCATTGGCTTCTATTTATATTTCAAACAGGATACTCCTAATAGAGATATCTAAACCACAAATCCTAACTACTTCAATTTCTCTCATCACCGCCACCACCTTGTCCCAGCTGTGTTGGGGTTAGCTACATAAATTCCATTTTGCCATTCCAGTGTATCCTAGGCCAAATCCTCGGATGGGTTGCACTTGTACTTCTTCAAATCTATCATTACCGCTTCCATCCATGTCTTCTCCGGTCTACTACTCTTCCTTGATGAACCATCAGCCTTTAAACAATTAAACTTGTTAAAAAAAAAAAAAAAAAACCCTCTTTCAGAATCAGAAGGGTGTAATTGATCCTTTTTATAATTGATCAGATGGCATTGATCTGACACTAGAATCTGCAATGTAAGATTCCCCATAAAAAATTTACCAAGAAAGATAGGAGGATAAACTGATAAATAGTATAGGTTTGTGAGAAAGGATAAGAAGATTGGAAAAATTATGGACCTGAGAGCCATGCTGATCGCAAACAACCAATCTAGGGACAGGGAATCGATCCCTGATGATCAGTTGAGCATCATCTTGAGGAGCTTGCAATAGCTGGGCGAAGGCCTGCAGACAACAACAATTATAAGATAGCCATAAGAGAAAATAGTTTGTACCTATAATGAAGTTCCATTTTACTTTGGCACATATTTCAATCCCTTCAGAATTACATTTAACGTGTAAGCAGCAATTTCCTCTGAAATCTAATTTTAACAGTAGTCCCCGTAACAAAGTGAATCCAATATATGAGAAAAGCACGATTAAGCAAATGCAACAGTAAAACAGTTGAGACTTCAGAGCCCCAACCCAAATGTAAGCAATAGGACATGAGCATGTTGCAGCAATGGACCCATGAATAAAGATAGCATCTGTGATCAGTGGCTAACTACAAAATTACCATCTAATCATTGTAACTTAGATGCATTGCCCCTAAGCAATGTGTTCATTTCCTTTGCTGCTTTCAGAGTTGTTTCACTTTCATCCCACGCCATTTTAGGAATGGACAAAATTTTCTCTACCCCGAAAAAGTTGGGAGCAAAAACATCCTCTAAAGAGTATAAAATAGCAGGCAAGCAGAGGATGGCCTTGAGGAAACTATCAAACCACAATGTTCAACAATAAATGTGCAATGGGAAAAACTGAAAAACACCCTTTTTCATATTAATTTTCTCTGCCCCCTTTTCTGATTAGTTGGAACAAAGGATGCCTTTATTTTGGAATAGACATCAAAATATTAACATTTCAGAAAATTAAAAAAAGAATTGGATCAGATTATGAGAATGACATATAGGACTAAGACAAGCAAAGAAATCAAAAGAATCAAATCACCGATCCACCTCCATCTATTTATTCTGTTCAACCTCTTCTTAGGAATATTCTTTCCAACATTCACCTAGACAATCATTTAAAACTTGTAGTTAAAAAAAAAAAAAAAAAGATTCAGGAGATTTTTAGAAAGAAACAAGGAAAGCTTGGTCTTATCAAACACTGAAGACATGTGTCTTGACTCTTTGGCAGCTTTTTCTCTTCTATGAATAATTTCCAGTCAGTGGATGAATAGTTCAAGATTCAGTAATAGTTTAAGACCCTCTTTTCTTTTCTTTTCTTTTCTTTTTTCTTTTTTTACGCTAGAAGTACAAAATTCATTGTGAAACTATATGAGGAAGCTCCCTTAAAAAAAAAAAAAAAAAAAAAATGTGATCAGAAGTACATTAATATTAAATTAAAGGCTCAAGGTGTAAACATCATAGTATTTTACCTGATGTTCAGGCTGATTCTGGTAACCCATGTTGCGCCATTGAGCAATCGTCATTCCATGGAAAATAACAACACTGAAATATGCATCAAGCAAAAGTATACGATCTGCTGCAATAGAAGCGACATCCAACAATGCTGGTGCAGGAGGTGAATTAAAAGAGTATGAAATTAGTGAAGGCTGGATCATGACCACAGAATTGGTGATGGTTTCCCGGTTTAATAACATGCGGAAATAAGCAGTTTCATCTGGGCTGTTGTTAAAAACCTAAGCAAAACGAAATCACGGTATGATTAAAAACCTAAGAAGAATGAATCCATTGGAGTTAAGCAGAAGCAGAAAAAAAGAAGAAATCAATTCAAAATTCATAGATAACACTCCACATGTTACCTGTACAAATTGTGAGCGTCGTAGATTGAACATAAACTGCGGGAATATTGAGAAACTCGGGTTTAATGTAAATGAAGATGAGTCGTCTTTCCGATAATCACCAAATCTCGAACAAAGACGAATAAGGGATCGATCCAACCACCTTGTTGCATCAAATTCTTCCTATTTTACGGGGGGAAAAGGAAATATATGAGAGAGAGAGAGAGAGAGAGAGAGAGAGAGAGAGAGAGAGAGAGAGAGAGAGAGAGAGAGAGAGAGAGAGAGAGAGAGAGAGGAAAAACACATGCCAAATAAACAGAGTTCTTTTTTTTTATATATTATTAAAGAAGGGGAAAACTATTAGGTTTGCTTCATCACTGAATCAAGCAGGTGAGAAGGTAAGAATTGGTATAGCAAGTAAACAAATGTGACACTACAAGGTAAAAAAAAAAATCATATAAAAATGATATATTACAGCCAGCATTGAGGTAGCCAGCCAATCTAGCAAAAAAAAGAATAACAGAAGAACAAAGATTCTCAATTTAGGCTGCAAGCTTATTAAGAAAATTCTTGCCATTCCGGTCCTGATATGGGAAGCTAAAGTCAAACTAAAATTATAGTTTTCCCCCTTCATTAAAGGAAATGAAATCTGGGAAAATCGAAGTCTCACTAGAGCACAAGAAAACGATTAAGGCAGTGAGCACGTGGCAAGTTAGTGGCATTCCAGCACAATATAAGATTGGAGTCTAAATATGTAAAAACCATAAAAGTTAGAAATACCTCCATCTCCATTTTCAATGAGGTTAGCCTTGACATTACAACAGCACCAGTCTCCTGGTCAAACCCTTCAACTAGTTCCTAAAATTGCAAGTAATCATATCAGCATTTCTCAAGAAAATGTGTGGAAGAATATGGAAATCCATGCTAGAACTGGACATGTATTTAGCAGGGTATATGTTACAAATAATCCTGCATCTCAACCATTTGCTATAAATATGAGGAGCTCCAAAAATGTGTATATATATATATATATATATATATATATATTTAGCCAACCTATTTGACCATTTACTGTGATTCAAACTCACAGAGGTTAATGGAAGTCCCCCAAGAAGACAATCAACTAGCAGACAAGATACAAAATTATGACAAATGGTGTTTAACTTGGCTGCAGAATTTTAAGGCCTTTTGTTATATGGTAACTTTTATGGGCTTTTTTTTTTTTTTTTTTCAGCTCATACATTAGACATATACACATGCCAGAGCTCTAGCAACTAACCTCTGAGTTGGCAGAACTGTCTGCCCATTTTCTTTGAATGGTTGTAACCCGGAGTCTCATTTGGCCTTGCGGGTTCTGATAACTGCAACAAATATCTAAAATCTAATTAAAACCAACAAAAAAGTTCAATAAAAGAAACCAGAGGAACTCAGCGGTAAGTGGCATCATACTTTGTTAGGAATTGTAAGTATAAATATTGGTTTGCAGCCCCTGGAGCGTTTGACCGGTCGCTGGGCGATATATCAAAGAAAACTGTCAAACAGGTACTCTTGTCAAGGCCACACATCTTCCAAGATGTTGTATTTCCCTGTCCAATGACTGTATCGGCACAAGAAGGCCCTTTCTGCAAAAATTGTCATTATCAGGGCAATCCCATGTAACAAATTTTCAATTACCATCAAACAAACTATCTGCGAAATCTCACATCCAGTACTATTCAAATGGAACAACCTTCTCCAAGGATGTGCAAGGTCCAATGATTCCCTGAATTTTGATATCCTTCGAACAAAAGATGTCGAGTGTACCACTGAAAACAAAAAACCAGAATTCTTAGCCATGTGCTTCCAAGATTAAATGCTTTGGATCAAAATATTGTTTTCAGTTTTCTAAGGGGCATCCATTAAATCATTAAAATGAACAGAAGGCAGAAGCTACTGTACTTATGGAACAATTGCACATTATTTCCTCAACATATTTCAAGAAGCTCGTGGTGAAAAGTGATCCAAACAATGCCTTTCTTATTTGCGAATGAAAGTATCAAAAAATGGCATTTTATGGGCAAAAACACTCATTTTGAACCATATATAAACTCATTAATTGCTGATGAGAATCGAGATTTAACTTCTCATCTGTTCATGGAGGTGGAGAAGCTAAACACACTGAGACGATAGAAACATAGAGTGTGGCAACTCATCTCCATGTAGGGGATTAACTTATCCACCCTCTTTAGCATCTTTTTTTTTAACATGTAGTGACCGAAAAAAGGCATGCCCTTAGCTTGCATTTAAGCTGCAGCCAAAAAGTCTCAAAGATAAAGAGTTAAAAGTTTCATTCTCATCTTAAAAACAAATATACTGAGGATATTTTAAACAACTTATGCTGAACAAATACTAGGTGTAAGTGAAACAAAAAGAATAATTGAATAAAGGTTTCATTATTATACTATACAAGTTATTAATGGTGCTTTCTTATCCAAGCTATAGTTATGCATCTTCAACAGTATGTTTATGCATCTTCAACTATGCCCTCTCACTGATGAAGATGGCTCCTTGGCTCCGATAGAACGAGTCATGGGAACGGGTGAGGTACCCTGGAGTGTCTTAAGTCATACCAATGAGCTTATAGATATCTTTCAAGGAGTTGGGTTGTCTTTTGTGCATGTCCTCCAGGGAGCTAATGATGTTAAGGATCATCTGGCCAAACAGGGAGTGTTGCATCATTCTCTTTGGTTAGGAGATGTAAGTCCTTAGTTTGTGGTGGTTTTCCATTTTTCTTTTCTATACTTAAGGTGTATTTTCTTGGTAGTTGTCTGGGATGTTTGGTGTATGTAGTTGCCACCTTGGCCATCTCCTTTCTGTCAGTTTCTGGTGGCTTCTTTCAAGCTTTTCCATTTAATGAAATTAACCTCCATCCTTCAAGAAAAAGTTTCATTATACATGCCAGTACTTAGTTCACTTTTAATAGTAAAAAAGGCGAAAAAAAAAAAAAAAAAAAAAAAAAAAGAGAGAACAAAAAATGTGGAACAGCTCACTTGAATGAAAGGCCAAGAGATTGTTCACCATCCTCAAATATCCGCTTGAAGGAGTCTCTAAATACAAGATGGCCAAAACTCTCAGCCAGGACAACAAGGCCACCTGTCTTTTCAACAGCAACTTTCATCTCTGCCACCCCAACCTGGCCATTAGAGCATAGGGGAAACATGATTCTCAGATACAATTTGAATTGGAAACTACCATAACTTCATCACATAAAATCATATCTTTGTAAAATAAAGAGTTAAAAAACCAATAATAAAAACATGAATGAAAGGGAAAGAACTGTCGGTCGATACAGTTAGGGATTGATCACTGTGTCTCCCAGTTTAAACTATCACTCTTGACTAGTAGCCCAACCTAGCAAAAAAAAAAAAAAAAGGTAGGGAAAGAACCATCTAGGCTCTCCATTTTTCAAATCACCAAACAAATTTATCACTCCACAAGGTGCCTTGGTGCATGCATATAACATGGAAATTTTCTTTGCACCTGCATGAGACTTTGACAAAACAAGACCTGAGGAAACATCTCAAGGCCCTCGTAATTTATGGTTGCTTTTATTGTTCTCCAAATGTTTAGTTTCCAAATACAATGGCCAAGTCACGGTAGCAGTTGAATCACGATAAAAAACAAGCCTTTCAGCTCTCCACCTGCAAAGTATGAAGATAATGATGAGGTGCAGCTTCAGCAGCTCAGCTTTCATGGACTTTCAGACCTCGTTCATGTCACATTGGGGTTTGAAGAAATGAAAAACTTTCCACAAGAAGTTTTTTTTTTACTTGTTTGGTGTTAAGCAAAAAAAGAAAAGAAAAGCCAACTGGCAGAAGGTAATATGGCATCAACATTTCCTCATTTGCAACACTCATGCTTTCCATGTGTTAGGATTAAGATTATTCATAAGGATCTACTTGTAATTATCAGGGTAATCAGGTTTTAGTGTGCAAAATAAATACTGAAAATATAGTACTCTATATATTGGGAGATGTAACATGCAATAATTAGAGGTTTTATGGTAAAGATTTTTTCTTCCTACACTATTTCTTCTTAAGCATTAGGGCTTATTAAAACCCAAACCAACACCATGTTCCCATAGAATGAACCAAACTAGCCCTCATAGAGGTTTCAATTCATGTTTGTTTCCAATGGATAGCTGTACAGATAACTGTGATCAAGCATAATATCCAAGAAGAGAAAGGAGAACATGTAGTAGCGCTTTTGGTTCACCATCATTGAGAAGGGCATGCTTGGTATTTGATTTCATAAAAAAGGTGTAGGGATTAGTCTTTCAATGTGAGGCTTCAGATGGTGGTTAAAGTAGTGCTAAGTGCAAACAACCAGCATGTAGGCAATCAGTGGCTGAGCAAAAACCCAAAACTCTAATCATTTGTGAAGTGATCGTATGCTCTCTCTCTCTCTCTCTCTCTCTCTCTCTCTCTCACACACACACACACACACATATTAGCAGCTTAATTCATTAAACAACTAAGTTAATTCAAGAAGTCAACTATGGAAGCCATCTTTTCACTAAAGCAATTAATGGAAATATATAAGGAGGAAAAAACCATATATTACTGTACCTAGATATTTAATTTAGTGGGTTTTAAACATAGTTGTCAATTCTGTTCCGGTCGCCGTTCCGGTTTGACCATGTAGTGGAACGTTTCAGTATTCCGGTCAATTTCGGTATTCCGTTCCGAAAAAGACGCGATCAAAAAATGAAAAAACAAATATAAAAGAATACCCAAAATTGAAAAAATAGTTGAATGCTAAAATAATACTAAAAATGCATACTTAGATCATTTAAATTAAACTACACTCTACAATTGACTATTTTAAAGTCTTCACAACATATGAATGGAAGTATGAAATCTTGGCTGGAATTGAGTGGAATTGGTCCGGAATTTGAGCCGGAATTGGCCGAAACAGACAGGAATCGGGAGCGGGAGATTTTAGGGAGCCATTCAATTCCGCCCAAGGTTAATTCCTAAACGTTCCAGCCAATTCCGGCCGGAACGGAATGGAATTGAAAACTATGGTTTTAAATGGAATGTTTTATATTTGAAATTATTCAAAACATGTATGAAGGAGCTCAACGAGTGTGAGAACTACCTCTTTGCATTGATTATGGATGAGTTAACTGCTCATATTCAAGAGGAGGTACCTTGGTTAATATTGTTTGCAGATAATATAGTGTTGGTAGCTGAATCAAGAGATTGTATGAATGCAAAACTTTATAGATGGCAACAGGCTTTAGAATCCAAAGGCTTTAAATTAAATCGTACAAAGGAAGAGATTGTATGAATGCAAAACTTTATAGATGGCGGCAAGCCTTAGAATCCAAAGGCTTTAAATTAAATCGTACAAAGGCTATGAAGTGCAGCTTCAGTGGGCATATACAAAGAACTTAAACTACTGTGAGAATAGAAACCCATGTGATACCACATAGAGATTATTTTCATTACCTTGGCTCGATAATTAGTAAGGATGGGGAGATTAATGAAGATGTCGTGGATAAAAGCGTGTTAGTTGAAGTGGAGACTTGCTTCTAAAGTGTTTTGTGACTAACGAATACCAACAAGATTGAAGGAAGAATTTCATAGGAGAGTTATTAGACCTCCTATGACCTATACAGTAGAATGTTGGCCAATGAAGAAGCAACATAGGCACAAAATGGATCTGGCAGATATTAGAACGTTGAGGTGGATGTGTGGTACGACTAGAAATGATAAAATTAAAAATGAGTGATTTCGAGAGCATTTAGGGGTAGCATCAATAGGGAATAAAGTTAAGAAAACCCACTTGAGATGGTTTGGGCATGTCCAATGTAGGCCGACAACGGCAACAGTAAGGAAAAGTTTGGCTATGCAAGTTAATGGCCCACCAAGGGAAAGGGGTAGGCCAAAGAGGATGTGAATGGAGATAGTAAATGTAGATCAGAAAAAGTGCAACTTATCTGAGGATTTGACACTAGATAGATCGGAATAGAGAAACAAAATTCATGTAGCCGACCCCAACATGGTTGGGACAAGGTTTTGATGACGATGATGATAATAAACTAAGTCAATTCATTAAAAGAATGAGGACACATACATTCAAACAAAACAGAAGAACAACTAGAATGGCATAGAATCCGCACTACAGTTAATCTCCAAAGATCGGAAGCTAAAATTCCTATGGACTAATTTTTAGAAGCAGCATAGGAAATAATGAAGCCAAACATTAATTGTAGTGTCGCAAGCAGAAGCGCACATTTTAGGAAGTCCCCTTTTTCTTTCAAGTCAAATCAACCACAATGCAGCAACAAAGGTACATTTAGGCGATCGAATCAGTGAATCACCTCTTTATGGACAGCTCCTTCACCTAGTGAAGGGTGGCTAAATGCACTTTTCTTTTTTTTTTTTTTTAGTTTTTTTTTATTTTTGAACAGTTTTGATTACTGCCAGTCTCTGCCAAAGTTTATCAATGCTTAAAGTTCCACTCTTGGCCTCCTCAAGAGAAGAAACTTAGGCCATTTTGATTGTCACTACCATCCCATCCCTCTGGAAGGAACAACTCAACAGGACACAGCTAGAAATCAGATGGTGCCGATAGATACTTGAGAGGACAGGAGAGAGGAACAGTCATTTCCAACAAATTGCATGAATGAACTTAACGGCATTCTTCAGAAAGAATTAAAAAGAAGACAGGCACATGCTTCAAGGATAGAAGCTCGAACTTCTTCATACTCACTGTAACCATCAGTACGCATGAAGCTCAACTGCAACATAAGTTAAAAGTGATTAGGAAATCAACAGCCTACTAACATTGGTGGGATCACAAGGGAAATCAACAGCCTACTTCCGCTGATTATTTCTAACAGTCAGGCTTTTGTGGATGGACGTCAAATTTTGGACAGTGTTCTTATTGCTCATGAGTATATTGATTCGAGGAATCGTCAAAGACGTCCAGGTATAATCTGCAAGCTTGATTTTGAAAAGGCATATGATATGGTTGATTGGGGTTTTCTTCAATAGATGTTGGAAAGAATGGGGTTTGGGAAGAAGTGGAGAGATTGGATCCATGCTTGTGTCTCCTCTGCTCATTTTTCCGTGTTGATAAATGGTTCTCCTAAAGGCTACTCCAAAAGTTCGAGAGGTATTCGGCAAGGAGATCCTTTGCCCCCTATGTTGTTTGTTATTGTAGCAGAAGCCTTGCATGCTTTAATGGAGAAAGCTAATCACATGCACTTAGTATCTGGATTTGCAATTGAAAACAGTTCTTGTGAGGTAACTCATTTACAGTTTGCGGATGATACCATCATCTTTTGCGATGCTTCTTTGAATCAGGTACATACGGTGAAACTTCTTTTACGCTGGTTTGAATTTTTATCAGGTCTCAAAATCAATTATGGGCAAATGTGAATTGACAGCCATCAGGACCGAAGAAAGTCACGTTGATTCGTTATCAAGATGTTTGGGTGTAAAGTTGGAAGGATTCCCTCTAAATACTTGGGAATGCTTTTGTGTTTGGGATTGCCAAAGAAATTTCTTTGGGATCCGGTGGTGGAGCGGGTTGAAAGAAAATTAAGCTCTTGGAAGGGAAGATATTTATCGATGGGAGGTAGACTTACTTTAATTAAGTCAATTCTGTCAAGTATTCCAATCTATTTTCTTTCCTGCTTCAGATGTCCTAAGAGTGCTTTTTGTGGAATGATTCTCTTGAAAAAAAATATATCACTTGGTTAGATGGGAAACAATGTGTCTACCTATAAATAAAGGTGGTCTGGGTATTCGTTCCATTGAGAAGGTAAATAAAGCTCTTTTGGGCAAGTGTTTATGGAGGGTGAGCGAGCCTGATCAAGGTTTGTGGAGGAAGATCTTACTAAAAGAACATCATTTGGGAAATGATGGATGGTGGGTATCAAGTCATGATTATAAGGCTTCAGGTATTTGGAAGTCATTCTTTCTGTTAAAGATGATTTTGTTCCTTTAGTTCGTTATAGAGCTCATAATGGGAGGGGGATCAGATTTTGGAATGATGAATGGTGTGGTCAAACGGCGTTGTATCAGCAATTTCCTAATCTTTTTATGGTGGATAAGAGGCAAAATGATTTTGTGAAAGATAATTTTTCCTATTCTGGGGGAGGAGTTGTTTGGGATTTCTCCTTCCGAAGGAGTCTTTTGGATTTTAAGATTTCTGATTTTGCTACTTTGCTTGGCTTACTAAGTAAAGTGTTTTTATCAAAGCAGATGTCAGAGTATGGAAACCAGATGTCAAGGGCCGGTTTTCAGTGAAGTCTTTTTATAATGCTTTCGTTGATTCTTCAGGAAGAGTGGAGGGCTGGCTCAATTTTTGGACTCATACAATTCCGCCAAGGGTGTTGGTTTTCTATTGGATAGCAAGACTTCATAAAATTTTGACCATAGACAGGTTGAGGCAAAGGAGTCATATTATCATTAATGGGTGTCCAATGTGCTTAGAAGATGAGGAAACGGTGCATCATTTGTTGATTCATTATCCTTTTGCTCATAGAGTGTGGTCTACTTTGTTTGAAATGTTTGGTAAGGAATGGGTTATGCCTAGGACAGTTGAAGATTTATTTGTTCAATGGCATTGGCAATGTAATTTTATTTGGGGTAAGATCTTATGGAGGTTAGTAGTGTATGCTACTTGTTGGAAGCTTTGGTTGGAAAGGAATAATAGAGTTTTCCAGAATAAGTCTAACTCTGTGATGGAGGTGGTAGAGTCCATACTTTGGTCTGTATCCGAATGGGCGAGTACACGTAAGGAGTTTAATGGTCTTTCAGTGAAAGATCTTTATAGATCTTGGTCTTTCTTCTTTAAAGGTGGTTGGCGAGTTAAGTCCAAAGTTAGAGTTGCATGGATGAATCCCCCTACTGGTGTTTTGAAGTTGAATTTTGATGGTAGCTTTGTGTGTTCTTTGTGAATGGGAGGGATTGGTGGAGTTATAAAGGATTGGAATGGAAAGATAGTAAGGAGCTTCAATGGGCCGATTGACTCTTCGGATGCTAATGAAATTGAGTTGTTTGCTCTTCTTATTGGCTGCCGAGAGTTACTTCAGATGGCTCGCTATGGTGCTATTCTAGAGGGAGATTCTTTCTCGGTAATTCAGTGGTGTTCTGATCGTTCTTCTTATCCTTGAAGATTGGCAGATTGGGTGGAGGAGGTTCAGGATATCTCAAGGAAATTGGGAGCCACCTTCAATCATATTCTTAGGGGAGCTAATGCCATGGCGGATAGTCTTGCTCGTGAAGGAGTTTTTAACTCTACCTTGTCTTTTGATGTTTAGTTATATTTTCTTCTTTGTTTGATGTTTTTTTCTTGTTGTGCTTTGTTTCCTTTTTTGTGAAATAAAATTTTACTGTTAATATATATATATATAAGAAAGACAGGTACTTCTCAAGTCCATTTGATCACTGCATCTCTAACCAAGTAGAAGATTTTGCACTTTCAGTTCGTCTCAAGAAGCTCTCTCCGATGACAACAACAAATGTAGTGGCCCTATAGGATCCTTTTGATGCTATCTCCCTTTTGATGCTATCTGGTGGTGCTCACCACGATTGATCATCAAGGAGAAAGGGAGACTGAATCGAAATTACTTTGTGGGAAAAGGGGACTAAATCAAAATTAATTCGTGGAAATTGAGGGATTCCATTTTTGTGTCTGCTTGTGTGTGGAGTGGCAAGCTCGCTTCTGACGCACTCGCAAGGGAGGGTTACAAAAGCTTAGGGTTTGCAACTAAGCTTTAGTTCTTTGGCTGGCACACTTATAAGGGGTACAAAATGAACTCAAATTAGAGGTCTTGATTGGTTAACTAACGGGTTCCCTTTGTAGAAAAACCTCTTCTACACACCAAAATCATAATAATAAATAAATTTTGTAACCATAAAGCTATCAAATTGTTAAAGTTACATTTATTTTAAACAACTGTTGAAAGAACCACAAAAAAGAAATTTCCAGAAGAGAAGTACAAACCTGATCGAGTGCAGAAGCAAAAAGATCCAAAACATGACCCTGGCTAACCAGCTGCTTCGCAATATTTTCATAAAATTTGACTGCTTTGTTAAAATAAGGAGCTGCATCCTTATCAAGATCTTTATGAGAACGCACTGGCTCGGACAAATCTTTTGAAACGATCTGCATAGAGCTAAACTAGTGAGGATACACATTAAGTTCAAAAATTACCTTTCTATCTAAAAAACAATCCAAATACTGAAATGCAACTGCCACAGGCAAACAAAAAAAAAAGGAACAAACCCTTTTTTCACATTTCCAAATAGTAGGTCGAACTAGATCAACCTGCCCAAACCCTTCCAATTTTTTATCATTCATTTAGTAATCCAATGTTCTATAGATATAATTTATGCTACCATTTAAATAAATGCAAAGGTTGGCTCTTTGATAGCTGACAAGCTTTCTTCAAGGGGATTCATGGCCCAACAACTCTTCACAGGCTCACTTTTTATGATAAATGCAGAACAAAACAATAGACAATCCACATGCAACTAGATCGAGCTCATTTTTAAAACAAGACGACAACATCATTTACATTGATATGCCATATCAAGGTGATGGCGACATCATAAGATGTTAGGGCCTGTTTGGATGTATGGTGAATTGAAGTATGGTGAGGTGAAGCATCAAATCAAGAGAGAATTAAATATAAAGTTTTATGATGGTGTTTTGTTTTTAGTTGTTTGATATGAAATCTTTTTGACTTTTTGTATAGAAAAATGGTCTTTTTTTTTTGTCTTTTAGTGGAGAAAGGATGTTGCTTTTTTGACTTTTTTTGAAAAATTCGGAGGGAATTTTAAAATTGTGTACTTTTGATATGACCCCTTGTCATTTCTTGTCTGGATTCACTTTACTTCACTTTAACTAGTTAAGTGTCAAACACGCCCTTAAGGTTGAAAGATTTCCTTTGCATAACCAATTTAATAAGAGAATCCACGGCCCTCGTTACTAACTGATGGACCCCAAAAAAGAAGCATGCTAAGGAACCAGCCAGTTCTTTAGGCCCCATTTGTTATCGTGTCAATGTGGTGTTCTCTTTTTCCCACGGAATAAAACCATTCAGAACATGTTTAATAACCAAAATCACCCTCTCACGCACACATTTTTGCTGGACCAATTCCGAGAAACGTGACCCGCGGGATTAAGAAGTTGAAAACAATAAATTTTCTTCTTCTTATTGTTCTTCTTTCTTTCTTTCTTTTTTTAGATGTGTGTGTGTGTTTTGGTGGGTGTGGGGGGGTGGGTCTCTCCCTCCCTCCAGCTTCTTGATGAGGATAAATGGGCGGGCCGTGCAAGTGGGTGCGTGTTGGGTTGGGTTCATCTACAAGTGGGATGCAGATGACGAAAACAGGTGGGATGTGGATGGGTTGGGTTGATTTGCAGGTGAGGTGCCTGGCGGATAGGGTTGATTTGCAAGTGAAAACAGGTGCCTATCTTAAATTTTAACAAGCATCTGAAAATGATGAAATGGTTGACAAATAGCTCCAACAATTTCTCTACAATTTTTCTATATCTAGATCGAGGATGACAGATGGCTGAAGAGAGCAATGGTGATGCTGGCTCATTCCCTTTTTACCTTTGGAAAGAACTTCTCTCATATCCCTTACCTTTATCTTTATATGATGCAAAATGAGTTTTTTATTGAATAAATGATGAAAACCCAAATTCAACTCCACGTCTTCGACTTTTAACAAAACTAAACGGTCTTAAGGATTTCAGATTGTGTCCCCTTTAATGGAGTTGATGATGATGATGACGATCTTTAGAGGAAAGTGTGCCTTTTATACAAGTAAGAGACTCATGATAAAGTTCGGATTTTATACATGGTGGGTTTTAGTGTACTAAACAAGTTCTTTGGAATACATTCTAAGTGGAACAAATTTGATGCAATATTGCCAAACAAGTTCTATCTGGTCGACTTTTAGCACAGCCAATCTCGATACAATCCAATCCCACAGCACATAATCTGGAACAACACAGAAAAGATGTGAACCCTCCAGGGGATATCAGTTGTTCCCTCCAACCCAGGATATGGCACAATTTAAGTACCCTCCACTAAATAGGCAGTTAGGACCCAAGAAAGTGTTCTTGTAGGGCCTCACACTGTTTGACATAGACAAATTTTCAGCGATCTTTTTGAAGATTTATGTGATATATATAATTAAAGAATGAACATAAATGGGCATCCGATAAATGAAGAGGGCATCATCTAGAAACTTCACCTTTCACCAATATACCCGCTTATGCATTGACTTGGGACAATGATGATGAAGATGCATTTACTTGGGAGTTGGAAACACATGCATTTGTAAATTTTGCTAGTGAGTAGTGACTCCATCTCATGAAGTAAGTAGAATAATCATCATGGCCTAGTAACCTTTCCACTAGCCAACAAGGTAAATTTCATTGATTGCATTAAGATAATCTCAAACCACAAATATGAGAAGAAACTAATTTGAGCTCTTCCTAGAAATGGTCAGAATCTCCACTCTTTTTGAATCCCCATTGCCAACGGGCCTGGATTAGGGCATGAAAATTTCTCACGGTCCTCCATCCTAGTTGAATTCTCCACACTGGCTGGTCTTGAGGGCATTACGCTGAGACTATATCGTAAGCTTTCAGCATGCCTCCAACTTCTTGATGCAGATCTAGAGGACTTGAAAGATCCAAAAGACTTGAACTAACAGCCTTGTGGCTTAGACACTGAGCATTTTCCAAACATTTGACAAGCTTTTAAAGTTTAGTTATATCCAGAAATATTTTCTCATTAATAACCCAGGAAAATCACAAGCATTTGAAAATCACAAATGTCTAGAACTTTTGTTTGGGACCATAATATTAAAGACCAAAGTCATGCTTAAGCTTTTACAAAATTGGAACAACTCCGTAGACACCACATTTTATACTCCCATTTACTCGGCAGTCACTTTGAACAACAGTTGCAACAAGCAAAAGGCAATACATATGACCAGCAACAACATTCCATACTACCTTGTACTGATACAGCAAAGCAAATTGATCTAACGGTACATATAAAAATTATCTTTCAAAAAAAAAAATTTGTCCACATATAAATTTGTGCCAATAGAAAGGGCAGAACTTACCATTCCCGGTCCTTCTGTGCATGGACCACCCACCAAAGCAATTATGCGCGCGCCGGTACCAGGCAAGCATGCTCCAAGCAGACCAGCAGCTACACTCAGGGCAACACCTGTGCACCGAGATGCCCTGTTACCAGATTGCACTGGCCACTGATCTATTTGTAACTCGTCCAACAGCTGGAACAAAAATAACAAAAAACAAAGAATCTCAATTCCAAGCATATAGAACTCCCTTGCATTCAACCTATGGCTGCCTGGATTTCAAATTCACCCAAACAACAAATAAAATTTTCAAAAACAAATAAATAAAGATGCATCTGGATGTGACCAAAGATGCAATTAGATTAAGTAAATTGCTAGAATAGATGGTCATGAGGCTGTCCATCCCATCAGGTTTGGTGCTGCACAAGTAGGAAATGTCAACAGGTGGGACATTGGGTACTACTGTTTCTATTGCCTTGAATCTTGACCAAATTCAATACCATTGATGGGCATAATGCTGAATTCTGACTGCAAAACGAGAAAACAGAATCCCACCTAACATGGTTCCTAATCTCGATGTAATGCTTACAAATGCACGATGGAATGGAATTAAGATCAGCTCTTCTAAAATATTCAAAATGCTTGTTATCGAACAGGTGTATCTATACAAAAAGGCAAAATCTAATGTGATCCTGACTTAATCACCATCAACTTTTCCCCCTTCGATAATTTTTTTTTTATCATTTAACCCAAATATCAAGGACAAGAGGTAATAGCAGAGGCTCCTATGCTGCAACAAAACACGACCCAACAGAACAAGAAGAAAAAAAATGAGATTTTGCAATAGCGTCCCATTCGTGAGAAGCAACATCAGACATGCTGTACATCTAAATGCTTCATAAATCATTCCATAGCATCTAAAATCCATGAAACAGTAATAAATCAAACAAACACCAATTGGGTGAGGGTGACCACTCACGAAATTAAGGGGCATAAATCATTTCATACTACCTAAAATCCAACAAACAACAATAAACAATTGCAACATCCCTCACCAAATTAAGCGTGTACTCGCAATCCGAAGCAGGCAGCAGAAATCGATTAATGATCGCCGGGGTCATCCCATTCTGAACAGGCTGAACCCCCTTCGGACCCCTCTGCCCCGCGGAGAGCCCCAATTGCTCCAAAATCTGCTCTTTAGTCAACTCCTTCGTCCCCCTGAACACGTAAACCCTAGACAAATCGGAGAAACCCAATTCATGGACGTGCACCTGCGTCCCAAAGGACATGAACCCAACAAGAGCGTGGTCCGGGAGGAGCCCGACCGCCTGCCGCAGCGCGGACTTGACGAAGCCCATCTCCTCCTCGATCAGGCAGATGTCGAGGAGGAAGAGGAAGACCGGGGGCGGCGGGACGGATTGGGAGGGGAGGGCATACTCGACGGTGGTGTACTGTGGGTAGAGCTCGGCGGGGACGTTGGATTCGCTGATCATGGCGTAGTGCTGTGGGAAGTGATTGCGCTGGAAGCAAAAGGGGCAGATCCAGATCTTGGCGGAGAAGTCGACGCGGGAGTAGGGATTTAGGGTGCACATGCAGGACTTGCAGCGGAGGGGGAAGTAGGGGAGGACGGGGATCTCCGGCGAGGGCCGGATCGGGGAGATGGCGACGGCGACGGGGACGACGCACTTGCTGGCTTCGACTTTGGATCTGGGCCATGCGTTCCAGGTCATGCGGACGGCGTCGATTCCTTCTGCGTCTGTGGGTGCGGCCATCTCAGCCATCTCCTCCTCTGATCTGATTCTTCTCTTTTACTTCTTCTTATTGTTGTTTTTGCTGCTGTTTGGGGATGTGATTTTAGGGTTTTTTTTTTTTTTTTTTTTTTTGAAGGTGGGGTGGGAGAGATTGGAGAGGGGGTTTTATTAGGGTTTTGTTTTGGGAGATTTGGGGATCTGAGAATAGGATTTTTTTTTTTTTTTTTTTTTTTTTCTTCTCCTCTCCTTTCTTCTCCTCTCCTCTCCTCTCTCTCTTTCTTTCTTTCTTTTTTTTGCTGTCCGTCTTTGGAAGAGAGAAACGAGAGGAGGAAAGAGATGAAGAAAGAACGATTTTACGGGAGTGCCCCTTGTTCGTTTTTGTTTTATTTAGAAAAGAGATGTAAATAGAAGGATTTTATGAGCGGTGGACTCTTCAATAGAATTTACTCTAGGGAGGTACTCTGCGTTCCAAAGATATCCCACGATTTGGATTTTATATTTTTGGACCCACTTAATTTATAAAATTCTATTTAATAGCTCATTTTTTTCACATATATAGATATTTGTAATGATTCAACGGGTGAAATTTTATCTTAAGATGATGTTTGATATTGTGAACATGGACAAGTGCAAGATTGAACATAATACATCAATAGTTATTTTTGTTTTGTACATATCTCGAGATTCATAAAGTATTATGTGACCAAAATTGACCACATAGGCATTTCCAGCCTTCCAAACATATTCAACGGTTTTGATCATGTGTTTGGACCCACGGATTATAACAAATTATATGCAATAACTCACGATTTTTTACACATATCTCGAAATTGGTGATGACTCAACTGCTGAAATTTGGATGCATGGCTGTATTTGACCTTGTGGACATTTTCAATGATTTGGATCTTAATTGGCCCTCTCATATTTGGAGAAAAATAATATAAAAAAAAAAGAATTGGGCATGATTATACACAAAACACTATAGCTCCGCCTCTTATTTTTTTCCTCTATATCTCAACTACATCAAATAGGCTGTGTAGAGGCATCACCTCTACTTCTCTAAAATGAGCAGAGGCTGAAAGGTGGTGCCAAACACTCTGTTTTTTTTCAAACCTTTATCCATTTTTAGATAAATAGAGGAAAAAATTAGACCTCCCAAACATACACTATGTTACATATTTTATAAGCGGTGTTAAATTAATAGAACGCTTATTTAGATGAATTTCTGCACTACACAGATGTTCAAATCCATGATCTAATCTCCACACCTTTTAGGCTTCAACTAAATGTTTGAAGGACTTTTGCGTAACTATTCTGTGTTTGTTTTATGAGTTGTAATATCATGTGTACATGGAGATTAGTCCATTAATCAGAGTGTCTGGTGTGTTGTGGAACTACATTTGGGTTTTCTCCTTTTGGTTTGATTTGTCTACGTATGGATCCATATCGACCCTCACCTGTTTAAGTGTCAAAAGTGACATTTTGTTGCCGACTGTCCATCTAAATTGTTTTTTATGATAAATCTCTCTATTTTTATATATTTAATTGTAACTCTCGATAAATCTTTTTCTTGTAATTAAACTTTAGATACAAGCCTAAATATACTAACAGACTTTAGATAGGCAAACTAAACTAGAGCCTCCACACTTTATTCGTATCTGGAAATTTATAAACTCACCAAAAGCTGTCACCCGATGCGGAATTTCTAAATCCTCTTTAAAAGTGGAGAGTTTATAAGTGTCAAAGAGGTTAAAATTTAAAATATTTCAAATATCACTTGAGAGCTTTTTATGTGGTTGAAATTTGAAATTCTACCATTAAAACATGGGTTTGTAAGTTCCAAGAGAACAAGTCGTTAGTTTTAGTATCTTCAGTTTCTGTTATACATTTTGCTAGTCTCCAGCTTGGATTCTAAATCTTGAGTTTTATCTTTAAATATAAACGGACTCAGCCATGAATATATAGGTGAGCCTGACATGAATTCAACCTACTAACAAGAAGTTATACCTAGCATGACACGTTTAACGATCAATCAAACCCAACCTAATGTGAATCAATCCAAAACGAGTCAGGAATTCTAGTTTTTTATGGATTTGGCTAGGGGTGCAACTCATATTGGCACAAACCAAGCTAACCCGCACTAAGTCAGCTTGTGACTTCTCCATCTATATACTTAGAGTCGTATTTTAGGTTGAGTCAGTTTGACTTGGGTTAGTTCGAGTTAGGCATTCAAACATTTTGGTTTTGTCTAATTTTCAAAGATAAATGGACAATTAAAAAATATAAATGCTGCATGTGTCAATAAGAATCTCATGCGTCAAAAAAGTAACTTTTTTACTACCACACGAGATGAACGATCAGCCAAGCCCCCTCACACGCATAAACCCTGACCAAATTGCACTCGTCCTGGTTTTATACTTATGCGAATTGTACTCACCTATAGATTGAATTCTAATATACTTGTGTGTGATTGTAACATAGAAGAAACTGTTAATCTTCAAAGCCTAAATCAATGGTTGTGGCATTTTTGTCCAAAATTATACTAACAATGAGACCTCACCACCTCATTGTCCTCTTATGATTGGCATGCAACTAAGTCCCACTAAATACCTAATACGAGTCTTAAATGTTACATGCTATTTGAATTTCATAATACACAATTCACTTAAAAATTCCTTTAAAAAAGATAGGCCACAATTGCATCCGACTATTTAAGAAAAAAAACATAACATCTGACTCATTTGGACACCATCAACGCTTATAGTCATCAGCTACAAGTGCGCTTTAAACCTATAGTCCGGATATTTTGTCTTAGTTATTCCACGAGGGACATGTAATACTTTTCTAAAACTCCAACTTGGGTCTCATATATAGATAATCTGGACCGTTTAAGATAAATTATATCCGTTAGGAATTTTATTATACTGGTTAATTCATGGGTTGGACAAAACTCTGGGTCCATTTGAGTTGTAATTGTTTATTTCTTTTAGACTAAATTGTGTTTGAGTCGTCGAGAGACCTTAGTGAATGCTAGACTGTTTTGGAACAAGAGAGCCACTTCCCATAACATAAGCTCGCTATGTAAGGAAGCTTCAACTCGCTAAAGCAAACATGGCAGCGAAGTCAGGGACATAATGTATGCTCGCTACAGCGAGACTTCTTGGTCGCTGTAGTGAATCTAGGAAAATTGCTCAGTTTGATCTGAATTGCTAATTAAAGTTTGAGACTACTTGTCATACTGATTGGATTATGATGATAAATTCAATGCACAATTTTGGGGCTATATAAAGGGTGTTTCCCTCAACCCTAAATATAAAATTAAGTTCTCTCATAGGTCCGAGGTAAGAAAATTTCAGAGAGAGATTCATTATTCTCTAAAGCCGTCATGGAGAGGTTGTGTTGAAGATTTAGATTTATAAGGTTTGCTGCTTATACTTCCTTATAGAATATTTGAATATCTTGGTTCTCAAGGTGTTGTTGGAGGATCAAGCACGGGGAGCGACGCGCGGCGTGTGTTTGGTAGATTTGATTGCTAGTTTGTATTATTTTGAGGATTTTACCAGTAAAATCCTGAAATACAACCATTTATCCCATATGGTCGTGGCAAAATGTGCTACACTAATGGGGTCTTCCCGCCACATTTTTATTTTATTTTATTTTTTTATTCATACCGACGATAGCGTCACTCAAAAAAATATTGAGTGACGCTATCGTCTCTTTGCGGGTTATCAACTCAAATGTTTGCGATTTTCCCCTTATCTGGGAGATGCCCCATGGGTTCCACAACTGCTCATGCAGAAGCCCTCCATTGCCACGATCTTGGACTTTGTTGTCATGTTCTCCTAGGGTATCACCACGTTTCGCAGTGTCATCACATAGTTTTGACACTCTGTGTTTTTTCGTTAGGTGAATAGGTGTAAGGTAACTGGTTTAGCACCTTTGATATCTAGAACCAGCTGTGGGAAATCCATTACTAGTATAGATTCAGTTACATTTATCTCTTCTATTTCAAGAAGGTGGGTCTTATGTAAGGTATCTTCAATTTGGATAAGCAGTGATCGAGTCTCGTCAAGGATCTGTTTGCCGAGGGTGAGAATGAAAGGCTTCTTGTTGCTGGATTTGGTGTAGGCGAGGGAGTAGTATTTCTCGGTGGCCTTCCACCACATGGCAACTGATGGCTCTGGGATGGAGATGAGAGGAGGTGAGGAAGTCGGTGGCGATGGCTTGCTGGGAGGGCTTGAAGGAGCTCTACCAGACTAGGTTGAGAGATATGGTTCCACTGAGAAGTGGACCATTGTGGTACTGTAAAGGCATGGGTTGGTCTTGGACTAAAGCAGTTAGTTTTCTGGCTGCCATACAAGAATGAAAAAGAAGAAGGAGGACGAGGAAGAGGAGCTTCAGAAACTCCATTCTTTGGTTGATTGAAATTGAATAGATAAAAAGATTTGAGTTTATGTCACAACGACGACGCTAGCGTCACTGTCGTGAGAAACACAGTGACGCTAGCGTTACTTACCTCAGATTTAAAAAAAAAAAAAAAACAAATTAGTACTGACGGACGCCATCAATGCTACATATTTTGTCGGAACTCTTCGAGATAAATAACTATATTTTGGAATTTTTTCAGTAAAATCCTCTATTATTTTTATTCTGTTACATTGATTTTTTAGACCAGCATCCATTCTAGCAGATAAAAACGGCACTTTCAACATCCTGCGCTAATATATACCCAAGTTCTGGTTCGTGGGACTTGCCATCCTATTAAGCATCACGACCGAAATATGATTTGTGACGCTGGCGTGGTATCACTTGTAACGTGGTGTTAATCAGACTTCCACTGTTGTGCTCCATCATATAATGGGACCCGCTCCATTGGGACTAAAACTCGAGGATATATCAATAAAGGGAAGGACATTGATCTTGGATGATTCAAATTATATATTCAAGACTCTTAAACTTATGGTGTAGGCCCTCTAAGACGCGGGTCTTATCAATTAACTAAAAGCCATACTAACAGTGGTTGCAATTAAGATGTTTTTACAAATGGGAGCCCCATCCAGGTGACCGCAGCTCACTGGGGCTGTAGGGCTCACCTTAACCACCAGCCGAGATGGGACCAGGGGTCCAAAGATTCTCCCCCAAAATGGTCAGTGTATGGTGATTGGGACTCATATCATAATTGGCCCCATTTAATCTACATTAAATTTTAATTATCCAAAATAAGTATACACTAAATCCAACGGTCCAATTCACAAGTACAATTGCTAAACTCCAAAATCCATTACAGTCAAAAGGGTTATCTCATTGATGGTCTATTCAGATGGACTATAAAATAGGCACCACCACATGTTCAGTGCCCTTCAAAAATAGGGTGGTGGCAACAAGGAAAGAGAAATGATTAAAAAAAAAAAAAGGAGATATAAACCCTAGTCCTAATAGCCTTTATTCTTCGAGATATGCACAAATCTCACGCATCCATAAACCCCATTGCTCTAGAACCATCTTGACCCTTCTTTCCATCGATTTCTTTCTCTGACTCACTCATCTTTTTCCGAACTCTCTAGAACCCCGCTTCAGTGCGATCAACCTTTGCGTAGAACCAAAAAATCCTATTTCCCTGCATTCCCAACCATTGTCGACCTGTGTAGCTGTAAACTCCATCGTTGGATCTCTTTTTCTTTCTTCTATAAACCAATCAACGCCCTTTATCCAAAAGAAGAAAAACCCATATCCATATTTCCTGATAGATCATGGATGAGGATTTCGATATCCCCGAAGCGGAGGAGGAGATGAACGACGACATGCTAATTCCTGATGAGAACCCAATTCTCAAAGCGGGGGAGGAGAAGGAGATTGGAAAGCAAGGGTTGAAGAAGAAGCTTGTTAAGGAAGGAGAGGGTCGGGACACCCCTGAAAATGGAGATGAAGTGGAAGGTATTTGATCTTGAATTCAACTGATATTGGGTTTTTGGTGTTTTTGTTTTATCTATGTCGATTTTGGTGAAGTGGGTGAAATTTTTTTTTTTATGGGTTTTTGTTTGGTTTGCAGTTCATTACACGGGGACTTTGCTCGATGGGACCAAGTTTGATTCGAGTAGGGATCGTGGGACGCCATTCAAGTTCAAGCTCGGTCAAGGTGGGACTCTTGTTGCTTTTTTTTTTTCCATTCTGGGTTTTGGTCTGTGTTGATGGTGTTACTGTTTTCTTGATTGGGTTTTGATTTGTTTTGATTAGTCTTGAAAAAAACTAGATGACTTGGGGTACTTCTTTCTCTCTGTTTTGATGGTCTCTGATCCTTAAAAAACAGAAGAAGAAGAAGACATATTTCATATTCTTATGAATTCTAACAAATTTCATATTTGTTGTCATAGTTCTCAACAAAATAATTGCAATATGGTAAATTTGTCTTTGCTTTTGCATTAAGGTGTAGCGTTGAAAATCACATTATTCTTATTGGCTTTTGCTGCACCTCTTTTTTAAAATGATAGGCCAAGTGATAAAGGGATGGGATCAAGGAATTATAACAATGAAGAAGGGTGAGAATGCTATCTTTACCATCCCCCCTGAACTAGCTTATGGAGAGTCAGGGTCTCCACCAACCATTCCACCCAAAGCAACACTTCAGTTTGATGTTGAGCTGCTCTCATGGTCTAGTGTCAAGGACATATGCAAGGACGGAGGCATCTTCAAGAAGATCATTGCAGAGGGAGATAAATGGGACAATCCCAAGGACCTTGATGAAGTTCTTGGTATACAATTTTGCATCCTTAATTTGATGACTTTCCAGGCTGGAAAATACGATCTACTGAATTGAATTGTAATGTGTTTTTCAATCTCTTCCCGCCCGCCACAGTGAAATATGAAGCTCGGCTTGAAGATGGAACTGTGATCTCCAAATCTGATGGAGTGGAGTTTACTGTTAAAGATGGTAAGTTTGCGGATTGATTAACTGGGCACAAGTTCTCAATCAATTGACTATAGATTTACTTATGTAAGAGTGACCTTCCAATCAGGATTCTTCTGTCCTGCGCTGTCAAAGTCTGTGAAAACGATGAAGAAGGGGGAGAAGGTGGTGTTGACCGTGAAACCTCAATGTAAGTGCATCCTTAGCATGTTTATTTTCTTTGGATGCCAATTACCATCGTTGCAATACTTTAGATAAGAATCTTTATCTTTTAACAATATTGGTCTGTAACTTGTTCAGATGGATTTGGAGAAAGTGGTAGACCGGCCTCTGGTAGTGAAGGGGCAGTCCCCCCCAATGCAGTGCTTCTTGTGGAACTTGAGCTGGTCTCATGGAAGACAGTGTCAGAGGTAACCACTGACAAGAAGGTTATGAAGAAAATCCTTCAGGAAGGTGAAGGATATGAACGCCCAAATGATGGGGCTGTTGTCCAAGGTGAGGATGGATTGAAAAGCACTATTATCAATTGTGTCAGTTTAGGATCAACTATCCCCGGTGCGTAGTTTCTTACCATAGTTGTGATTTTTGACATCCTCAGTGAAATTGATTGGGAAGTTGCAAGATGGTACCATATTTTTGAAGAAGGGCCACGACGAGGAGCCCCCTTTTGAGTTTAAGACAGATGAAGGTAATACGAGTGTTACTCGTATTGATCATAAGCAGACTCGTTAATGGTTTTTTTCATGGGCTAACACAATGGCTTGCCAATCTTGAGCAGAGCAAGTTATAGATGGGCTTGACAGAGCAGTGATAACCATGAAGAAGGGAGAGGTTGCATTGGTGACAATTGCACCTGAATATGCTTTCTCTTTTGTTGAATCCAAGCAGGATCTGGCTGTGGTTCCCCCAAATTCAACTGTATTTTATGAAGTTGAACTTGTTTCCTTTGTGAAGGTTAGTTGAAAACATGATTTCATTGTTGGCATTATCTCATATGCAACAAAAACTTAATTCAATCTGGCTGGCTTTGTGAATTCTACTTCTTCGTCCAACATAGTCATGTTCTTTCTAATTCCACAATCCATTACCATTTCTTCGCTATCATAGTCTAGGTCTTTATTTATTTTCCCTTTCTTGAATGTTAACTCTAACCTTCACCTAAAAGTTTACATTTTTGGTACGCAGTTTTTCTCGTTTGCTTCTAAATTTTCTCTACGGTGGTCAATTGCATCAACGTGTACAGATCTTAATTCTGTTCATGTTTAACTTCCTTTCAGGAGAAAGAGTCGTGGGATATGAACAATGCAGATAAGATTGATGCTGCAGGGAAGAAGAAGGAAGAGGGAAATGCATTGTTCAAAGTTGGCAAATATGCAAGGGCCTCCAAGAGATATGAGAAAGTATGATAATGCTGCTGCCTCTTCCTTTCCATTTTTGTTAGTTTGGAATCTAAACAAATCATTTCTTATCTTTTTTTTATCTGTTTATGCATTTTTGTTAAAACAGGCTGCAAAGTTCATTGAATATGACAGCTCCTTCAGCGAAGAGGAAAAGCAGCTGTCTAAGGTGCTTAAGGTCACTTGCAACCTTAACAATGCAGCTTGCAAGCTGAAGCTTAAGGACTATAAAGAAGCAGAGAAGCTGTGTAGCAAGGTATATTTTTCTGTGTCCTGTGATTCAATCTGAAATAAAATATATTTTTGATAAGTGACATGTCGTTGCTGTATTGCCATTATGTTTGGGCATTTATTTGCTGAAGTAATGGTCAGTGATTCTACTTTTTATTTTATCTGAAGCATAGTCTCTCTTAATATTGAAGTCTTGTTACCATCTTGTTTGGGTGTATGCAAATTTGCAACATTTGCTTGTATTGGGTGAAAGGCTACTGATTCTACTGATGTTGGGAGAAATCCTAATAATTGCATTGTTCTCCTTTTGACGAGGCTTGAAAACTCGGGCTTCCAGGGTGACTTGGTCCTCCTTAGTTGAGTCGAGTTGGCAAAGTTGGTCCGAGTCTCCCTTAGGCCTCATAAACCTTGTTAGGAAGCCCTTCTCAGTGGGACTAGGGCAATTCCCTTTTCAAAGGGGACTCAGGCAGTGACATCATTCGGTGGGGACCAAATCCTAGTCGAGAGGGCTGAGTTGACTCGAACTAAGCCAAGTTTTACAACCGTGTGTTTTGATTCTGTGTTACAATTGCTTGGTGTCAATGTTGGGTGGAAAAATGGTAGAAGCTACTTCATATGAACTGAGTGGATGATGATCCATTCTGCATAAACATCGTGGGTGGGGTGCTGAATCTTATGCTTGAAGCTGGAGTCATGGACTTGAATGGTGAATGGATGTATCTTGTCCATCTCACTTATAAAACAACTTTTTCAGGTGTTGGAGATTGAGAGTAGAAATGTGAAAGCTCTATATAGGAGGGCTCAAGCATATATCCATCTAGCAGATCTGGATTTGGCCGAGCTTGATATCAAGAAGGCTCTTGAGATTGACCCCAATAACAGGTACCTGCCTACTTCTCTTATGGTTTGAGTTCTGTTCCCAAATTCCTTTATATATGCCATACAATTATGCTTTGCAAATGTGAATGTGTAACCCATCAGGGATGTGAAACTTGAGTACAAAACTCTGAAGGAGAAGGTGAAAGAATACAACAAGAAGGAAGCAAAGTTGTATGGCAACATGTTTGCCAGAATGAGCAAATTGGAGCAGCTGGAACCCAATGTGAGTATATGATACATCTGTTATTTTAACATAGAGGTCTCCAATTGTAACTGCGGCCACTGAGGTCCCCAATTTTATTATGATCATTTATTTTGTTAGTGTCAGCAATCTCAACAGGCTGGTATTAATGCTGAGCGGTTTGATTTATCATTGCAGAAAGCTGCAAGCCAGGCTGCTGCTAAGCAGGAGACCAAACCCATGAGCATCGACAGTGCTGCATAATATGTGGGGGACGAGACGAGCCTTTGTTGGGTTTCCTTCTCTATTTTTCTTTAGTTTGTCTATGCCTATTTAATCCTAAGGAATTGAATGGAGCATCTGAAAATTTTAGTACCTAAATGTTCCAGTGGGAGGATCGAGACACTTGTAGAAAATAATGTTCAACTTTGAATGAGATTTTATGAGGGAAGAACCAAATTTTAACATGTCGTGTGTTTCTGTGGGTTGTGTTTGTGTTGTCCCAAGGGTTTGGTTACAGTGCAATCCTATCCCTTGGAGCAATCCCATCTACTAACTGTCTGGATTGTATCCCTTTGAGGATTCCATCTACTGCTATATGGATTTTGTTTTTGAATTTGCGAAGTTTAGTTTATGGTTGACGGATGATGTTTTTCACCTTTCATGTGTGTGCGCGGGCGGCGGGCGGGCAAATCCTATCTCGTCTTATGATGCTAGATGGTGGTTTAGGTCGTCCGCGCGGGGTTTTTTTTAACTCTGTTGCTTTCTGTTTTTAATCCTTAAGCAAAACTGTATCCTGCAATGGTAAGCTAAATGGATATATGCTTTGATCTTTTTCTTTCAGATGCTGGACTTGGAGCGGACCAATTCCTGTACAGCAATTCTAATGGAGTGGATCAAGCGTGAAATTCTGTTTTTGGGGAAAGTCCAATTTTCTTTCCCATAAGAACAAAATATAGTTAAAACAAACAAAACTAGAATGAATGAAGCACAGAACAGCTAACTACTATGAGGGATTAATTCGACTGGGGCTCGAGGTGAAGGATCTAAATGGCACCGTGTCTGTGTCCTGTAGGTGAAAATCTTCCTGAGACTCCTCTTATAGGGGGTTGGGTTTTCATTTCCTTTCTATCCTTGGGATTATATTTTCTACTAAAGCAGGTCAATATAATAAAAAGGTGGATATCGTACAAGTTGTAGGGCACGTTTGTGTACACATCCTTTCCGCGGAAAGGGGAAACTGCCACGTAAGCAAATTCCATAGAAATAAAAACCTCGGAAAAGGATTTCCATAGAATTTAGAAATTCATGTTTGGTGCAAAAAGAGTTTCCTCATTGAATTGGTGCTATTGTTGTTTGGTGCAGCCTTGGATTCCTTATAGAAAATTAAAATTTCTTATTTGGTGATATACTTAGTTGGTGCTAATGTATATTATTTATTCAATATTAAATAATAATTTATATAAAGAAATAAAAAAATGAAAGATTTGTAGGGTTTTTGGGTTGAAATGGACAAAAGTGAGGAAAAGTAGTTGAAGTTTTCCGAGGAAATTCATTTTCCATACCTCCCATAGGAAATCCATTTCCACAATTATCAAGGAAAATGCTGACTGAGCAGGAAAGCATTTCCGCGGAATTGTTCCGCACCTGGACAAATGAGTTTTCCGCGGAAAACCGTCTACTTTTCCGCGGAAAAGCGTTACACAAACATGCCCGTAGCATTACTATGAATTGGCCTGTCAGAGTTTCTAGCTTTTGTACATGGTCTTTTCACCGATGCATGTCAAAGATGAACATAAATGAAGCAATGTGCATGCAGTTATGAACTCAAGAGTGCACTGTGCCGGAAGCCCCCCCTTATGTGAAAATCACCTTAATATGTTTGTAGAGCATGCTGTCCACTTATGCCCAAGTGAGTAGTGTTAGCACTTGGGAATCACAGACACATCCCGGTTAAATAATCGATCCTCTGGTCTCCACATGGGTAGTAGTATCACTCCTATCCAATAGGCCAACTTCGGCAAAAAAAAAAAGTGAATACTTTGCTGTTTTCTTGCTTCTGTTACAGTCGCATATTTGTGATTTTTTGCCAAGTCAGTCTTAGTTTATTTGACATAGTCTTACATAAAGGTGGTCTAACGCCTTCATTATATGATTTTTTTTTTTTTTAAACATCGTCTTAATTCGCACATAGATGGCCAGAAACTTGGCCAATATTTTGTCTTTCTTTGATCTAAATTATGGAATGGAGAGACATTGTACATGAAGGTGCCCTTTTTCAATGCGTGGTGGGGCCCAACGTTTCAAAACCCAATTCACTCATTAATCCTAACACTGTATGTAGTAGGGGTGCATACATAATCCGCCGATCGTAAAACCGATCCAATCCGATCCGTGGATTTTTAATTGATCTGAAGGTAAAAGGATTGAAAATCTTGTAATCTGTTAGCAATAGATCGGTGACGTATTTCAACCTTAATCCGCGGATTCAATTAAATCTGATCCGTTGACATTAAGATGTCTAAATATAAAATAAGAAAAAAAATTTAAGTGGTCAAATATGAAATTTTTTTATAGCAGGTTAAATTTCTTTCTTTTAACATTAGATTGGACGTGATCCAATCCGGTCCTCCACTGATCGGTTTTTAACAGCCATGGATTGGCGACGGATTCCAAATCCATTGATCCGCATGTAACAGATTGGTAACAAATTTGTCCCAATCTGCACCACTCCGATTCGTGTACACCCCTACTATATCACGATGAATGTGTAAATTATTATTCAACCATTTGAAATGGCCACCGTTAGATTTGATTGTACCTGAAAATCGTGATGAAATTGCTTTATCATCCTCTTATTTGAGATGGAAATGAAGGGAGCCCCTCGTATGTGATCGATTTACCGGTTGGCTCACTGAATTTTTTTTTTTTTTAAAAATTTAGATATAACAAATATAATGGTTATTAGGGCCGACAAGCTTGGATTTTGAAAAGGTGGGTCCCACCTATGTAGTGATTATATTTATTAATATTCTATAAAAATATTTTCGTCTTAGTTATAAAAGAATGAGGGTTTATTTGTGCATTTTCAAAATGTTGTCAGTAATTTTAATAAATTAGACGTGTCTATTGAAAAAAAAAAAAAAAAAAAACACAAAAGAGGGATGTGTTTATAAATTGCTCGGAGAAAGGACTTGTTTGTATTAACGTAAAACATGAGGGGTGTATTTGGAAAAATTCTCATCTTTTATATTCCGCCCATTGAGAGCTAGGGTTTTGCGTGCGTGAGAGAGAGCGCGAGAGAGCGAGAGAGTTTGTTGATCTTGTTCGTCCCGCCGCTCAACGAGACAACATGGGTAAGAAACCCTAAACCCTAATTCATTCGCCATCATCTCCTCTGAGAACTCCACACTATCTTTTCTCATGGATTCTTCGTCTTCTTCTGATAATTTGCAGGGATCTCTCGAGATTCGATGCACAAGCGGCGCGCCACTGGCGGAAAGAAGAAAGCTTGGAGGAAAAAGAGAAAGTAAGCCCATTCTTCTTCATTCGATCTGTCTTGCTCCCCTCGTCAAACCCTAGATTCATTAACATATATGTTGTATCTTCTTCTCCCGATCGAAATCTTTGAATCCATCTACTAATCTGTCTCTGTCGCTTACCTCGTTATCGTTTCTTTTCTTACAAATTCGAACTCTTGTTTGTTTCGGTCATCTTAAGCTTAGTTCTTAGAGATTTGGAGTGCTTGTTTGTTGTCTGGACAAACAGATATATTAAATCATGGTTTTGAAAAACGAGATCTGACTTTGAATCGGGCAAAGCTGAAGCCTTTAATTGCAAGCTGATATATCGGTCCTAAACTTGTTTCTCCGTTCGTTAAGGCTCTCTATTAATGAAGGCAGAATTTTGATAAATATTTGCAAGGTGAGAATAATTGTTCATTCGTTTTTAATTTGTTTTTTATGTGTTTAGAAGTAAATAAAATAATATTATGAATGTATGTGAGTAGGGCTCTAATACATGTGGCAATGGTTTGGTTATTTAGCATTGGAAGGTGTAAGTAAAATACCATTGTGTTATAAAAAAATAAAGAGTAAGATACCATAGTATGGTTATCTGCTCATGAGGGTTCTTTTGTTTTTTGGCATTGGAAGGTGCAAGGCACCATATGGGAAACTTGCTCATATTACCCTTCTAACTTTTCCCCCCTCTCCCAGGTTTTGGTTATGGTCTAGTAGCTTTTCCTCTTATACTGTATTTCTATCTGTAGTGTTAAAAAAAAAAAAAAGGCAATATGACTTGATTTTGGCCAAGTGTAAGAACTATGGGTATGACCCATATGTTATTTGTGTTGACCCACTTTGTTTGATTTAGCTGCAATCCAATTATCCAACTTATCATATTGAGGATGTCATGGAAATTTAAGTGACCTTTGTTCCTTGTTCTTGAGTACATTTTATTTGCCCATTCTGGTCTGTTCAAGAGTTATACAAGATGAATACCAAATGGCTTTTTTCTGAATTTAATGCACAGTTTTTTTTTTTTTTTTGTCTGATTGATCCACAAACAACCTTATGTTTCATCATGCAGACGGTTGCCTATATATATTTATCTTTTTATATCTGTTCATTTATTGGAAACTGATGTATCAATGTGGGCACATCTTTGATGGACATAGTCATGTAGAAGAGCTTTGATAGATCTGTTTGTTGATCCATTTGCTTGGTTCATTGAAGGTACGAGCTGGGCCGGCAGCCTGCAAACACGAAGCTCTCAAGCAACAAGACAGTGAGGAGAGTCCGTGTTAGGGGAGGAAACGTGAAATGGCGTGCCCTTCGTTTGGACACTGGAAATTTCTCATGGGGAAGTGAGGCTGTTACCCGCAAGACACGTATCCTTGATGTGGTTTACAATGCTTCTAACAATGAGCTTGTTAGGACCCAGACCCTAGTGAAGGGTGCCATTATTCAGGTTGATGTTGCCCCGTTCAAGCAGTGGTACCTGCAGCACTATGGTATTGACATTGGTAGGAAGAAGAAGGCTCCTGTCGCCAAGAAAGAAGCAGCGGAGGTACTGTTGTCCTGGAAGTTTCTCAATGCTTATTCTATTGAAACAATTCCTTTATCCTATACGTGCAAAAATATTATTTCATTGTGACACTATTCATGAAACAAACTATGATTTAAGTGAATTTATTAGCATTTTTGCTAATGTGTTGTGATCTAATCGTTTATGGATCTTTTAGTGATTGGTCATTCGCTAAATGGGATTTCACTAATGCTTGCTTGTTGTATATTTTTTGTTATTGATATATATCAATGCCACCGTTTTTATTGTCTAGCTTGACGATCTTTATTTTTTATTTTTGGGTTGGGGTCCTGCTATGTTGGATTACTGGACATGAATGATACTTTTAACTTGGACCCAGCAATCGATCCCGTGTGAAACTAAGGTGCCAACACCATGCTTGTTGTTTTCTTGTGCCAGTAACTTGCTATTTAGATGAATATGGGCCAAAATGTGCTGTATCACTGAATGATCAACCTGAGGGCCCATATCTCTTAATCCAAACTGCTGGATAAATTACTCTAGTGATACACTGCATTTTGGGTCGTATCCATATAAACAGCAAGCTCATGCAGGAAAAGAACGCAATTGCCTTCTAATGTAGACAAGAAAAATACAGTGGCATTGATATACTTCAGCTTTGCAAATTTTGATTTCATTGATTGAGATTTTTACAAGGAGAGTTGGAATGGATGTGGATGCTACAAATTACGAAATCTTAAGTGCATTTGGGAATCTTTCTGTTCAATGATGCTATTTTGTTAAAACTCGAAGTAGAGATATCTTATTGCAATTCAATGTAGAAATTAAAATCAAAATTTGTAAAATGAGTCATTTTTGAGCTTATATGTTGAGAATTCATATCCTTCTATTACAACATTTATTGAAGTCATATAATTGTTACATCTGTTGACGTCTTTATAGTGGATTCAATCTTCTGGATGACCCATTTCCGTTGATTATTTTACCTATCAATCCATCTTTCCATTGCTATCTTCATGATATTTGATCAAAGTTGTTGTGAAGGCATGAATAATCGAGGCATCTCATTCTTATTGATTGAAATTGATGATAAGACCTGTATTGATTTAATTGCTTTTGACCATTTATATTCTCTTCGTGTAAGCATTAGTGGCTCTCTCTCTATCCCTCTCTCATGTAAAATTTCATTATGCAAAAGAGAAGAGGGTACAAAAAACAAAGCATACAATAGACGGTATATGAGCAACATGCCCTCCAACAACTAAGAAAAAAACTCACCACTAGTACAATTATCGAAAACAAGAATTACACCAAATGACCCCTGTATAGACTATAGGAAACTTTTATCTATTCTTTTGCTTGGTGAGTCTGTAATATTCTAAGCTTCCTCATGCATATGCCAGGTTTGACCATCTAAAAAGGTGGAAATGCCTCATCGGCTTTGATTTCACATGGAACCTGTTGATTTTTTGCAACAAAATGGACTACCTTCATTGATAGTGTATTGTCTTCCCCGCAATTGATTTGGTTTGTATATCTTGTATTGGATTCATGGGGTTAACGACTTACAATGACAAAATCACTAATAAGCTCATTTTTTTATAATCATATTCAATAATCAACAACCCCAACATTGTTGGGACAAGGCTTTGATGATGAAGATGATCTATAATTAACAAGATTTTTAAATTCCTACTAAGGATGCTGTATGCACTCAGTATCATCATTGAAGCCTCATCCAATCTCCTTTCAGTTTTGTGAATTGAATTCTACCTTTGCACTCCTCACCCTACATTTACTTTTCATACATTACGTTTTGGTGGAAAGAGCCTATAGCACAGTCGGAAGTTGCTCATTGTCCAGAGTCAGAGGTTGCTGATTTGAATCATTTTATCAATTAAAATGTGTGTATATATTGCATTTGGGTGGATTGTGGAGATTTTTTTATTGTCATGGTTGGTTGCAGGGACAGGAGGGAGAGGCTCCTGCAGAGGAAGCTAAGAAAAGCAATCATGTCGTTAGGAAGCTGGAAAAGCGTCAGGAGGGTCAAAAACTTGATCCTCATATTGAGGAGCAGTTTAGCAGTGGCAGGCTGTTGGCTGCCATTGCCTCTCGCCCTGGTCAATGCGGCAGAGCTGATGGGTGAGTAGATAGCAATTGTATATTGTCTACGCGTGCTTGTTCATGCTGCCATTTTTTGTCACTGATAAAACTAACTAAGATATCCCTTTTGTTAACAGATATATTTTAGAAGGGAAGGAGCTCGAATTCTACATGAAGAAGATCCAGAGGAAGAAAGGCAAGGGTGGCGCTGGTGCTGCTGCTTAAAATGGATCTTCTCTGGGCCTTTTTTTGTTCTTATAGATTCAGGAAATGTTGTTTTACCCTCCAAGACAATCAATTATAGGATATTGATAACTGAAGTTTTGTCGTGCAATTTTAATTTGAAAGACAGCATTTTCTATTATTGGCTGCTTTATTTCGTAATTTATACAAGTGTTTTGTGCATCTTTTAAGCATCTAGGCCATTTCAAACCAGTGTGAAAGCCCTGTTTTTGAATCTGTTGCACCGAAATTTTGAAGGTCCAACTTGGATGCTGGAGCTATAATTACAAGGTGGATAAGCATTTGGATTCATCAATATTTTAGTGCTTGAATGACTCTTGAAATTCTCACCCAATATGTTAATAATAATATCATTAACATACACAAGGGAAGCATAATTATTACAGGTCTCTTTGGGTGCCGAAGCAGTGTAGTGCATGTTTGTCTCCCGTTTAGGCACTGCAACCTTAATTTTTTCTTTATTTTTATTTATATGTATTCATAGTTAGTTAATATATTACAAAAATTCGCTTCATACATTTGTGCATGTAATAATGTACACACACATATTTATAGGCAAATATTCTCCTCTTACAGTGAAGAGTCCGGGTCATCCATTGCAATTGTTATATCTTCACCGTGAGTGGACCAATAGCAGTCCGCCACGTCATCCAAAAATTTAGGGAACTCTGTATCCAAAAATTTAGGTAACTCTACAGTGAGAGCAATTAGTGGGCCCATTGTATCATCCTTCCCATCGTTGGAGCAGTACTCTTGCAGGTTGAAATCAAGCCATTTTTTTCTTTCTATCTTGACCCATAAACTATTCCCGGCACCTGAAAGGAACGAATTGTTACTCTCCTTAATTATATGAAAGTGAAATCAAACTTCACTTCTGGGGTGATTCAAACTCTTTTAACAAAAAAAAAAAGTTTTTAGCAGACACCCTCATCAGAAAAAAGCAAAAAAAGGACTTCTTTTCTTTTCTATACTGAACTTTAACAAGCACAAATAAAATCCTATTCAAATTAGAATAAAATAAACCAAAATCTTATTTAAACTAATTCTAATTCATCTTAGATAAGTCCAGTTTGAATTTAAACTATATTAATTAAAAGCAATCCTACTTTTCATGGAATCAGACCAGGAGTCCATGACGACTCCTTGTAAATGATGACTCCAATTTTAGTAAGTGGGTAGTGCACTGTATATATATATGTATAGCTGTAAGCCCGGGGTCTTCAAAATGAAAACACCCCAGCCAGTAATCGAAGAGCTTCTGCTACTTGTTCTGCTTTCAACGGTAGATATTTGCGTTTTCCCTTGAATTCAACCAAACCCCCTCCATTCGAATCTGAAGAATGTCTCAACAAGCACCCAAGTTCGAGTTACAGAAATGGTGGAAGATAGTGGTCATGAGAGAGAGGAACGCCTACGGCTTCTTCAATCCAACAGGCCCCAGTCTAGACTCGCTGTCTCTCCCATACTTCAACCCGGCGGTGAAGAGGGAGCCGTGCCGCAATGCCGGACCGTTCTCCTTGGTCTGCAAGTTCCTGCGTGCTGCCAGTCGCCTCGCCTCCTCCCGCCCCGACTTATGCTTCGTCATGCTCTTCCTTATCCTCTACACATCTGGCTTCTTCTTCTTTAAAACAGCAGGGGAGCGCAGTATTGTCACACCCGAGGAGAAGCTCATGTTGGAAAAGCTCAAATTGGGTCATGTTTAGTGTCACAACTCTCTAATGTTTTAGTTTCGTTTAGTCTCAGAACTAACAACTCTAATGTTTTGGTTTAGGCTCAGAACTCTCTATTGTTTTATTGTTTCTTTTACTTGATTTAGTGCATTCTTATCTTTTTCTGTCGTGGGTATTTGTAATCGATTCTAAGCGAAAGCCAATCTCACTCTGTTTTTGGATGATTCACGTGCCATCTTGTGGTTACTGTGAAAGTAAAATAGATATTCTACAAACAGGCTTATAGATATTCTGCATGTTCGTTATGAATGTTCTCCTGGGAGCAAGTTCTATGGTTATCTAAATTATGTAAATTGTGTTGGATTGAATGTGATAAAAGGAAATTATTCTTGACTGTTTATTGTAGTGTTCCTACTGCCAGTGGAGAAGAGAATCTTCTTGTATTTATAATTGGTTGAATTGGGTTTAAGAGGTACTCAACGGTTCTTGAGTTGGTATTATCCAACTGGGCTTTAAACTAATCCCAAGGGGTTGGCCGAGTGGTCAAGAACACAGTTTCTCTTTCTTTTGGAGCTACAGGTCCCGATATTCATATCGGATTTTTCCTTCTTCATCAGGAAGTGAAGGTTGAGTCCACTAATGTTACAACCTGGGGGCCACAGGGGTTTTACCTGGAATCTCTCTGGGCCTGAAGGATAAGTCCAACAAAAAAAAAAAAAAAAAAAAGAAGGAAAATATAAATAACTGGGGCTTTAATCTATTACCAATTTCATACTTCTGTCAAGCTAATCTCAAGCCTTGACTTTTAATATTGAAGCCCAGGTCAAGCTAGATTGCACTCGGTTCAGGTGAAAATATACTGATTTTATCTAGGTAATTCATAATGTCATCAATATTTGCAACATTCATATAAGTTCAGAATGTAATAAACAATTAAAACCTAGTCATCTAAATCTAGACAAAGCCAAAATGAGTTGAATCCATTGTATCCAACTAATCTATTCATCTATTGGACACATTGGTGAAATATATGAACAATGGTGTTGATGGGTTGGATGTGATGAGTCCCATCTATGTGTAGCCATGGTGGGCTCGTCTGTAAGTGGATTGCTAACTATGGATTCTATTTGGGTAAAGGTAAGATGTGCTAAACATCCATCTAGTGAGTCCAGTGTAGTTGATTGAATCTAGCTAGTGGGTCCCATATAATGATATAAATTGGCACAATCTCTTATCTAGCAGGTCCCACGTAGATAGGTGACACAGCAATATCTCCGAAACTCTGCGTGGTTACTTAATACAATAGATGGACCTTTCGTGGACTTAATCATGGGGTTTAGCGTGCTAAATCCCCAGGTCTGCAACATAATTTGGGAAAAGTACTAATAATGATCATGGCGATGGCGATGAAGATGAGAAACAGATATAGAAAGAAAGAAAGTGATGTCGTTATAGGGTGGATGTCAAAATCTGTGCAATTTTCTTGGATGTACAACAATTATGATGGATTGAGATGATTGAAAGGTTTCATTATGGATTGGATTAAAAAAATTAACTTAATCATCTCAACTCTTGATTTCGGAGCTGTAGATCTTAATAAGGCTTGCACTGTGTACTTAAATACCCAGTGGAGCCCACCTAGTAATCTAGTCGAGTTGACCATTAAACATGGAGTGTTTTGATAGTCACCGCCCAGGTTTGACATCCATCAATCCAAATGGATTAGACCGTTAGATTGACTGATTATTCATTTTAGTCGATGAAATTTTGTTGGTTGTTGATCAAGTAGTTAGAATAATGATTTAAGTCTCCATCATCATACACACTTAAGAAGAGGGGGGCTCATCTATTTATATTTACAATTGAACAAAGTAGAGTTTTTAGCAGACACCCGCCTCAAAAAAAAAAAGTTCTTTTCTATATTGAACTTTAACAAACAAAAATAAAACTCCATTCTAATTAGAATAAAATAAACCAAAATCTTATTTAAAGTAATTCTAATTTACCTTAGATAAGTCCAGTTTAAATTCAAACTATTAATTAAAAGTAATCCTACTTTTTCATGGAATCAAACTCTGAGTCCTTGACTCCTTCTGAATGATGACTCCAATTTTAGCAAGTGAGCAGTGCAGACTTATGAACTATTACTACTATATATATAGCTGTAAGCCCTGGTCTTCAAAACACCAGTAAACTAAGAGCTTCTTCTACTTCTGCTTCAACGGTAGATTTTGGCCTTTTCCCTTGAATTCAACCAACCCCTCCATTTGAATCCGAACAATGTTTCAACAAGCACCCAAGTGCCAGTTACAGGAATGGTGGAAGAGAGTCTTCATGAAAGAGAGGAAAGCCGATGGCTTCTACAATCCAACAGGCTCCGGTCAAGATAGGCTGTCTCTCCCATTGGTTGATCCGACGGTGAAGAGGGAACTGTGCAGCAATGCCGGCGGCCTGCTGTCCTTAGTCTGCAAGTTCTTGTGGGCTCCCTGGCGCCTTGCCGCCTCCTGCCCTGAATTGTGCTTCTTCCTGCTGTTTCTGCTCTTCCTGATCCTCTTGTCATGCAGCAGCCTCTTCTTTGAAACAGGGGAGAGGGCATGAGTGCCAAAGCCAAGAAGAAGCAGAAGCTCATGTTGGCAAAGCTCGAATTGAGTTATGTTTAGGGTCACAACTCTCTAATGTTTTAGTTTGGTCTAGGCTTCAGTCTCAGAACTCTCATGTTTTGTTTTGGTTTAGGCTCAGAACTCTCTAATGTTTTATTGTTTCTTTTACTTGATTTAGTGCATTCTTATCTTTTTCTGTCGTGGGTATTTGTAATCGATTCTAAGCGAAAGCCAATCTCACTCTATTGTTGGATGATTCATGTACCATCTTGTGGGAGGATACTTGTGGTTACTGTGAAAGTAAAATAGATTTTGAATGGTAAAAGATGGAAAGTATCAAGTCAAGATTCTACAAACACATATGCTTCTGACAGATAGATATTCTGCATGATGGGAGGATGAGAATAGATTTTCCCTGTACTCATATACAACATAGAAGAGAGATGATTGAAGGAGAAAACTTTCCATTTATAAGCTAGAAATATCATAAAAAAAAACTGTTTGTTTTTTCTTTTTTAATTTAAAACAAAAGAACTCTTCACACAGTCACATTGCATGTAATGAACAAAACGGTACTTGTATAAACAGGAAACCACCAAACTCCTGCACTAATTCAAATTGTAATAAGATAAAGTTCTCTTTTAATTTGAACTATAACAAAATCAAATCCTAATTCATCTTACATAAAGACTAACTAATAATAAAATCCTATTCTCATTACAACAACAGTAATCATACTTTTATCTTGAATAAGAATAACCAAAACTAAAACTAGTGTAGCAGGAATGTGTTAGAGACTCGCAAACTAGAACTTGTTCTCAATCAACCTCCCCCTCTCTTTTTACAGGAAACATAAATCACCCAAACGCTCACACTCTGATTAGGAGAGAGAGATTTTGGAGTGATCAATGACTCTGCGGCCACCGAACTGCGAGTTTCAGGAATGGTGGAAGAAAGTGAGAGGAGAATGTCATCACCATCGTCAATCCAACAGTCTCCGATCCGCTCTCGATGGTCACGATACCTACTCCGTCGAGTGAAGAAGGAACCATCCCACAACGCCGGCCATCTCCTCAAGTTCCAGCAGGCTTCCGCCTCTTCGTGTACTTACTATGTGTCCTGCTCCTCCTTTCCTGGCTCGCGGCCTACTTCACTGGATGGCACTTGGGCTTGCCTTTGGACACCTCGGCTGACGACTGGTTGATGGAGATCATCTATGCCAGTTGGCTGTAGACTTAATGCACTAGATTTTTGTTTTGACTGATCAAATCTCTCATATTGTTCTGTTTCTTTTATTTTATTTAGTCCATTCTTGTAGCTTCTGGTGATGGTGTTTGTCTGTTTTCCATCTTAACAACTTTTTTTTTTCTTTCCAATGCTCATAGGCAAATGGATTGTAAGAAGGAAAATGATTACATGGGTGCCCCAAATAGCTTCTTAGAAGTATGTGCACCAGCTCATCAGAGCCCAAAGAATAGAAGTAGCGAAGGAAAAACAGAGGAATGCTACTTATTTGAAACGTAGGTGATCTATATGATGAGAAAAACAGAGGAAGGCTACTCTAATATGGCAGACTGCTTTTATATATATATATATATATAAAAGTTCTCCTATGAGAAATATGCATCCCAGCTTGTGGGGCCCACTTAAATGCAGTGGGACGGGATGAAAAGGTCTTCTGGCGGACAATGGGGGGCTAACCCTTTATTCAATAATCTTAGAGTTTAATTTGCGTATTTTTAGATTCAATCCAGCGTGCGTGTTAGGCAGAATTAGCTAAATTGGAGCTTTGGGTGGCCAGGGTCTCCTCCAAAATTTTAGAAAGCCCCTTGAAATGTGAGAAGATTATATCATTTTTTATGTTTGCCCCCGCTCTCCAAAGAATTTCTTTACTATGTAATGGCCTCTTAAAGAAAATTTTTAGGGCATGTTTGTGTAACACTTTTCCGCGGAAAAGTTGACTGTTTTCTGCATAAAATCTATTTTTTCGGCGTTTGGTGCCGAACAATTCCTCAGAAATGCTTTCTTGCATCGTAAGCGTTTTCCTTGATAATTGTGGAAATGAGTTTCCCATGGAGGGTATGGGAAATGGATTTCTTTGAAAAACTTCTCCCTTTTTCATCACTCTTGTCCATTTCAACTCAAAAACTCTATAAATCTTTCATTTTTTATTTCTTTATAAAAATTATTATTTAATGTTAAATAAATGATATACATATTATGATAATATACGGATTATGTTATTTTTCTTCAAAAAATTATATCACCAAAATAAGGAATTTTGATTTTCTATAAGGAATTCAAAGCCACACCAAACAACATCTGCACTAATTCAATGAAGAAATTCTTTTTGCACCAAATATGAATTTCTAAATTCTACGGAAATCCTTTTCCAAGGGTTTTCATTTTTATAGAATTTGCAGACGTGACAATTTCCTCTTTCTGCTGAAAGGGTGTGTACACAAACGTGTCCTAAGTGGGTCAAAGTGTAATGAGTGTAAACATTGAGCATGGTGCGAAACCATGAGATGACAAGAGTATTAAACAGGTTGTACTAATCAAAAGTGGGCCCAAGTAAGCCCCACAGAGTTGGCTCATAATGCAATCCACTCTTGATTTTGTCACTTTTAATGAGCCTCCATTAAGGACTTTCGATTCCCTTTGACTTTCATTGTTGGCAGTCATCTAGGTTGGATGTTTTTTTCACTTAAAAAATACAAATCTTCATGCAATCACACTTCATGTAATGAACAAATTGGTACATTCCTTATATCAAAAGGAAATCAAAGTCCTTCACTAATCCAAATTCTAATAAAATAACGTTCTCTTCTAGTTTGAACTTTAAAATAATTAAATCCTACTTCATCTATATAAAGACCAACTTAAAATAAAACTCAATTAGAACAAATGGAATCATACTTTTATCTTGAATAAGAATAACCAAAACTATATCCTTCTTAAACAAATTCTTATTCATATGAGATAAGTAGCAGAAGCGTGTTAGAAAAAAATTAGGGGCTTTGATATATTAATCCTCCTTCTACTCGGAAATTTCAACTTTATTACCCAAATGCAAATATTGTCACTTTGGTCAATATTATTTTTTTAAAAACTTTTTTAGGCTCATATTTCTGATGTTCTATTTCTTTTATTTTATTTAATGCATTCCTATTTATTGAGGAGTGAGCTCCACCCGAGGGGGAATATTGAAAAGCATTTCAACTGCCTCTACTAACGCCTCGAGGTTTTGGTAGCAATTGTTAGCTAAAGAAATTCAAGATTGTATCAGAGCCAACCAGTCGTGAGTTTGAATCCCTGAAAGAACGACCCGGCGCAAAAAAAAATAAATTTGCGTGTCACCGAAAGTGTGTCGGCCGAATTCCACCTGAGAAGGAGTATTAAGGAGTGGACTCTACCGCTGCCTACTAACGCCTCGAGGTTCTGGTGATTGAATTCACAGTGAGATCAATTTTCAAATTGAGAATAATGTAAGTTTAAGAGGGTAGATGTGTGTGAATGGCTTGAAGTGCTCAAAGGTTGGTTGATTCCATCTTACATATACAAATAGAGATGGATGGAAGAAAGGTACCTGAATAAAAGTGGGTTGAAATGAAAAAAATGAAGAAGAATAAAAGTGATTTAAAATGTGAACCACCGACTGAGGCATACAAATCTCACATTGGTCTTTGTAATTAGGTCACATGGGGCTTGCTGTCGATATGTTTTTCTAATCAAATGAAACCCATGTACAGATTCGGATACTCAATGTTTCCAATTATTATGTAGTTTTTAGAGATTCATACGTATTTAGTAGACAGTGATGTTGTTCTATAAATATTTTCTACCACAAAACTCTCCTAAGGATGATCTCCATGGGGGAATCCATGCGGACCGCCATGTGGGGCCCATGCGGGCACTAATTTGAATGGACCATCTAAACCCGCACCCGCCCTCTTTACATTGGATCCATTGGATTTGCACCGATCCAAATGGAAGCTAGATCGAAGGTCAATTATTTATCTTTTATATAAAGCCGTTAAATTTATGGTGTATAAATCAAGGAATTAGGATGATTTGATGGACTTGCAATTTTGGTTATAAGTAGGTCGCATATTCCAAATCTTTCAATCCCCACCTCTACCAAGATTGACGGGCCGAGGTACATGATGATGAATGAAGGGAGTAGCTAATTCCAACATAGTTGGAACCACCGTGGAAAAATCGGGGATTTAAAAAAAAAGCTCATATATATTTTGATAAATATATGTATGTTTTCACATGTGGCCATCTCAAGATTTTGTTTCTACATAGTGGCCCTCTCCTATGGAAGAATTCCTAGGTCCACCTCTGGTTGGAACAAAATTTTGTGATGATGTCCGCTGATCATGGCCCACTTAATGGTTGATTTTGAGACTCTAGCCAAAAAAATAGATGAAAAATGACATGATGTTTTTTTTTTTTTTTTTTTTTTTTTCTTTGTTCTATTCTTTCTCACATGCTTGCACATTCAGTGGGACAGCTTTATGTCTAGCGTTCGAAAGTGGAAGATGTGTAAAACGTTTCTACGGAATATCATCAAGGGAGAAGACCAAGGTTTCCAGCAGTAGTGAGAACTGAAGGTTGATTGCAAAAGGATGTATGGATTTTACTTGGATGTTTTACATTGGAGGACTGAGATGTTTCATTGTGGATTAGATTTCACAAGGGGAAAAACAACTGATTAAATTATCCCAACTCTTAATTTAGGAGCTGCGATTTTTTATGATTTATGTATTTATTCATTATTTTTCCAATTGAATCAGTTTAGGCTTATTCTTTTTAGCCACGTAGGAATTGAATGCACAGGAATTTAGCATCAAACAGGGCTAACATAGGATTACAATAAAGAGGTGATGGGTGAAGCATTTGATGACACGTTAACTTTTCTCAAATCTGAATTACAAGGTGACTGCTGGTTCCTTATTCACTAGCCAATTTAGATGTTATTGGGCAATCAATTTTAGATATTCAATCAAATGAAACATACAGACAAGATGAATGCATTTTTCTCCTAGTTTGATTCGGGATCTCGAAAGTAGGCATAGACAACCGGCTAGAGTCAAAATCAGAGGAGTCAAAGTCTGTCTGTTTTTTTTTTTTTTTTTTTTGCTATTGGAGGGTTTCCAATCTTTGGGGCTGAACTAATCCCTCCGGGTACAGAGGAAGCCAGATAAATTCCCCTGTAATCCTAATGTGGTAGTGCAGTTTCGAACCTATAACCTTCGAGTATAAACTGTGGTTGAAAGTCAAAATCTATCGATCAAATACACGCTTTGAATGATTATATCTGTGGGTGCGTGGCTATTTATGATTTACTGGAGACAAACTAAGGTTGAAAAAAAGGAAAAACAATCCTGAAAGCAATTGATGATGTGATTGAGTTGGTAATGACTCTAATTTTGTTAAATTGGTCCCACTTAACTAATATCCTATATATACAGATGTGAACCTTAGGACAAATTCAAACCCATCCATCAGATAGTGATGCATAACAGTTGGTCCTTAGAACACGACAACCTTCTCCTTCTTCTTCTTCAACTTTCTCTGTTCGGAATTTCGCCTTAATTTCGGATACACACACTGGAATTTTGTCACTTTTCTACACTCAACTAACCCCCTCCATTCGTACATTCTCACCCCCTCTCTTTTGACATTTCACCCCCCCCTCATTTCATTTCATTTCATTCCCTAAATATAGCACGAAACAAAATCACCCCCCAACATTCGCTTTCGGATCAAGAAACAGAAGAGAGAGAGAGAGAGAGAGAGAGAGATATCAAAGAGACTTTGAATCGATCAATGTCTCGACCGCCAAACCACGAGTTCCAGGAATGGTGGAACCGAGAGAGGGAGAAGAACGGCATCGCCTTCATAGATCCAACGGTCTACAATCGAGATCCGCTCTCTTCTACGGTCCAGATCCGATCCCAAACCCTCGATCCGACGGTCGAGAAGGAGAGATCTCGCAACGCCCGCCAGCTGTCCTTCGTCTTCCTCCTCAAGTTCCAGCAGGCCGCCGGACTCCTCGCCTCCGCTGCCTCCGGTCTCCTCTCGCTCCTCCGCGCTGCCAACCGCCGGATCTCCTCCTCCACTGCTGCATCAGCCCGCGGCGGCTCCCGCCTTTACCGAATCATCAAGGCATTCTCCGGCGTCGCGCTGCTGCTCCTCCTCTTCGAGCTCGCTGCCTACTTCAAGGGGTGGCACTTCAGCCCGCCGTCGCTCGCCTCCGCTGGCGACCTGGTGGAGCTCCTCTATGCGAATTGGCTGTTCGTAAGGGCGAACTACCTCGCGCCGCCGCTGCAGGCGCTCGCGGACGTCTGCATTGTGCTGTTTTTGGTGCAGACGGTGGATCGGATCTTGCTCGTGGTCGGATGCTTCTGGATCAAGTTCAGAGGACTGAAGCCCGTGGCAGCCACGGAATTTGGCGCCGGAGGGGACATTGAGAGCGGCGATCCAACCGATTATCCCATGGTGCTTTTGCAGATCCCAATGTGCAACGAGAGGGAGGTAAGAAGACTTACAACGTCTTTACAATTTTCGGGAAAATTGTTTTCAATTGGTATGAATTTTGTTTCCTCTATTTGAATCTGGATCCACTTAAATAACTCTTTTACAATTCTGTTCATGTTCATGCCTGGTACTGTATTTGAAACTAAGAAAGTGTTTCAACTTTCAATTCATCTGCATCTTAATTCTTTCGATCACACCCAACACTTACTTGCCGAATTAATCTAATAGGGTCTGATTACAGGCTCATTCGATGTTAGATGCTATCTCAGCCTCAAATGGATTAATTTTTGGGAAGACTTTCAATTAATGTCTTATAATGTTTTTGTTGGTGTCATCATTGATAGTGTTTAGTTCTATATGCACATGTCATTTTGAGAAAAATGTTGCCTTTTTACTATTCAGGTTGTTGGTAGCCATCGCTTGCCATTGATTTTTTCTTTTGAGTAATTATCACTTGCAATTGATTGTGTTGCAAGATTTAACAATTTGGGTTTGATTATTGTCCTATTGGATGTACTTGGGAGTTACTATCCCAGTGTCCAATGGCATGATTTACAGGGAGATTTTCAATATGTATATTTTAGAACTTTTGTTCTTCTAAGTTTTTGTTGGTGTCATCATTGATAGAGTTTGAGTGCTATATGCACATCTCATCTTGAGGTAATAGATACCTGTTTACTATTTACTTTTTGTTTTATTTTTTTGGACAGATACTATGAAGGTTGTAGGTAGCTATCACTTATATAAGCAATTATATAGTGGGAATAACAGTCTTGTCTTTTTAAACCCATAAAGTTGGGTTCATATCCATGTAAAGTTGTATTCTTTTTGAGAAGTTGCTTTTTGTTGTTGATGATTTTGTTGGGTTTATGTCTTGTATTCCGGGTTTACCGGATTGGTTCATTGGGTTAGCCAATAACCGGGTTTAGGGTCAAGGGCATTTTGGTCATTGTACATGGGCTTTCTTGGGGGCCAAGAAAGCGGAGATTATATATATTCAATACAATCTGTAACCCTAGACACTGAAGAGAGTCAAGATGTGAGTCATTGTTCTCTTGCCGTTGACGTAGCTGGTTTTGCCGAACCACGTAAAATCCTCATCTCTCTTGTGTGCCATGTTTGATCGATTGCAGATTTAGCGCTTCCGCACACAATTGCACGACAATTTTTATTTGCACTAGTTGTATGGTGTTTATGTTGCCATTTGTTAGCTATGTATTGTCGCCACAATATAGGCACTGTGGTACATGCATTGAGCAAAGCAAGTGTCTAACGCAACAAATATTGTTTACAATTATAAAAATAATCATGTAAAATGAAATTTCACTATACACTCAATTTTGGGCTTTTTTTTTTTTGGTCCAAGAGTGAAATTTACACTAACTTTTAATAGAAGAAAAAAATATCAGGAGATATTGATCAAGATGGTTTTGGCATGGACATAAACAGTTACAAGTGGCCTATACAAAGTATTTAAGCATTACAAGGAACTGAGAGAAGGCAGGGACCAATAAAGAACATGTATGAACTAGTGAGAAATGACATGTTAGGCTGTTAGCTTGTCGACAGAAAGAATATGGCATCAATCAGGGTTGACTGGAAAATTAATTCATATAAGATGACATGAGATGGATGGGATCAGGCTACTGTGATATTGACGATACACATATATTGATGTGTTTTTTTTATGGGATGCATGTGAGAAACTGGATATTCTTTTTGAAATCCTTGCCTTTATGCATTTTCCCTATACATGCATTCCTACACGGCTACACTCATCATCACCGGTTAAGTGTCCGATATGAACCATTCATATGTATGCTAACGCACGCACATTTATATGAGAAAAATGGAGAAATTAGAAGATGGCTCATTACTTAGTGAAGGAAGAAGGGAACAATAAAGGCTTGTATAATAATTTATTATACAGCAATTCTTCATTACCCATAAGTCATAAAACATCCTTAAGCTAATCCTATATCCTAATAATATGTTTCTAATAATTAACTATCCTATTTCCATTGTATTTCTCTTTGCTCTTCAGTATATATCTTTTGTACTGCTCTGCTTTGATTAATACAATTCACCATTCAAAAAATAAATAAATTAATAAAATAACTATCGTAATAATATGTTTCTAATAGTTATCTATCTATTGTAACAGTAATATAAGCACCATCAAAATAAGCCATTCTTTTTATCAAACAAGTGACAAAAATAATATCTAACATAGGCCCCACAAATAAGTAGTAACCCATATGAAAACCTTAAGTATTTCAGTCCCTTTTTCGGGCTCCCATCCATCTCCAGTCGCTTTTGACTGTAAAATCAAGGACTGAGGTTGTAACAAGATGGGTTAATACCTAACTATGTTTATTTAATGTCATTGCTTTTCTAAACCAATGATGATTAGTATTCCATACATTCATATATGACTTATCTGATTTTTCTCAAGTTTGTGAAACAGAATATGCTTGTTCCTAATATGTATTACTCATAGTAATGAAATTTGTGGCATTGGTTTTATTTTTCTTATTGCAAGATTTTCTAAGACTTGTAGCACCTGTCCTTTGATTACGAAGATGCCTTCCATACGCATAAAAATCATATAGAAAATACTCACAAAGTGGTTATTACACAGGTTTATCAACAATCAATTGCAGCGGTGTGCATTCAGGACTGGCCGAGGGAGCGAATGCTTGTGCAAGTTTTGGATGACTCTGATGATGTGGATGTGCAGTTTCTTATCAAGGCAGAAGTACATAAGTGGCAACAGAAGGGTATACGCATCTTGTACAGACATCGGCTCATCCGCACGGGCTACAAGGCAGGGAACCTGAAATCTGCTATGAACTGTGACTATGTGAAAGACTATGAATTTGTTGCAATCTTTGATGCGGACTTTCAGCCAGCACCTGATTTCTTAAAGAAAACTATTCCACATTTCCAGGTATATTTGAGAGTTGAGTTATAATGCATTAGTTCATTGAAGACTCTGGGATTTTAATTCATGAGGACATATTCAGTGTCACAATGTGCCTATTTTGAGAAATGGAATCTATAACAGAGGTATAGACTGTTGGTCTCAGTATTATATATGTTTTTTATTTTTATTTTTATCGTATCATATTGGTCCAGTCTTGGTAACATGTTTCAAAATTCATTACTGCCAAGTTTGGTACGTACCATAATACATATGACAGGTAATGAGCAATACTTCTGAGAAAAAATGATGCTCTTACTTTTAGGGCCAGTGAATTTACCAAGATATGCAGCAATATGATATGATAAACTTTAACATTTTAAACATTGGGTGATCTGATGAGTCATGCCATGGTTAGGGAAGCCCCAAAAGTCCAAACTTTATCCTATTGGTAAAAAAGACACAGCTAAACAATAGTGCAGCTACTGTTGGAAAAATAACCAAACATTAGTTGGTTTGATTCTTCCAATCATGAAGAATTTTGAGTCATTACCCATATCATGGGCCAATAAGCCAGTGGTCTGCGACCAAAACACAGTCCACTTTCATGAAATGGGAGTATGAAAACTGTGTGTATCAGATGGGGAGTATGAACACTGTATTTCCTCATTGCACTACTGTGACTGTATCGCTTGCAGCTTCTCTAACGTTGAATGCAGATTCAATTTTTAAATTGTGAATATCCATTATCCAAAACTATAGAGGATTGAAGAATATCTGATTAAGGCTAAGTAGTCTTGATTTATTCTTGAGATTTACTTATTTCCCCCCTGCAGGGAAATGACGATGTGGCATTGGTCCAAACAAGGTGGGCTTTTGTAAACAAGGATGAAAACTTGCTCACGAGGTTGCAGAACATAAATTTATCCTTTCACTTTGAGGTCGAACAGCAGGTGAATGGCATCTTCATTAACTTCTTTGGTTTCAATGGAACTGCTGGTGTGTGGAGAATCAAGGCACTTGAGGAATCCGGTGGTTGGCTGGAAAGAACTACTGTAGAAGACATGGATATTGCTGTTCGTGCTCACCTTGATGGATGGAAATTCATATATCTAAATGATGTAAAGGTTTGTCCATTCACCATTATTTCGTTCAATCTTATGTCTACCTTTTGTAAAAAAGAGTGCACAATTACGTATTACGACTACTGATCCCTACTGTTTGTCTGTAGTGCCTTTGTGAGCTCCCAGAATCCTATGAGGCATACAAGAAACAGCAACATCGGTGGCATTCTGGGCCGATGCAGTTGTTTCGCTTGTGCTTTTTTGACATCCTTCGCTCAAAGGTGATTTATTATTTATATATTTATTTGCAATGGATAATGCAGCATCTCAATTAGGGTGAAGTTGGATGTACCACATGTCACAAGGGGTTTAATGATTTTGATTGGATGGTGTTTTCACTTTTCACTCCTTGTATGCTTTTTGTGGTCACATGGAATTTGGGAGTCACTTTAGTTGGGACTGATCTTCTGCCTTTTCACTCCCAGTCCCATATCATTGTTAGTTCCAATTGTGGTTGATGGGGCTGAAAAGCTGAAGAAAGCAGTCTCCCATCTGGTGTGATTTTTTTGCCCCAAATGCATGGAGGAATATATAACCTTTCATTGGGCCTAACTATTTAACATAAGGTACATCCATGAGAGCCCAAGCCAAGAATGGAGATTCTATGTTTTGATAAATTCTCTTCCATAGTAATTTCTTGTTCATGCAATATTGAACAACATTTTAATTCCTGAGTATTTTTGGTTCTTGCAATTTTGTTACTTGTACAGGTGGGTTTTCCCAAGAAGGCTAATTTGATATTTCTTTTCTTCCTCTTGAGGAAGCTCATTTTACCTTTCTATTCATTCACTCTCTTCTGCATCATCCTTCCAATGACCATGTTCCTTCCAGAAGCTCAGCTGCCGGTCTGGGTTGTATGTTATGTGCCTGGCATCATGTCCATCTTGAATATTCTCCCAGCACCAAGGTCATTCCCATTTATTGTCCCCTACCTTCTGTTTGAGAACACTATGTCTGTCACCAAGTTTCATGCAATGATATCGGGTCTCTTCAAATTCGGAAGTTCGTATGAATGGATAGTTACCAAGAAGCTGGGAAGGTCGTCAGAGGCGGACTTGATTGCTTTTGAAAAAGAATCTCAACCACATGTTGAAACCACTGGTCTCCTGAGGTCCTCTTCGGAATCAGGCCTGGATGATTTGAACAAGTTGGAGGTGGCTAAGAAAACTGTGAAGAGGAGAAACCGTTTGTACCGCAAGGAACTTGCTCTTTCATTTATCCTGTTAACAGCCTCTGCGAGGAGTCTGTTGTCTGCCCAAGGAATCCACTTCTACTTTCTATTATTTCAAGGCATCACATTCTTGGTCGTTGGTCTTGATCTGATTGGTGAGCAAGTGAGCTAACCTTTAACAGTCACTGGTCATATCTTCCCATTGTGATGAGAACTTGTGTTTTCGCATTCCAATCGCAAGAACGCCTCATCAAGGGACACTTTTGAGGCTACGGTGGTCTGGGATGCATGGTCGAATTGACCATATTCATATCAACTCAGAAGTTTTAATAATCGGAGCTGTGGCCTTAGCTGCTCGTACATGAAAGTCAATGATCGTGTTGTATATTGTCCACCATATATATAATATGCTATTTATTGACTACTGGAAGGAAATAATGTGCCGGGCATTGTGGCTTAATTGCATGTGCCTGGCTGAAAAATCATTTTTTCAAGAAACTTAGTAGGAGAAAGAGTATACTTTCTGGAACATTGCTTTGGAGAAACATTTGTACATTGCCAGTGGAGGTGTGATGTGAGGCACCATTAGATTTACAAATGATTGATTTGTGTTAGATACGGAAACATATTTGATTGGTGCGGGCTATTATTGTATTTTAGTTGTTGTTCTCATTAAATTTGATGGTAAATTGTGGTGGTGCCAATTATACTTTTTTCGGTGTGGACTTTGACCCTTGGATTTTCCTGTGAGGAATATGGTTCTGGATTATATCTTTAGTCGCTCGGATTATGGACTGTTTACCTGACTCTTTACCTTATTATCCGAAGTATGTGGCCAAAATAATTGGGTATGATCATCTTGGACCTGACCAGAACATGACCCGTTTGGAGCCTTGGTTATCCCCATTGTATTTTTTTTGTTATCCTTTGATGTACACTGTGGGCCTGTTTGGATCTCTATAAGCTCTTGAGGGTTACTCGGGATCATGTGTTAGGCACATAAATGATAAATTACACTCCATTGGAATTTAGAATTGGTGACCATTTTGGCATCTCATTGGAATATGCTGTGAAAGATCCAGGTTCGATCTGTCACGTGTGTCGGTGGAGGTGGAGCCGGAGGCCTAGAGGGTAGATCTGCCTGATAAACATCGTAACGTGCGTTTGTCAGTCTAACATACACTAATTGCTCCATTGTAAATAATAAAATAACGTACCCCATTTAATGTTAAACTTACTCACCTTCAATCAATTACAAAATGACTCAAAATGCCCTCCCTCTTTGAGAACTTTCATTTTTTTTTTCTTTCCCTTTTACCTACCTTCCTTTATTAAAATATTTATAGCGCAGAGTCACCGGACCAGCTGACCTTTTGAATTAGTCCTGCGAGAACTTGCAAGTGCGGTCCAGCACTTTAGGTCCCATCTTTCATTATAGCAGCCCCATCTTTCATTATTTATAGCAGCCCCATCTTTCATTATAGCAGCCCCTTTGATAGTGTTTTTATCCTATCATATGATCTGACATGGGGTTCAATTTTACACTCATTGAACTTTCACTCATTGTTGAATTGACTCTCAAAAAATTATATGGTTAAGATGATATCAAACTTAAATATTGATAATTTGGTGGGGCCGATCATTTGGATCACCCTTTCCATTAGGAGGTTTTTTTTGTTCCTCTTCCAATTAAAACTATGCAGTCTGCTCTTAGGTGAACATTTTGAATTGCATTTGTATAGTCATAATATCAAAGGGTCGGGCTCACGCATGAGATTTTGCTTGACTCCGGTTTAGACATGAGATTACTAACATCCAAAATGTTTGAGTTTGATCAATAGTCTAGACTCATCTCATCTATGTGTCACCAGTAACCATTTAAAGGTTGGTTAGACCCGTACTACAAAAGAAGGTGATGGTTCAAGATCATTTTAAGGAGGGAAGGATATAAGAATTTTTGAGGAGACCTCACTTTTTTAAGATTTGAGCTACATAGAACTTAGGTGATAGTGGAGTATACATTTTAAACATTAACTTAAATTTGATTTTGATGATTATTTTTATATTCACCTTTTAATTCTTCATTTTTAACAAATTATAAAAATATATGATCTTACCTTTACATATGAGTGACGGAAGGTCCAGAAGCATAGTGAACAAAGAGTATTTTTCAATCTTAGAATTCTTAGGAATCCAATTACATAAAACAAATAGACCTGACCACCCACCCAGCATATTCATGTAAATGGGCATGGATGGAGTTAGACACAGACCCAAAAAATATTCAACAACCTAGCCATGTTTGATAATTCACTTATATAGTGAAGTTAAGACAATGTGCAACTTAAGATGGAATAAAAGAGGATGACATCAAATAAAAAAAATACTAACTTAGCCTTTTGTCATTTAATTAAATAAAAGAATATTTATATTTTAGGATAATATTTAGGTGGAACTGTTTCAAATATTATGTGCGAACTTTTTTGTGAGGCCCAATTGTAGGCCCCATTTGGGGATGGGACCAGGGGGGAAGGAAAGTATATGTGAGACCACCACAAGTATCAAATTTGACCCCAAATCCAAACCCATGCCCCCAACCCCTTCATCCGTGATCCAAAAGTTTAATGGCTTCATATTCAAAAAAATATTCAACTTTCGATTTAGTGGTTCAATCCATTCGAATGTGCGTCAATCCTCTGAATTAGTGATTATCAGGGGGTTCCCTATTGGCTAATAGGTTTGGATGGGTTGCTAATTGAGCCCCGTAAAAAGATTCTTATATAATAGGTGAGAACTAATTGTCATTTAAATATTTTCCTATATTTTATATGAGCAAGGCTCTTATAAGCTCAAGTTTAAGATAAAATATCGTAAGCTAATGCTTGTGGGGCTCACTTTTGGTCCATCCAAATGGACCAAACACATAACCCCTCTAAATTGCACATGTCCACCAACTTTCGGTTAAATCTGAATTTACTGTGCCGTTGGATTGAATATGTATCGATTCGAATGGACTATCGACCATTAAACTTTTGGGCATATATAGAGATGATAGAAATCACGGTTGTGTCTGATTTTTGACAGAGAGGAAGATACTAGGGAGTCCTTGAAATCCCTTCAACCCCCATCCCCATGTGGGTCCCCAAGTGGGCCCCACAGCATACTTGGGCCTGGGAGAGCGGGCCCCATTTTATATTTAATTTATCATTCACTTCACACTACTTTGCTACTTGGATTTTTGCATAAGAAGATAAGACAACAAATGGGAGATTTATGACTTCATACCCGCATTCAAAAATCCGCCCTCCCTCCTTTTTCTCTCTCTCAAATCAAACTGCTTCTTCTCTCTCTCTCTCTCTCTCTCCCTGCTTCTAGGGCTTTTAGACCCTCCATTTCTAGGGTTTTCAGAGCTTTTGCACCTCTCTCTCTCTCTCTGTGTGTGTGTGTTAGGGTTTCAATGAGGAATCCTCTACATCCGAGAAGCGGAACCTGGCGGGGAATACCTTCATCAGAAACCCCACCTCCTCTTCATTACCCTAATCAGAAGCAGCAGCAGAGGCCGTTACGGAAGAGGAAATCTGATTTGGAAAATGTACCACCGCCAGATCGGTACCTTCTTTCGGACTCTCCGTTCCCAACACCATCTCCGTCGTCCAGATCTGCCGCCGCGGCCAAGATCAGAAGCCCACTTCCCCCACGGCCCCCACGACCTCTAAAGAGGAAATTGAGCTCGGATGCCTCCCTCGAAAATGACGCTGCAGGGGCTTCCGACTCGGGTGTGCAGGTGATTTGTTTTCTCCTAATCTTGCCCTGTTTTCCATTTCCCCCCCACTGTACCCGGTGTTCTTGAATTTGGGTGTTTGAAACACCAATGAAATATGCATAATTTGGACAAAGTTAATGTTTTTTCCCCTTCTTTTTAATGTACATTGTTCTGTTGTGTGCCCCACCTTTCATTGATCCAGATTGTTTATATGGTTGGCATTACTGGGATTGACTTATGTACTACAAAACTTCCTGTTGTGGGAATCTAACCATCCAATAATTGGCTTGTAAATCACCATTATTTGCATCAGCTTTGTGAGTTCTAGATTTCCACTTGGGAATATATAAAGCCATCTTTCTGTTGACTCCACCATTTATCATGTCTTTTGTGACTGCTTCATTTGGTTTCTTTGCTGGTCTGCTTCTTTTTCGTTGGTTATTTGACCGTGAACGAGGGGGGTGCGTTTCTGGTCTTGTTGATGTGCCCTAACCATTTCAAATAATATTTCTTGATTATATCTTCTATTGGAGCAACCAGTAACATTCCTCTTATGTGCTCATTCCTAATTATATATCTTCTCGTATCTCCACATGCTCGTCATAGCGTTTACTCCTCCGCAACTTGTACTTTCAGTTCTTTTTGTTTCTTAGTTGTTCTGCATTCATCTCGGTTCGAGAAAATACGTCTAATTGCCATCTTAGAGACATGCCACTTTAATGAAAGTGGCAATTGTGGGTTATTAATGAGCACGTCTCCACATCTCTTAACCAGTGTTGATCCTATTTACTCTTTCAAACTCAAACTCACCAATTTAATCTATGGTTGCCCCCAGGTATCAAAATATAGCACACCATGAAAATTTTCTGCTTCTCATTTCTTAGTTGATACTGCTAATGGATAGAATATGACCAACACTTCATATCAAGTGGGAAAAAAAGTTGATCAAAGAAATGGCTGTGACCGTTCTATTCTGAGGCCCATCAGATGAACTGTTCGAATCATTGAAAGATATGCACCATCTCTGATTGTGGTTTTTATGGTTGTTAATGGTATTGTGACTGATCTTATCCTTTTGATTCTTTTGCTTTCTTTCTTGTTCTATGGTTTAGATAATAGTTCGTATACGGCCTCCAAATAAAGTGGAGGAAGAAAGTGAACAGATAGTACAGAAGGTTTCTGCCAAATCAATATCGATTCTAGATCATGTCTTCACGTTTGATTCGGTTGCCAACACGGATTCAACACAGGTGCAGCTATTATGTGGATTCCTGCCCTTTGTTTCTAGTAGCCTGTGGTTGATTATCAAATCAGACAAAGAGGTTCTCCTTTTTGTCCAATTGCATGTGAATATCATTCCAACTTTTTTTTTTTTTCCCATTTTATTTCAAGCAGCAAGATATATTTGAGCTTGTAGGCGTGCCACTGGTTGAAAACTGCTTGGCTGGATTCAACAGTTCCATATTTGCTTATGGACAGGTAGTCAAACTCTCTCATGCAAAACCTTGTCATTAACTTCCATTTTCTCCAAGGCTCTTCTTATTTGATTTGGACTCATTTATGAAAAGGATTAATGAATCTTGCCAACTTGGTTTAATGCCTAAGACTGGTAGTGGAAAGACATATACGATGTGGGGACCACCAAATGCCTTTGTGGAGGAGAATTTGTCTAGCAATTATCAGAAGGGTTTAACGCCCCGTGTGTTTGAGCAACTTTTCGCTCGAATAGAAGAAGTAGGTTTGACTCTCTTCATCTTATACAATGTATATATTTATAGTTTGATTGAGCAGGCTATCCTTCATTTCTATCACCTGATCTCTCAAATTCTGTTTGTAGGAAAAAGTTAAGCATGCTGACAAGCACCTACACTATCAGTGTCGTTGCTCTTTTCTTGAGGTAATGTACTGCAACTGCTTTTTGATATGTTTTTAGTCTTAATTACTCCTAAACTTCATAAATCTTACAACCCTTGGCAAAGCAGATTTATAATGAGCAAATCACTGACTTGCTGGATCCAAGTCAAAGAAACCTTCAGGTAAAAATATTCCTGGCACTTGCAGTACATTTTACGCTACATTAGGTTGCACAGTCTCCATACATTATGATGTGGCTTCTGTCCTTCAGATCAGAGAAGATGTTAAGTCTGGTGTTTATGTTGACAACTTGACAGAGGAGTACGTATGCACAATGAAAGAAATAAAACAGCTCTTGATAAAGGTATCATGTCAGTGTGGGCATCTTAACTTTCTCAAGTTAAAGTTCTCTTGATATTTTGTTCGGTATGTGCTTTTGCCCTTGTTTATGTCATTTGATTGCAGGAGAACCTATAGAGTGAACTGAATTGTTCAAAATTTTGATCATAGCATCAAAATTGGATATTAGACTATATAGTCTAATAATTTTTCTAAGAATCACTAATTCTTATTCATACACACCTCATATCATATTGTGTCTGAATGTGGGGCTTCTATTTTCTATTACCAATAAAAAGAAAAGAAAAAGAAAGAGGAGAATGTGGAGCTGTTATTAATAAATTTTTAACTTCTTTGAGATATGCTGCACAATAGTTGCCTAATTGTGAACGTGAGTGTTCTGCCTAAGAAGAGGAAGATCTGCACCACTTTCTCATCCATTGTCCTTTCCAATTACGGTATGGATCCTTTTTTCCCCACTTGCAATGGTTTTTTCCCTGCTTGCAATGGGCAATGGCAAATATTGTCGAGCTTTTTGAGAAGAGGTGGTTTGACTGTTGGCCACCGTTCCTATTGGTGAAGAATTCTGTGGTAAAATATAACAGATGTCAATTTTTATATTGAATTTTTCTTTGATAAGATGAGTCAAACCCGCGAACTAGTGGTTGCCTCAGTGAGCGCCTGCCAACATAGGCAGTGACTGTTATTATCGATTGGAAGATTATCTATACTATGTGATCTTCATCCCGTGTTCTTCCTTTGAAAGAGGTGTTGAAGCTAAATTTCAATGGGAGCTGGTGAGGGAAAACATGATGGTAGGAATTTGGGGAATAATTTGTGAACATTTCGGTGTCATTTTGCATACCTTTTCAAGTCCTTTAACTGTCTTATAAAGCTTCTAAAACTTGTATGGTGTGGATTCAGTCCCCCTTCAAATAGGACTCAACCAAGTATGGCCAAGTTGCGCCCTAGAGTCCCAAAAGCCTTAAAAATAGTAATAAAATCTGAAAAAGAGAAAACAATGTTGCATTAATCAAGAATTTAGGAAAGTTGTGTTTAATTATTTTGCATGAATTTAAATTGTAACAAGTGGTTGCATTTGTTTTGCACTTAGTCAGATGGATGGTACCTCCAATCTTTGAATGCTTAGATATTCCATTACATATGGTTTTTTTTTCCAAAATTAGAGCAGAAGGTCCCCCAGTGTCCTACACATCTTCTCACAATATTAAAATGGGGAAAGAAATTAGTTTGAGTATTTTTTCCCCATAGGACTTAAGTGGAATCCAGGTATTGACTCTTTCTGTTGGTGTCCAATATTAGATTCCAGAGAGAACGCATACAGTCAACACAAATAAGAGAGCTCAACACAAATAGATTACATTGGAGAAACTCAAGATAATTGGACTCTATTCAAATGTAAATCTAAGAGACCTATAGTCTTTATCTTAAAGAGATCTTGATATTATCCTAATCTATCAACCTTTCCTAAGTTCCTAACAGCCCCTTCAAACTCAAAAACCAAGGTGCTCTAAATCTTGAGTTTGCTACAGTTCAGAAGCAACTTGTTGCTGATCCGTGTGTGTGGTTGCTGAAGCCTTCAAATCTACTATTAGTATTAGAAAAATATATCATCTACAGGCTAACATCATATGAATGCTGTTGGTCTTCAAATGGGCCCAACATGGGCCTGTTTCCTGGGACTTAACTGCACTTTACGATGAGCCCTGGCCTGGCCTGCATCATATTTTAAATAAAATAGTTTATGCTCTCAAGATTTTCAATTACTTCTAGGGTTAGTAAACATGACCCTAATGTTGGAGCTCTCTTTACACATGATTTTTTTTTTTTTCAAATATATGTTCAGATTACATTTCTAATTTCATGGATACTTTTGTACGACATATTGACAGATACTTCTTGTCAATACAGGGAGTAGCAAATAGGAGGACTGGTTCCACGACTATAAATGCAGAGAGTTCCCGTTCACATAGTGTTTTTACCTGTGTTGTTGAATTTCGATGCAAGGTAACATTCGAACTTTTGTCATGCCAAGGACAGATATTGCAGTAGCGAGGAGATTAATATTGGAGCCTCAAACAGTTGAGAGTTGAAAGTTCTTGTTACACTTTGATTTCAATTTTTTAGTGAGTGCCAATGCAGTATTGTCTAAAAAACTGGTAACATGCATGTGTGGTACTTTGCATACGTATGTGGACTTTAGTGGCAACTACAAAGTTCTGACATGTTAATTCTCATATCTAGAATGGTAACAGTAAGTTAGTGTGACAAAAGCCACAAAACAAGTGACCTATAAGAACTGCCTGTTAACCAAGGCCACAACAACAAATAGACAGACTGCCAGTGCCATCCCCTTCCCCCGCCGGCCCACCCAAAAAACAAAAACAAATAGAAGTCATTTGGTCATGGGGCTAACCAAGAACAAAAAATAGTATCTATTCCCCAGATATGGACACCCAACTCCTAGGAAAGAAAACTAGAAGCTCACATCAAACAACTATAAGAGCACCCTTCTCCTTAAGATCCACATGAGCACCCTTCGATGTGGACAGCCAAGTCCTAGGAAAGAAAACAAGAAGCTCATGTCAAACAACTGAAAGAGCACCATTCTCCTTAAGATTTGCAAATTTATCATAACTAACCACACCATCAAGATTCTTGATGCTCTTTTTTGCTGCTCTGTTTAGATTTCTTTTTAGCCTTTTATTCTCTGTTGGAAAAAATCCCTTAACTAATGAATGCTTATCTTCATCTTTTTTTACCTGGAGACCCTTAAAGCTTGGCCAGTGTTCACCATTTTCTCTTCCACTGCAATATTATGATTTATGAACACATATATCATCTTAAAGAATACATATAGCAACAATATTCTCTATCAGAAACTACTGGCCCCTCTATATTGTTTTTTTTTTTTTTTTTAATTGCTAACCATATCCTCACATCTTATAACAGCCTCCAACTTCCCTTTATCTCTTAGAGAATAACCAAATTAATACTTTGCAGAAACAATATATTCTTCAATAGCTTCCTAACCATATTTCATAGAATTCCTTCCTTTTAATGACCGGAGCCCTCATGATTTCATTTATTTCAAGAATTTTAGGGCCTGTTTGGGCATCATTCCTTTGCTGAGAAACTTTCTTTTCTGGAAATGGGTTGTGTTGGGCTGATCCTAGACTGAAATGAGCCCCGTGTTTGGAAAATGATTGTTCCAAGCTGCACTCAACATGATTGTTTTGGGAAACATTATTTGAGTCAAATCTATTGCAAATACTCAGAACTCCATGTTATAAATTAAAAAATGTTATTCATTAAAAATCAATCTTCTCACTTAAAGTATGAAGAGGAATACCAGTCATCTGAACCCATTTTTTTAAAACTGGGGACATAGAACTCATTGAAAAAATAATCCTGCCATATTGAATCAATTTTGCAGCTTCAAAATCTGGATGAATCACCCAAAAATTAACAACACTTAATCTCTGAAAAGTTCATGCAATCACTGCTGTTTCATCCACTGACTTGCGTACAGCACTGATATCTAAGGAAGAAACTGTACCGACAAATGTATTCGTCATCTCTGCTTTTAATGCCGTTGAAACTGAAATATTAGCTTTCACGACCTTCTTAATGCCTATCAATTCAACCCAACAGTCAAGATCATCCTTCAATTTATATGGATTGTTTGGTCCAAGCACTACCCTTAATACCGTCCCTCGGAGCTGAGAGATTGCATGACAGAGCTGATAGACTTATGTAGGCGTTATTAGTATTGTGCCTTTACATGGTCATGTAAGTGTTTCATTTTGTTACCCTTCTGCTGGCCAGCTGGAATATTTCAAGGTTAATAATGGGGCTGCCCAAGTCTTGAACCCTGCACCTCCTCCATGGAGGAGGGTATGCCTATCAATGCACCAAGTATTGTTGGTGGCTTCTTGAAGTGTACTGTGTACTTCACTGTGAAGGATTAAGTCTCTAACCTGAGGTTTTATTTTATAGAGCATGACAGATGGCCTAAGCAGTTTAAGGACAAGTAGAATAAATCTTGTCGATCTAGCGGGTTCTGAAAGACAAAAGCAGACAGGTGTGGCAGGAGAACGTTTGAAGGAAGCGGGGAATATTAATCGATCTCTTTCTCAGCTTGGGTATGTTCTTTACTACAGTTTTATTTCTAAATTGGATTAGTTATTTGGTTAAAGATTATTCTAATATCTAAGATTTGGAATCCTGAAATCTGTACGTGAAATCCTAAGATTTAACTCCAAGAATGCAGTTGAGTTCATGATTTCTGAAGGTTTTAAAGTTAATTTAATACTGGAGTGAAGTAGAGTAGAAGACATATTCAGACATATTCTTAATGCTCAACTGTTTAGTTCATTACAAAGGCTGATCCTTGTATTTTTTGATGTTTTAATATGTTTAAGTTTTGGATATTAGAATATTGTTGATTTTGTTGAGCTTAGGTGTTCCGGACTGTTAAGTAGGTAGTTTCACAAGTTCTGTACCACTGTCCCATCTTAGCAGAGAGAGAGAGAGAGAGAGAGAGAGAGAGAGGCAGGCTTCCTTCCCTGTTGTATTGGTCAAAGTTTGTACTGGCTCTAACCCAAATAGGATGGCTTGCTCTGATGATATGATTAGTGAAAGTGACTTGATTTTACATTCGAAAATCTGAAATGCTTGCATTTTATGGAATGTCAAAATACGAAGGCATAACACTTGCCTCAAGAGTTTGATACTTTGGACTTTGGAGTGACAAGAAAAACTTATACTTAATATGGTTGACAAGAAAGAAGACAAGGAACTCTTTAAAGACCAGTGACATTTAAAGAGGATTAAGTACTGGATCCATTAACATATTACAAGTTTAGCTTTTTACTTTTTTAAGACCTGTGGAGCTCAGCTGTTTTCAGTTGTAGGAATTTTGTTCATACTCTGAACTACTGTTGCACGAAGAGCTTATCAAGTGTTGGGCTTAGCTAGGACCATGCCTTTTCCTTAATCTATGCAAATTGATAAATTGTGAAACAGAAATCATGAGATGAAACTAATAAATCTGTGGAGCTTATTTTTGAGACAAGTGTATTTTTCTGTCTGTATTTACTGTAACTGATTGTTAGTGTTATTGGGGCCTATTTTAATAAACATTTCAGGTATGTTGCTGAGTTAGATCCTTATCTATAATGTAAAGCATAGACAATGGACACTTTTGGGATGTTTTCTCAAAGTTCAAATCACAGTGTTTGATTTTTGGAGTGCTCAGCATGATGAGTAAAAATTACTCGGTTTTTGAACAATGAAATTGTTCAAAAGAACGTCTTTGCAGTTCAAGGACATTATTAGTGAACTGTGTAACCTTGAGTCAAAGGCCTTTGCTAGAAAACAAGTTTTCGCTTTGCTGATTGTTTTGATATGGGGTTGCAGGAACTTGATAAATATTCTTGCAGAAGTCTCCCAGTCAGGAAAACAACGACACATTCCATATCGAGATTCCAGGTTGACATTCTTATTGCAGGAATCTTTAGGTGGCAATGCAAAATTAGCGATGATATGTGCTGTTTCACCAGCGCAAAGGTTTTCTTCAATACACTTAGAAATATTATTTTGCATCCAAATTTTCTGTTCATTATTTATTTGACATTCGTGATGAAATGCAGCTCCAAGAGTGAAACACTCAGTACTTTGAGATTCGCCCAGCGTGCTAAAGCCATTAAGAACAAGGCAGTTGTGAATGAAGTCACACAGGATGATGTGAATGTCTTGCGAAAAGTGATATGCGAACTGAAGGTATTTTTTGGCCGCTATATTGCCATTGGAGAAATCAAATTCTCTTGTTGAATTTATACCAGGATTAAACATATATGAGCATTTTGTTTAATATGGCTTCAGGAGGAACTGATACGAATAAAGTCGGATGGAAGTTCAAATGATGGTAATGGAGGTCGGTCAAAAGGATGGAATGCCCGTAGAAGCTTGAGTCTCTTAAGATTTAGCCTCAATCACCCTATGACATTGCCTCATGTTGAAGATGACAGCGATGAGGAGATGGAGATTGATGAGGAAGATGTTGAGAGGTTATGTACTGAAGTAGGTCTGGATTCAGCTCCCTGTGAAGAACTAAAAACTTTTAAGATGACAAAATCCAATGTTTCTGATACTAAAATGGTTGCTTACGAACTGAAGTCAATGGGATTTTCTGGAATTGGCAGCAGTCATCATGACTTGGAACGAGCTGGTGCCAATAAGGATGGGATGCCATCAGATCAATGTCACAAGCATGTAATTGCTGATTTTCATGAACAAGCTGTTGGTTGTGGGGGTAATATCAATGAGAAGGATGCTATCTGTACTAGTGGGGGCTTTGTAGTAGAGCCAGTTGAGGAGGACATGGTTTTGGTCTCGCCAGAATGTAAATTTCCAAATGGAGAACCAGTTGAGTCTTTGAGGAGGCCCTCTACAAGTCTAGACTCTCAACTGGTTATTGGAAAATTCCCAGACATGGTAGTTGCAAACTTACCTCTTACGTCTCCTAGCGGTTCTCCGAATTCCATTCTTCCACCGAGCATCAGCTTTGTACCATGTGAGTTGTCCCCAGACCTGCAGTCTCCAACTTTGAGCATCACTGCTGAAGTTGGTAATGGCAGCAGGAAATGTCTCAGGACATCATCAACTTTCACAGCCTCTCAAAAAAAAGTAGCTGACAGTAATACGTCAGGTCCAGAGATTCTGAACTTATCTTTTGCACAACCATTGAGAATGAGTTCTTCCAATGCCCTCTCAACTAAAACGGGTTTTGATTCCCTATTGTCAACTGAAAATCTGGAAGCCAGCCTTCATCGCGGCCTTGAAGTTATTGACAGTCATCAACGGAATTCACCTCTCAGAGGAGATCTTCATTTAGGTTCTCACTTAAGCCCGTGGACCTGAAGCCACTTTTACCTGCAAACAAGGTTGATGTGGGTGTGCAAACTCTTTGTCTAGAATCAGATATACTTGAGGACATGCCTGCTTATATGTGTAATTATTGCAAGACCAGAATCCCTGAGCAAGAATGCAAAGAGCCCAATGCTTGCGCCGAGCTGTCATTAGTACCTGTTAATGGATCACTTGCCATTGATAAATCCAAACATTTAGTTCCTAAGGTATGTCCAAGTTTCTGAAAGCATCCTATAGGATGAAATTCTTTGATATACATATGTATGTGTATGCATGTATTTATGTTTGTGTGTTTGCATAAGAAGATAGGTAAATACATATAAATTGAATTTTAGGGTGCATCAGATGTGCCCTGGACCTCATTTGGGTGGATATGGGGATAGATGATCTCTTATTTTGAAGGTGCTAAGTTTGGGATGGTGAAAAAAGCAGAAATTAGCTGATCTATCCTTTGACCTTTCCTGCCAGAAGTCAACTGTGCAATTGTTTCAGGAAAGACTGTAAATGAATCAACTCGGTTCAGGGCAGGGAAAAAACATTCCAATACACGTGCTTCCCATGATACCTAAACGCATCCTTACCTTTGATGCTGTCATTCCAAGTTTTTAAGAGTGTCATTTCCTTAATTCAACAGGCAGTGGAGAAGGTGCTGGCAGGAGCCATAAGGAGAGAAATGGCACTTGAAGAGTTCTGTGCCAGGCAAGCTGCTGAAATTATACAATTAAATCGTTTGGTCAGTATTCGATTTATATTTCACATTGGCATTGTAGAAACTGTTTAATTATTACCTCTTCTTATTTGTGGATATTCACTTTTCACTGGCAATGATGATTTGCCATTTTTCAGGTTCAGCAATACAAGCATGAGCGAGAGTGCAATGCCATTATTGAACAAACACGGGAAGATAAAATTTGTCGCCTTGAAAGTCTTATGGACGGTGTTTTACCTACAGAAGAATTCATGGGGGAAGAGTTTGTCTCACTTGCAAATGAGCACAAAGTACGTTAATGTTCTGCTTCCTGTCTGGCTTCTTTAATTGCTATTTTGTTTCTTGAATTTCTCTCTGTCAAATCGCCCTTACGGAAGTTATGCATTCCTGATGACATATACAGCTTCTGAAAGAGAAATATGATAACCATCCTGAGGTTCTGATGACCAAAATAGAGTTTAAAAGAGTTCAAGATGAGCTGGATGGGTATAGAAATTTTTTTGATCTGGGTGAGAGAGATGTTCTGATGGAAGAAATTCAGCATTTGAGAAGCCAGTTGCAACTCTATGTGGACTCTTCACCCATGTCAACTAGAAAACGAAGTCCTTTGCTTAAGTTGACATATCCAAGCAAGGCTACATCTCTTACTACAGTTCCAGAGTTCCCTGAGCAAAAGTCAGAGGGAAAATTTGAACAGGAGAGGCGTCAGTGGGCCGAGACGGAGAGCAAATGGGCTTCTCTCACTGAAGAACTGAGGCTTGAACTGGAAGAAGTTCGATCTCTTGCAGAAAAACAAAAGCAAGAGCTTCATTCTGAAAAGAAATGTTCAGAGGAGTTCAAAGAGGCATTGCAAATTGCGATGCAAGGGCATGCTCGAATTCTTGATCAGTATGCAGAGCTTCAGGAGAAGCATATTGGTTTACTTGCGAAGCACCAAAAGATGAGAGATGGGATTGAAGATGTGAAACGAGCTGCTGCAAGAGCAGGGGTCAAGGGTGCTGAGTCTAAGTTCATTAATTCCCTTGCTGCTGAAATTTCAGCTTTGAGAACAGAGAAGGACAAGGAGAGGCGGTACTTGAAAGATGAGAATAAAGGGCTTCAATCTCAACTGAGGGATACCGCTGAAGCTGTACAGGCTGCTAGTGAACTGCTCGTGCGGCTTAAAGAAGCAGAAGAAGCTGCTGCAGCTGCCCAGGTAAACACTTACATTAGTTATGTGTCAACTCATTTTGTATGCTTGCCCGTGTGTGCCCTTTCACCTGTGTTTTTTAATGTACATACTTCTATGTCTGTGTGGTCAAGTTCCTGTGTATATTAAATTGCCTGTGGGTTTGTCATGCGCACACAACAAACAAGTGTAGTTGAAATAGATAGGGTTATGCCATAGCTGAATTGAATTTTTTCTATACAATTATCTGGATGTGATTAGCTGTTAGGTTGGCTTATAAACTTGATGCTCTTAACACTCGCATTCTTTACAAAAGCTTGAGTAACCATGGTACTGATGATACAATATATTTTCCTTATAGATTTTTGTGAGGGGAGCTGATATGTACCCCTCGCCACTACATTGCATTCCTCATTTATTTTGTACAACTAACATTTCTATTTTTTTTTTCACTATTTTTGCTAGGCAACTCTAGATTGTCTATTCTTATTTTTTTTGTTTTGTTTTTGTTTTTTTAAGAAGATTGTCTATCCTTGTTAAAAGCAGGAAGTGAAAGAAATGGAGGGTGTGTACGTATAAAAATTGAAGTCTTATATTAATGCCAATACTAACATAAATGCTAAAAAAGATATGACTTGGTGTGTTCACTCAGATAACAACTGGACAGTATATTTTCAAATCCTATTAGTGTGTTCTTAGCTTACCAATTGTAGTGAACGATGCCATAATGCTATTTGCCATGATAAGTGGCCAACTAAAGTATCTGCTAGGAGCACCTCATGCCTTACTTACCCTCTATGGTCCCATAACCATCTAGGCCCTTCTGGTGACTTGAGACTAAATGTATAGCCTCGGTAACTGGATGATGGTAGTAGGCTAGTAGCTGTACATGAAATATCACTAAACCTTTATCATCACATGATTTGAAGATTATTTCTATTAAATCATAGCAAATCTCTTGGTTTTGTAAGTCATCAAAATGATATGGGAATATATTATGGTGCCAAGTTATTCATTTAGGGCCCTCTTGTGTGCATGGGATTGAATACATGGGAATTCATGGTCAAATAGGCTCCAAAAAGGATTATTAAAGAGGTGAACAGTGAAGGATATAAGGTGGAGATGTAGATGAGGCATCTACTTTCCTAGGATTTGAAATTGGTTTTAAAACTCACCCAACTCGACTTGGACTTGGTCCCGTCTAAGTTGAGTTGGGGTACAAGTCCACTTTTTAAAAGCATATGCGCTCAGCCTAGTCCAAGTCCGAGTCGTCCGAGTTGGCCGAGTCCTATTATAAAGGGCTTCCTTTGCAAGGTTTATAGGGCCCAGAGGTGATTCAGTTTGACTCGTCTGGGGGACCGAGCCGCCCCTTGAGTACTAGTTTTAAAACTATTTCTAATCATCAAGAGGTACAGGCTGGGTAGTCATTTCCTGTCCCCCCTTGATTCATTCTCCATTAAAAGGGAGATTTTTTGATGGTCATTTTTGAATATTCACTTTTGTTTCTTCAATTTTAACCATTTTTAGAAGTAGAGGCTTTAGAATTCCTAGGAATTCAGTTACATGAAGCGAATGGGCCCTTATGTTTTGATAATAGAAAGCATCACATTTAGTTTGTAATTGAATAATGTTTTTCTTCACCTTTGACATTGCAGAAGCGAGCTGTGATGGCAGAGCAAGTAGCCGAGAAAGCCCACCAAGAGATTGATGAGTTGAAGAAAAAACATGAGAGAGAGAGAACTAACCAGTTGCTTGCAGAATCTCATCTTCCAAAGGAAGTGTCAAGACCTGCATGCAGCGATGTTGACATGGCCACCAAATATGACAGAGGGGAGTGTGATCAACAGTGGGGAGATAAGTTTGTGTCATTCTGTGATGGAGGAGACAATGAGTTCTCAAGAATTGAAGAACCTTCATCTTGGTTTTCTGGTTATGATCGTTGCAACATCTGATGCATATATGACATAACTATGTATGTACTAACTGGCATTTGCAAGACCTCTTGGCCGTGGATTTCTTCTGGAATTCATCTTCACCAATTGTGAGGACTGAAGACACAGATGAATGTCTTTCTGGCAGCTAAAAATGTATTGTGCTAAGGAGTGTCAGTTGAACCTTGTATGTTATATGAATGACAGATACTCATCTGTCAGAGCCTTTGTATGTTCAGGATAGTAAATGAATGATATATACATAATTTTTTCCTTTTTCATCCATATTTTTGTTCATCTGAGATTTAACCCTGTATTATAATGCTGTCTTGTTCAGATAACAAAAGATCGAACAACATAATTAATGTTGGGTGTTAATATGAATCGGTTTAAAATAGTTCTTCGACAATACTATTAGCACACTTTGATTTTCTCTGTTAATTGTTGTTAGCATAACTTATTTAAATGCAAACTGTTTCATGTGCACATGGATCATCTAAAAGAGGGTTTTGATCATACCATGATTCATAATTTATCCTGGATAACCAGTTACTCCTTGATTTTGGATTTGAACAATATTTTTGCATAAATCGGGGTTTGCCAAAGTGTTTATCATATGAAGGATTAGAAGAATAATTTAGTCTTTTTTTTTTTTTTTTTCTTTTTTCTTTTCCTCTCTCTTTCCTTCCTCTCATCTCTGTATCATAGGAAGGCGTACAAACAACAGTATTGTTTTAAAATCTACCTCTTGATAGGTTTAGATCTTAACAACTTTGCCCAGTTGTAAACACACTGGCCTATACCAGATCTTAATATGATCCTTTTATTGTTTGTGTCATTTCTTTGTTGCTTTATAGGTCAAGAAGATATGGAGCGATCTGATAGTGGATGAGAGGCAAAATGTCCAATCCCCTTGTTTATGTGGGAAGTTTTTTTTTTTTTTTTTTCCGCCACCGGAGGGTTCCCAGCCCTTTGGGCTGGACTAATCTCTCCAGGCTCAGAGGGAAGCCGGATAAACTCTACTGCAGCCCCAGTGTGATAGTGTAGTTTCGAACCTACAAACCTCGGGTGCAAACCGTGGTCCTAGGCTATCCCTTGGGGTTCGTTAATATGGGAAGTTAAACACAAGCAAACCGCAAGCTAAAAAATAGTAGAGTCTTATCCTGTTATTGGGACCATAAAATCAAGCATTGTGGCCTTGTCTTCTCTTGAGACGAATGCATAGAAGGTCCATCAGATAGTGCTAGGATAACTGAACTGTAGTCCCATATCAAGATACCATGTATATGTTCTCGTCTTTGTAGTATGCATATAATCCCTTTGAAGGGACGAAAGGGCATTCTTTCCAAAATGCAAAAGCAATTACAGTTGGAAAGCAATTTATATAATTAGAAGACCATGGTTGGTGAAATCAATGATTCTACAGCCTGTTTCCCCCCACAAAGACCACCAAACCAAGTAAAAGAAGTGCTTGATGGGGATAAAGAAAGAGTAACAGAGGGTTATGGATGCCCACTGAAAGTAACAGTGACAGCTTGGTCAAGGGACCCTGTAATGATCATTGCAAACAAATGGATGAAAGCGAGTCCCTCAACTCCCACATACCCAAAGGACTCGAATTAAGAAAATGGATCCAATTTTTCAGACCCATTTGCAATTCAGGTTGGGTTTGGGTCCATGGATTTCATACCTGAGGTTGTATCTGATGCCATAGAAATTATATGTATAACAATAGGGATAGGTGCTCATTATTAAAGGTGATCATCTACTTTTGTACCTCAACGTGAATCCCACTATCAGTGGGTCACTATGTAATATCTTCGCTACTTTGTATAAAGAAAAGGGATCCAAGCTCCTTATTCGAATCTGGGTATGGTTATGGGTCCTGCAACCTAAACCCGATTCCGTTACGGGTTCAGATATGGGCCCTCAGCAGCATTTCAGTTTTGGTTCAGGGCACAGCCTGAATCTGTCCCCACTGCCCAATCAGATCCTTTCTATCTCTATTACAAAAGACCAACCATAGTCCATCTCTAACTGCAATTCCAATAATGGGAGTTACTCTGAACATTTAGGTTTAGAATGGAAATTTTGTGCTCACTTATTATTAAAGACCAACCAAAGTGCTGGTCTTGATCAAAACGAGTAGGAATAATGTTTTGGTTGAAAAATTTGGGCCATTATTTGGTACCCAAAGCAGGGGTCCATTTAGCATGTTCGTTAGTACTTTGAACACCAAGAAGAAAATCACAATAGGATACGGTACAAGAAATGTGTTGGTCAGACGCGTCCCTGCCAGGGGGGCTCGTTGCCATGTGCTCACCCACGGCCCATGGTGCACATGTAATGTGACAGGACCTAAGATGGCCAGGTCGTAGGCTTTCTAGAGCTACTTATGATCGTCCAAGTGGTGGGATGTATGTAATATCAAATAGACGGAAAAGGATAGACTTGTTTAGACATTTCTAGAGAAATGTTTAGAAGTTTCTCATCCGTTGGATGAGTTAATTACATGTGAAATAATCTTGACTATTAATCTTATATGGTAGCACTATAAAAAGGGTAGCCCATATTTATTGGTACTCTCTTCCTCTTGGTGTGTGAGTGTGCAACGCCTTGTGCTGTGATTTTTGGTCTAGAGGTTAGATGCTTTTGCAATTTGGGACATTTTCCTTCTAGGGGAGCTGGCTTTAAGATTGAATTGATGAGGATGTACCAGTAATTAGTTTAAAAGTTTCTTGAAGGATGAAGGCTATACATTCTGGATATTTATTTATTTTCGCTTGTTGCAGCATGAAAATGGGAACTGAACTAATTAGCCGTGTCACTATTGGCATAGATAATGATGTGGACCTGAAATGCAGACTAAAAGTATCCACATACTAAGTTTATTTCTGCACAAAACAACCACGGAACAAAATAGAAAACTGTACATTTGGGATTCCATCCAAGCATGGACCCAATATTCGCAGTATCTGATTCGCAGTATCTGATTCGTGGAGAGAGAATAAGGGAGAGAGAAGCTTCTTTGAATTGAAGGAGAAATCGCATGTTAACAATGTGACATCTGCTTTTGGAACTTTCTCTAAGTTCTTCCTAACATGTAAATTTATGATAAATTCATGATTTCATTTAGTTAATTGTAAATAATCATGTCACAGTAAATCTGCATCCATAACAGATAATTCTCCATGAATAAGATAGCCAAATGTGTGGGAACTGGTTTGTTATTTGCAGCCTCTCAGAAAGGAAGCTTTTTGGAGGGAATTCTGATGTAATGGGCCTAGTCAACCTCAATTTAGTCATTCTGGACAGTTGATGAGAAAACAGAAAAGGCAATAAAGATGAGAAATTTCAAAGGTTGGTTGGCTTATGAAAAGTACAGTGCCAGAAATGGGACATTGAAAAAAGCAGCAGTTGTCTCCAGCTCAATGCCAAGCATCAAGCAATAGGATATGTGAAAGGTTTTCCTCCCAATCATTACATAAAAGACTTGGGAGACTTGTTCCTTTAACAGCTGGTTATGAGTAAGAATCAGAATTGCCATAGGTTATAAGGCCATAGGTTATAAGGCCATAAGCTGTAGAAAGCGTGTTTCAATTCCATTAAATGGATGCCCCATGATTTGGTAATCTTGACCACAAAACTGCGAGACTGATTCATTGAGCCAACTGTCTCCCAAATTAGAAGTTCCTAGCCATGGATTCATGGCCTTTATTCACGGACTGCTTATCTACTGTGGCAGAAATCTCTTCATGGGCCATTGATTGAAGAGTTTGAATGTCCCAGAACAGTAGACTTTTCTGCCAACCATACATCGAAAATGGGACCTACAAAAGCAGCAGTCTTGAGATGTAATGCAACTACTGCAGCTAGTATATTAACAGTGATCACAGTTGGAATTTTACAGGAAAACAAAGTAATTTGAAGTGATAAGTGCTGGACAACATCAAAACATCTCAGTAAGTAAACAAAAATAATATTTCAATTAACAATACAATCAAGATCGAATCAGAAGTAGGTGGTACAGCTCTCCACCCAACTTAGTGCATTACATCTTACATGTGGTGTTTAATCTTTCACCACTGGACGCAATTAGTTCAAGATTTTACAATGGAGACTTGTTACAATCTTTGAAAGAATCAGCCGCTGAAAAGACGTAAAAGAAAAAGGGTCCACGGCTAAGGATAGATCTTCTGTAACTCATTTGCCGATTTGGACCTGGCATATGTACAAAGGATTTCTGATGCTCAGTGCTCATTAGAGCCTCAACAGAATTTGGGTTTGACAAGGATCAAAGCTCAATTTTCATATGACCTGTAGGCAAGGGTCCTGCATAAGATGATTTTTTGTTAGGATCGGTAAACTTGGAACTCCTGACTCTTGAGAAGAAACCGATTTCAAAGCAGATTACACCTACCATGACAATTCTGCGATTGAAATGCTGTTTCGTGGTTTTGTCCGAAGCCCATTTGGACTACACTTTGAAGGTCATCCTCCCAATAATTTGTGAGCTGAGGAAGCAATAGTAATTCGGTTTCTTGATTAGCTTTCTTACTGGCCACAACAATGCAACGAAATGGAAATTGCATGTATAGACAAATAATTAAAGAAACAAAGAGAATTACCTGAGAAGACGCATCTGCATATCCATCCATGGCGGGTAGCTGCATGCTTAGAGCCCTGCGGAGTGTGGCATCCAATGGATTTACAGAGGACTGCGTGTCAAATCCATTTGATGCCATGCCCGTGGGGGGACCCAGTTGAGGCTGCTGAACATATGAAAATGTTGGTGCTGATGGATCTAAGGGATACATGGTAGGCGGCAAAGATCCACGTGGTTGAATTATCTGAATTTGAAAAGGAAGATTATTTCAGGCAAAGCGGCATGAAAGAATCAATGTAAAAGGCAATTAAAAGGTTAAAACAAAAGAGTTCAGGAATTATTCTTACATCCTTTGAGAGAAGAGTTTCCATGTTGAAATCTAGCCTTGGATTAACTGTGGCCAACTTCATAGAAAGGAACTGCACCAGATAACATATCGTTTAGCCGAGGAGATCTTATGTAACAATGAAATTTCAACATCAAATAGAGATATAAGAATTTACCTCGACCTGGCGCTGCAATGACTGCACGTAGTTTATAATTTCATCAAGCATAACTGCTTTACCAGTGACCTACAATGATGATTCAAAATGAGTTAAATTATCTGAGCATGCAGCTCATACACTCCAGATCATGGATATTTTGGCAGAACTGATGGTTAAACATCTGCTACAAGTTTCACATGACTACTATTGAAAATTGTATTAGGTGTAGCTATGATGTTTGCCTCTTCCATGCTAAATCGATATCAGAACCAACGTTGATATCGCCTTGGGTGAGTTAGGAAACGCAGTATCCCATTTAATGTTGATCCTCTGCTCAATTCAAACACTATACAACTTAATAATCATCCATCTGCCAAAATATTCAAATCAAAGGCGATTTGGAGTACATCCATAAGCATAAATGCTGCAGAGAACTTTGACAACTTGGTACCTTATTGCACCCAGGTACCAGATCTTGCAAGAACTTCATCCGTTCACTTATCTTCTCTCTTCTGACCTGCAAGAGGCAAATACTAAGCTAATTCCAACCTGCTACTAATGAAATGGAACAACATTCGCTTACTGAATGAAATTTGCTTGCTTCGTACCCTTTCAGCAAGGCTATGGCTGTCAGTAGCTTGGCCTCTTCGAGCTCTAACGTGGATGTAGTCCTGCTTCGGAGGTTCAGGAGGCTTTGAGTTTTCCTTGCTTTGTCTTTGAGCCCCTGCCCCTGCATTTGCACTACTGTTCTCTTCACCCGATAGTTTCACACCGTCGTTTTCATTGCCAGAAGCTTCTGCAGGTTTGCATCTCTTTGCATTTGAATCAACATCCTCCACAGCCTGCAAGCGAGAACTTTGAATGTTACCCAACAAATTAATTCAATAGTTCAAAGGAAAACCAACACAAGGAACTGGTTTCCATACCTTGGCATCTTTGGCAGAGGGCGGAGATGAAGGGAGATCCTTTGGTTTGTTTTTTGGAGCAGCTTTTCTTTTTCTACCATTGGTTTCATTTAGTCCTTTTGAGGCGGATTCCCCACCTATGTTCTGACCAGAAATCGACGATTCTTCATGGGCATTGCAGAACTCTACATTATCAGGGGTAGAAGGCCTTGATAATCTATTGAATTTTCTCTCCAATGCAGACGACGACTGCATCTCTGCCTCGAATCCATCTGGCAATGCAACATCCTTATTATCGAAAACGCTCATCTGCGATCCAGCCTTAAGGGACTGGCTGCTTGAGACTCTAGAGAGCTTACCGGTTTCTGCCCTCCGAGCATATCTGTTAGGCAATTCAGCTTCGGGTAGCCCGAATTGGCCTAGCAGCCCACCAAAGTTTCTATTGCTGAAGCAGGAGAACTTGGCAGCCCTCTCTGCAAAGCCTGGATCAGCAGAGAATGGGGCTAGACTGGGGTGGGATGGCATTGAATTCCCCGAAATGGGCAAGTTTCCTCTGACCTGGTGATCCATAATGGAAAGATTAAGCTTAGGGGGAGAATTCAAAGGAGTGCTATAACATGAAGTGTTTGTGCTGTTATTATTCCCTCCAATGTAAGAAGCGCCACTCCCTCCTAATGTCTGGGACGTTGGAGAGATCTCTCCTGAATTACAGATACTACCTAATCTCCCGATCAGTTCTCTAATTACCACGCTCTCAGTGGGGACGGCGGCATTTGATGCCGCTGGTGATGAGACAATTGAGCTCAACGCCGACTCAAATGGGACATTCTGGTCCATGGAATTCTCCCAGTTGAGATTGAGGAAGCAAGGAGGCAATTGCTCCGAAGCGCAATTCAACTCCCCCAATTGGACATCCATACCTGAGGAAGATTGCCAATTGGGTGTTGAAGATGCGGCGTAACTCAGAGAAGGACTATTGTCATTCATGGAAAAATTCTCTTTTTCCATAGAAACCGCAGTAAAATCGCGAAAAGAAGCCGCGACCCACAGAAAGATCAAAGACCCAGATGAGATTTAGTGACAAGAAGCAAGGATCACTGGAAAAGGCAGCAGCTTTTAATCCCCCAAATGGGTTTCTCACTGAAAATTCACCAGAAATGGGGTTTAAAAGCAATGGGGGCAATCACTTCAACGAACGTAATGATGAGAGAGAGAGAGAGAGAGAGAGAGAGAGAGAGAAAGGAAGGGAAAGGTAGGAGAGATGGGGAAATATAAAGAGAAGGTTGGGGGAGAAGGTGGTGAGAAGCAAATGTAGAAAAGAGGAGAATGTTGACCTTTTTAAGCTTTTGTTTTCCGTGATCAATGCTAAGAAGATGCCGGGCCTTGGACGTCAAACCAGCTCTCTCTCCTCTGCTACTTCTTTTTCAAATTTAGATGGAAAGAGCTTTAGCTTCTCCCAAAAAAAAATAGTCTCCAAAAAAAAAAAAAAAAAAAGAACAGATGGTATATTAAGAGAGAGAGAGAGAGAGAGAGAGAGAGAGAGAGAGAGAGATCTGACTCGTGCTGTGGGTTTTTCAGCTTTCTTTTCTACTGAACCAAACAGAAGTTTGCCATTGGCTGAAGTCATCAATGATTAATGGAGAGAGAGAAGGAGAGAGAGAGAATCTCAGGAATAGAGAAAATAAGTTTAGTAGAAGATATAGTTAGGATATTAGTAATAAATAATTAAAGATTGATAGCCTGGAAGAGAGAGGAGTTTCTATTACCAGGAAAGTTGTTAGACAGTCTATCAAATAAAAATATGTGATTAAAATGCTATATTAAAAACATCATATCTGACAATAACATAATATCAATATATTCACCAGAAAACTTCAACATACCCAACTAATTCACAAAATTTCTGAACTTTTCAAATAAATTTGTATCGTTGCAAGCTTATTTGTTTGCATAGAATAGGGAAATGAATACATAGGAATTCATGGCCACTTAAAAAAAAAAAAAATTCAAAACCCTTACAATTCCCATATGTAACAAGCACGCCCTTAATGTACAGATTAATATGTGGTTATAACCAAAATCTCAACCGTATGTTTTGATCCTCGATCCAAATTATCTCCGCACATTTTCTACGGCGTAATTTCTCCAGATGCCAAATGATTAGGTTTCATTTAGATCTCTCATCCATGTGCCCCAACCATGCATGGGATCCCTTCAATGGTCCATTGGTCCAATCAAGTGAAATTCTATTAAATTAATGAGTGGATAATTGAGGTTACATGTTTCTTTTTTAATATCTTTGGCCTTTCCATGGTAATGAACAACATGAAAGAGGAGTATAAAACAAGGATGACAAATTTGTAAAAGAAAAAAAAAGTTTAGATGAAGTCATAAGGTAGGTTTTTAGTCACTCATTTATTCTTCCTTTGTTATTTATTTTATTGGTTACTTTGGCCTTTATAGTTGTTTTGGTTTGTTTAAGTAATAGTGCTTCTGAATTGCTGTAGGTGGGCACATGCTCCTGTATTTGGTTAATATTTTTTTGGGACCCCTTTGAGGGGTGGGTCTTTTACTTTTTAGCACATTACTCCCCCTCCTTTTACTTTGTTTATGTCTCTTAAACTTAATCTCAGGTCTAGTAGTATGTGGAACCATCACATGGGTAGTCCCAACTAAGAGTGCTCATGCAGCAGGTCAACCCAACCCCAGACCACATTGGGCTTGTTTTGGGCTGTGCTGTTAGGCCTATTTGTCTAACCATATAGTTAAAATGCACAGATATATTATATATCTTTAACATTAAGAGATTTATATGTTTTTTTGCAAATGAGCTGGACCTTGACTTGACTTTCAGGCTTGTGTGCTGGATCTGGATGTAAATATCATGCCTAATAAATAAGAAAGTTCTGGTCTTGGACAAGCTTTGAGCTGGCTCATGAACTCCTCCAGTCCTAATCATCTCATTGGTATGGACTATTACATTTAAGTTATTCTTCATTCTTCTGTTGATAAAAGAATCTGAAAAATCACTTTTAGAAAAACAGAGCTTCCTTCTTAATATCATTTATGTATATGAGTGGTTGTATAGGGTCGGATTGATCTTCCCTAATAATAATGGGTACTGGTGAAATGAAATATGAATTATTTATTAATTAGGTTGAAAATGTCAACTTAAGCGGTTGAAACTACAGTTAAATTTGGGTTGGATTGGTGTGTGTGAACTCAAGCTGAACCCAATTACATCCATTAACTAGGTAGAAATAATTTAACCCGAACCCAAATTTACTAGGTCAGGCGGCGGACCAGCTTAGAAGTTGTCTCCCCTAGCATTATTAAAATTTAAAATTATAATTGGACAATATTGAGCTTTTCTTCATGAGCAACAAATGAATGGCTGAAAGAAAATCTCATGGAAAGCATGATGTTTTGGTGACTCCCATCAAGCTCCTAAAACCTACTCAAAAGAGATATTTCATATGGTTAGAATCCATAAATTCCTGTAAAGAAATATGAAATTCCGAGATTTCAGGGGACAACATGTCTCATCATGTCAAGGAATTCCACTAAAGAAATAGGGCCTAAGGAGAAAGGGGTCCTTTGTTGCTAGGAATTCATGGGTTGAACAGGCTTTAATGGAAGACTATTAAAGAAGTGGGTGGGACGTAGATGGGTCTCGACTTTTTTGGAAATTGAATTACTACGATGAGTGGCTGGATATCATTTCTGTCTCTCTCTCCTTGTCTCATTTTTCCATCAAAGGAAGATTTCTTGATAAGGGTCATTTTCAGAAAACCAATTTCAGAAATACATAAATGAAAACCACCCCCACAAAAAAAAAAAAAAAAAAAAAAAAAAAAAGTTAGTTATTTCCCTTCTTTCCTCTATAAACATATTTCTCAAGGTACAATGAGGCCCACTTGTTCAAGCATTGTAGGGACCAGTGAATGATGATCTCCGACAGTGGGCCTCACAGACTTTGGAGTTGCAACAATCATTTGAAGATGCACCACCCACTTTATTTTGAGATTTCACCCATTGTAGCCTTTTTCACTGCTTAAATTGTCTGTTACCACTCACCAGTTACCACCACTGCAAGAATGTAAACGGTAAGAGGTGGGTCAGAGAATTTTTTTAATTTTCAATGATTGCGGGGGACAGTGAAAGAAGGGATGAAAAAAGTCAAAGTAAATGAGTAAAAATATGCAATATATTTATTAGTTGTTATGCAGAGAAAGCTTTTAGGTAAGTTATTTAATATAGAAGAGTCAATCATTGCAATTAATTCTTGCCAACCCCTCCGTTAAAATAGGCTTTGGTCGGGTTCCCATCATATCATATCATATCATATCATAACATAGTAACAAATATCTCCTTCTTATATCCAATTTATCGCATCTTCTCATTCTCCCCAAGTGAGGCCTTAATTAAAAGATTTTTTTTTATTTTTTATTTTTTATTTTTTTATGTATATACCCCCGTAAAGTTTGTAGGATTTGTAAATAGGTCATTGAGATTTTAGTATATACAAATATGCTCCTGCATCTTCATTTCAATACTTTCTTTGTTCCCAAAATCAGTAGTCTTTCAATCACCATCGGTTTTTGGAGTGAAATGATACTTTTGTTATTCTCTTTTATCCTAATATGTATAATTTAAAAAGTTTGGACTCAATTTTTTTTTTTTTTGTAAAGCATGTAACATTAACAATTGCACTTAGTGGGAGAGAATAACCCTACATAACTTCATTTTTTTTTATCAATGCATGACTCATTTTATTAAATCGAATTATGACAACAATCAACACTTGTACTTATAACCGGTTATAGCTTATCCAATCCATACATGACCCACCATTGGATTGATGAAAGTTTTAAAATGCATGATTATGCTTCATGTGTAGGGGTGTAAAAAAAATATTTTGAAAATGGGAAGATGTAAAAAAACTATATATTAATTTTTAGAATTTACGAGGGGGTCGTGTTCGGCTCTATGTAAAAGAAATATTGGGAAAAAGGGGCAAATGTAAAATATATATATATATATATATCAATTTTTAGCGTTTGCGGGGGGAGGGCAAAGTTGGTCATGTGCATTTGAGAGTTATTGAGAGAAACAATTAAGACTTGAGATAAAATAATTAATGTAAGGACAAAGTTGTCATTTATTTAAGAATCCAACAAAAATCTCATGGTGGCTGCCCATTCTTGTTAGGAATATTGATTTTAGGGACATAAAGGGCAATAAAAAGAAAAGGCATGGGCCTATTTACAAATACTAAAACCTCAGGAATCTATTTACAAATCATACAAACCTTAGGGGATATATATAAAAAGCTCTAATTAAAAGAAAAAAAAAAACATTTGGTGCGTCCAATTTACCATTTAGTAGTATGTAGAAAGAATACTTACATCGTATGAAGTTGGAACATTGGGTAAATCGGGTAATTCTTTGAAAATTTTGAGAAGGGGTGGCAGTTCTTTTGAGATGTGAAAGGATTTCGATGATGGGAACTTTGTTTCATAGAATGTGAATTAAAGAAATGGAACTTGAATTTGGATAAAAAAGAGATTCAAAGAGTACCCATATATATATAGGGTGTCAATTATTTGACATTTAGCATGGAAATTTAGTTTTTAGGAGTTCATGTTAGAATGAGTTTCAATTATGAACATGGAAAAAAGAACCGATTAAAGATATAAGGTGGAAAAGCAGTTGGAAAGTAGACTTTCCAAAGGTTTGGGTCTCTACAAGGATGGTTAGGTATTTATTTACCATATCCTTTTAATTTATTTTCAATTAAAAAGAGATTATTCGATGGCTATTTATAGATATTTACTTCTTTTTTTTTTTTTTAATTTTAACTAATTTTAGAAATATATTTCTTATAACTACTGGGAATTAATTCAATTCCATGCAAGCCAAAGAGCCCTTAGAGTATAATGAGGTTTTTTAGGGTTCTACTGAGAATAAATCATTGATCAAATCATACTAGTCCGACCACCATTCTTGACTTGGATGTAGACCCTGTTCCAAAGAATTGGCTTAGATTCAAATAGAAATCAGGGATTCATGTTAGAATGTTAGATCCAATGAAAGCAGATCCAGATAATTGAGAGTCTTAAATTCACTCATTTACATCCCAACTTTAGACTTTTGGAGCCCAAAATTAAAGTAGCAGTGGCTGAAACTTACCACTTAACGGTGGTTTGTTTCATGTAATTAAATTCTTAGAAATTCTAAGACTCCATACTTATGTAAGTGGTTAAAAATGAAGAATTAGAGATGAAATGTTAAAAAAATTACTAAAAAATAATTTCTCTTTTAATGAAAATTGAATTAAACAAAGATGATAAATGAATACCTAACCCTCATAAATCAAATCCTACGAAAGTCAAACTAATATAGTTAACTTATAACCTTCACCCCACAACTATTTAGTAATTCTTTGGGGGGCCAAATGTCACCTATTTCGTGTGCAAAGTGAATAGATTGATCATTGATTGGCCCACACATGAAAACGAATAGTAGTGTTTGTGAAAGGGGTCACTCATTAATCCTGAGCCCTGAGGGGTATCTTAATTGGCTTAGGACTACGGTTTGCATCCAGAGGTTGTGTGTTTTAAACTGCACTACTACACTTGAGCCACTGAAAAATTTTACTCGGCTTTCTCTTCTGGGCCCGAAGAAATTATTCTAGCCCAAAGGGTTGAATCGTTAAAAAAATAAAAATAAAGGGTCACTCATTTTGAGAATTTGCCATGAAAATCCCCTAGATCTGAAGGAGAAAAATTTTGGCTGCTTCCACACGTCATCCTATTTGATATCATACATGAAAGATAAACGAAACAGAACAAAAAAAAATCTTTGCTAGGGAAAGTAGAATCCTTAAAAAGAGGCCTACCACCTAACAGATTGTAGCGAATAATTGCAAGCAGGAAATGAAAGGATCTGTTGCCGGACACCTTTGCCTTTCTTAAGTGTGAAGCAAATCCATCCGCGGGTCCAACTTGGGCTGGGCAAAACTCAAACCTTGTGACCCAACAAAGAAAATCAAGATTGGAATTGAAATTATTCAGGACAAGTCGGGTATGGGTTTTGAAAATAACATGGAGACTCTATAATATTTATATATTCTTTTTTTCATCTGAATGGAGTTCGTATTAATATATATCTGACGTAACTATCTTTAATTCACACGAAGACCTTTCAATGCCACATTCACCGTATCATCGTCATCGACAATGCAATTGAAGATTTTAGTGTCCGACAAGAGCCTGAATTTTTTGAAAAACCATCCCCTAGCTTGAGTCCAATATTATCTCAAAAACAAGGTTTCTGTCAATAGTCATAGGCTTTTATGCTCAAGTATGAATTGACTTTCAAATCGAACATAGTAAGATACAGATTTTTTCCTGTTTGTGGTAGAAATAGTGTGAAATAGTCGAAATATTGTTGGGTCACCCATTTGGAAATCGGTGGAGCGGGCATGAGGCGAGATTCTACTTTTCACATTTAGTGTTTGGAACCTCCCCAGATTTACTCAATATAGGTTTGTGTGAGTTTAGTGGGTGCCACATGGGAGATCAATTATGTTGGGTCAAAGGCCTCATGGATACCCACGTTATTAGAATGAATATTATCAGGTCTTCTCAAAGGCTAAGCCGGCCCTCTAAGAAAATAAATTTCACATTTTACTCAATTGTAGCCTTGTAGGTCTTTTACTAGCATATGAGTTCAACTCAGCTTGAAAAGTTAAAAGGCTGAGTAGCCAATTACTGCTATTGAGTAAGGTTCCAGTAGATTTTAATTTGACTTCCAAAGATCTTAATGAGTGTCCAGCACATATTCTCTTTTTCATGCATGCATATGATCATTATAACACTCATGAAAACTTGCTTGCTCAATGCCAATAATCACAAAAGACTTAAACAGAAATAATGGGATTAAGCAGTTTGCACTTTTTAAATATATATAAATCCAAACCATTCGTGCCATGCGTATGTCCTTCCCAAAAAGCCCATAGCAGAATAATAACATTGACAGGAAGATTTTGAGGATAATGGAGAACATGTCGATAATTTCAAAAGCGATCCCTATTGTGCCGGCTTCCTTCCTACATGTGTGGGCTTTGTTTCTGCGTGTGAACATAAGGATAAATAAACATACCTCCCTCACCATATTACAGGGAGGAAAAATATCGTGGGGACAACTTTATGATCCATCAAAACCATCTACAGACATTGAATTACAAAATATATATATATATATATATAAGGCCAGCTTTTTTAAGCTGAAGCTTAGCTTATCCTAAACTGAAACAGTGCGAGTCCCACAAATCAAAGTCGACTATCGTTCTTTTTTGCATGATGATCGTCTTTAAAATCTAGATAAATCCAATCAGAACTGGATTTTCTAGTTCCATCATATAAAAAACAGATATAATCAATTTTGATTTGCTATTTCAGTTTAAAATAAGCTAAGTTTCAGTTTAAGAGAGCCTTGCACACACACACACACACACATATATATATATATATATATATAATCACAAAATTAAGAGCCTTGATAATCTAATTGATTATCAATGATAAGCACCAAACCTTTTAGTGGAAGAAATGGAGCTAAAGGATAAGTAGATCACCAATCAAAATCTAGTATAAGTGGATGATCAATTAAAAAATGAATATGGAAATTAGATGGTGCACCTTTAAAAATATGGTCTTTAAAGTGAGCGTAGGTTTGTTCAGTTAACTAGATCGCATAACCAAATTTTGAGTAGAGTAAGAATACATGAAGAATACGGAAAGTACAATGAAGCTTTCTTTGCACCAGCAAATGATAAATCTTTAACTGTATAAACTAATGAGCTATCAAACTATTAGTAAATATTATAATGAGATTTTACAAGAGATTAATGGAACAACCTATAGCAAGATAAAATTAATGTCATGTTTTAGATGCAATTTATGTTGTTTCTTGTCCATTAAACCATAAGTCCCCCTTTTCACTTGGTTTTTCCTTCCCTTCTCCTTATGAAAGCAAGTTGAGGAAGAAGAAGGGCCAATATTAGACCCACATTGAAATTGGCATTCTTGGAAAGTGCCTTTATAAGTGTTTTCCCATTCATAATAGTTTTTGGGGCCATAGAGGGAACTAGCTAGATGGTGAAGACCATATTTGCAGTCTTTTTCAGTAAAAGATTATTTGATGGTCATTTAATTTAGGAATCTTCAACTTTGTTTCAATTTTAGCCACTTAAAAATAAGTTTCTTAAAATTCCTAGGAACTCAATGCAATTCAATGCAAACAAGTAGGCCCTAATTAGTTGAATCTAATCGTGGTCAACTAAAATGTGAAATCATTGCCACCCTCTAATCAAAAGACTTGAATCTTCAACCAAAATTCTAAGGAGTCCATCAGAATTCAGAACCACATCCTGGCTAAACTCACACAAATGATCACATCTCCTTTTGTAAAATAAGTAGGGTACGTAGATTCCTTACCTTATGCAAGATGCAGACCATAACAGAAAACCAAAAACATTCCATCATCCGACATAGATTATAATTTTCCAATCAAGTGATACGATGGAGTTCATGACCACCCAAGTAACCCAAACCACGTTTATCTTTTACCCCAACTTAGGCATTTGAACCTTGCAAGTCTTGAAATCCGATGGTCCCTTGCTAAATTCTAGTTTCACATTCCAAACTCATACAAATTCCATGAAGTGTTTTGTGAAGCACTAAAAGATGATATGTATTCTTTATGTTTTTGTCACGCACTCATTATATTGGCATCATCTGCATGTGCTATTTGTGACTTGTTTGTGAATTGAAAAAAAAAAAAACATTGTAGTTAGGTTTCTCCATGTGGCTCTTAGGCATTTTTGTAAGGATCTTTGCAGAAGTCCTATAATCTCTAGAAGTAGGCCAGATCTTGGTAACATATGGTCGTGGAAATTTCTCCTTCCTTAGATTGCAAGGTTGTAGAGGGTGTAAGAATTGGATTTTTCCCCCTTGGGCCAAAAATTTATTGCTTTGCTTTAGTTTCTTTGGATTGTCATTTCCTTGGTCATGTCATTTTCAATGGAATTTTTCACAAGAAAGCCCATAATAAAAGATACATAGAAGGATCAAGTGTTTCCGGATAGAGAGAAATAAAGGAAAACTGGCACGGCAAGGAATATGAGATTCCATGAACAAGCATATGCGGCATGTTGTTATGAAATTGACAACCTTAAGGGGCATCTCAGCATTTTGCTAAGGTTATATATATACAATAATGGCTTTGATTTAAAAGTTAGTAGACTGAATTGTTAGTGATGGATATATACAAGTGACCATCAATTCTTTCCTTCTTTGATATGTGCGTGCGTGCGCATGATAGAGAGAGAGATCCTTATCCTCTCTCTTGAAAGCAAACACACTAATTATGAGGAAATTTCTTAGCATTCATCCTTAAGCCTTTACATTTGCAGTTCATCGTCTACATTTTACCATCCGCAACCTAACTTGCTAGTTTAATTAGCAAGCCTGGGCTATTTGAAAAGAGCTTAATCAAATACATCTGTTTAAAGTAGAGTTGTTTCAATTAGACTTTTTTACTAATCGTCTTTTTAGTGTATTTAATTCAATTAGAAAAAGTAAATTTGTGAAAAAGTAAAATTTATATGTGCAAAATTATTATATAATAAAAATAGTACATATAAAATTATCATATGGTTAAATAAATTAGTACATGTGAAATTATCTCGTGGTAAAAGTTATATGAGCACACTTGTAAAAAAAAAAGCAAAAAAGTCAAAAAAATTTATACATTCATGTTTGTTTGAAAAAAGTTGTTGTTTTGTTAATTTCTCAAAAAGAGACAAAAGTTCACACAGTTGGTTCTATTAGACAGACACATAAGATTTCTCAAATAGTTTAAGAACCAATTAAACATCTACGTTTGAACTAATTTCAAGTCAAATAGATCCAAAGTAGACTTACCAAACAACACATATAAAGTAAGGGAAAATGCAAAATGTCCACATGAGGTGAATTTGCATATTTAGAGGTTTTTTTTTTTGGAAGATAAATATTTATTTTCAAAATTACTTGAAGGCAAATAACACTCTAGAAAACCTACAACAGCAGGTATTATGTGTGGATTAGGACTTGATCAAATATCATCTAATTTGATCATTTTACCCTTCATTTTAGGGCTTCAAAATTTAAATAGAATTGGGATTTGGGAGGTTTCGCATCTACCGAAAATTAATATTGCGGGTGTGGCTGCATACATCCTTCTATAGAGCAGCTGCAGATACCTAAGTGATCATGAGAGACCCTGATGGTTCTCACATGGTGTTACCAAGATCACTATTTCACCTAGTGATTCATGATTTGAGTCACAACAATCTATAGTTGTGGGTGGGTTACTTCTAAATTACTCACGCTTATTTCTATTTACATCACATTATGAAGTAGGACAAGTTTAAAATTAAGCTACGCACTAATTTTAAAATCAAATTAGAAGGATATGTGCTAATTTTAGTATATACAACAGATTGTAATCCAATACAGTTGTGACAAGACTTTAATAATGATGATGATGATACATTGCTATATTGCTAATGAAGATAGAATACGAAATTAAGTTTCTCTGAGTAATTATAGAGTTTCATCTTTACCAAAAAAGAGAAAAAATTATAGAGTTTCTTTCCTCCCTGATCAACAGTGAATGCTTTGTAATTTTGTTTAGGGCTGATTTGTGGAGATCTTACTCACCAAGCCTCAAAACAATGTGCCCAAGGTATCAGGGTATTTGTGATCGCAACAAGACGGTTTGAGGATCAATCCATGCGTGCCCACATATAAATAAAAGAAAAGGAAGAGAGAATAAAAAAAATCCAAAAAGATAGTAAAAAAGTGCAGTGTTGACCGTTGATGATGCGATTGAAAGCGAGATTAGAATCACTTGCTGTGTATCTTTTCACGATGGACTCTCGACTCTCATTCTCATAGCTGAGCATTATCTTTTTCATATTGAAAACAGTTCAAACTCCCTTTTGAGTTGCATGGCTGACCAGGCATTCCTCTCTTATCCACACTTTTCATAAATAAAGCCACTTCAAAAGCAATATACGCATTAAAGAAGCCACCCCAGCTCTTCATCCATGCAAGGGTTGGTAAATAGACTAGCCTTGGCCACTGACAGTTAAGTGGCAGAGGCATTCCACTGGGCTCGAAACCCCACTCTGGGAGTTTCAATCCTGTGCCATGACGCAATTGAGAGCGAATCCTACTAGGATTGTCTCACAGTGACGTGGTGGATCGTGAAATCCACAATCAGAAAGAAAAAGGGGCTAGTATGTAACTATGAGCTATGCATTCTACTTTCCAAGGTTCTAGGGGCAGAATAGGATTTCTCAACTGGTGTAATAGCAAGAAATGTGCAATTCGCGCAGATTGGTTCAAACAATATTGGCTCAATCCAAGTCCAACTTAATTTCAAGTGGGTGAGGTCAAACTTGACCCGAATGAAACCTGAACACATCAAGCCTGATTGCCTGTGGGTAAGTAGGGATGTCAAGGGACCTCTGATTACCTGCTAGCCAGAAGGACCCGACCCTAAAAAATCTAGGTATCAAGCCTCTTTTGGACTCAATTGACAATGGTCGTGGGTCCACTGGATGAATTGTGTTTTTCTCAACTGAGTGCAAAGACACGTGGAGGTTGGGTCGAATATCCAAAGCTTGAGTTTGGATCTTTTTTCTTTTGAAGGTGCGGTGAATTGTATCCAGCAAGAATATTTCAAATACATGTTGCCCGATGGCCTAACTCATGCCCAACGTGAAATTTGTTTTGATTTCAGAATCTGATTTTGGACATATCTGATTTGAATTGCTGAGGAGTGAGTTTCACCCGAGGGGGGATGCTGAGACAACTTTTGAGTTTGATAGGAATGGCTAATTAAAGAAACTTAATATAGTATTAGAGCCAACTAAACACGAATTTGAATTTCATGAGGAGGGACTCGCACAGTTTGGAAAATAAAAAAAATATGTGCATGTAGCCAAAAGTCCGCCATCTGAATTCCACCAGAGACACAGTGTTGAAAAGTATTTACGCCGCTTCTACTCATGTAAGCTTTTCTAAGAAATAATTAGCTAAGAAAACTTGTAGTGAACATGCCCAACCCAAGTTTCCCTCCCCCTGAAATGGATATCAATTGATAAATGCTTCACCAACCCAAGTTCCACCGCACGATACTTAGCAAGTTTTCATGAAGCCGACGTGAAATCACACAACGAGTATTCCTACTGCAATTACTTCGGTTACAATCACTACACAGGGTATTAGAAGAGACTGGATGTACATCAAAGTCAACATGAAGACCAGCAATCTACCTTCCATGACAAGAAATGCCAGAATAAAAGATCCAGTTGAGAATCACTAAATAAACACCTCACACAGTTGAATAAATCCATGCTTTTAGTTGAAAAGAGAAACATGCATTCACCTACAGGTGTTAAAAAAAATAAATAGCTTTCAACTAAGCCCTATAAGCTATGAAAACGAACATGAATCTGGTCAAGATCCAGCAACCACTCCCCCCTCCCATGGCTGACCGGGCACCGTCACCCCACATCCCAAGAAACTGCTCTCTCTCTCTCTATCTCTCTATATATATATATATATATTTTTAAAGACTTAGAAAGATGCTCCCTGTGTCGGTTAAGAAGGCCTAATAAATTCATTCAAAAAAATCATTGAAACGTACATACAGAGGGGAAGAAAGATTGACCCATCTTTTTAAATGATGGAAGGACACTTGTAAGTTGCTGATTTGAAAAGGAGTGGCATGAAAACGATGAAAGATCACATAAATGAGACTGACAGTTGCAGGATAGCTAGTGGGGTTGGTTTTCTATTTATCTAAAACAAGGGAAGCTGCCCAACGAAAGATAGGAGGGAATTTATATGTATATGTGATTGTGAATGATATAAATTGGCAGGAGAGGTTAATGATTAGGTAAGGATTTTTCTATTTGTTGGTTTTTGTAACATAAACTTATTTGCTTGTCTTGGAAACTGGGATGTGGTGGACATTTTCACAGGGACCTGCAACCAAAGTAAGGTTTTGGGTTCTCTCTCTCTCTCTTTCTCTCTCTCTGTCTGGGACATTTGGAGGACGAAGTGTGTCAGTCAAATTACCAAAGAACTTTGCCCTTCTGATTTGGTCAAACCATAAATTGGCTTAAGACTGTCTAGCTGGAGGTAAAAGTTTTTGACTTCCCAGTAAATATATTCAAATTTCCATCAAATGGAGTTTTTGTTCGGCCCAGCAGTTTGACTAGATCACATGACCCATTTACATCCCTACATGCCGATGAACTTTTAACGTAAACATGAAACCCTACGGAGTCCATGATCTTGATAGCTAGTCATGTTTTTAGTGGTCTAATATGAGACGATGAAATGGATGGTAAATATGAAAACTTGGCCTTTTATTTGGTGATTGCCCATTTTAAATTTTTAGATTTAATAACTGAAAGCCTCCAATGAATCTGATTTGGAGATGATTAGACTTCGAATTCCTCTTCTATTTGATAAAGCTACTGTGTTTCGCAGACTCTGGCAAGTGTCCTACTCTTTGAAGCTATTAAGTGAAGCTTATTGCTTTTATAGTAGGGAATCTAATTCACACCTTTTCTAAATAGCCAAATATCATCTTTGACATTAAACTATCTGGAATATGATGCCTTGTTGGTAAGAACATGAAATCTGTTCGCAGGGACTTGACTAGAACCCGAATCATTTACATCCCTTTATGCTAGTGAATTTTTTAAGATATGTTTCTGCAACCACTTTTTCTTAAAAAATATATATATGTAAGGTAGAAACATTTTTCCATAGGAAAGAAACTTCCACGTTTGGTACAATGGTTTTTTGTAAGGCAAAAAAAAAAAAAAGAGAAAATTCCGTAATTCCAAAAAAATTATTTTCGAGGGGTTGTGGGGGTCAGAATGGATTTCCTGCATAACATAGAAAAGACTTTCCGTAAAACCAATTTTCCACAGCAATGCGTGTGCCCTTAATGTGTATAGGGCACCCTATGCCGTCCATGATTTTGATAGCTAGTTAGTTTTTTTATAACTATTATGTATTGATAGCAAGTTAGCTATTTTATAACTATGATACATTGATAACTCAGGTATTGGGAGATACATTTTCATCCCCATGTTATGGTATTTGTGTATTATTCATCACCAGCTGCATCAAAAATCTGAATTGATTAATGTGTACCACGAATATGAATGAGTTAGAAAGCCAAAATGACTTCAAGAAACAATTAAATTATGCAGAATTGATCCCTGCTGCTTCTGTTAGATGGTGCTCAGGTGGGAAAATTCTGATTTATCACATATGGTCCACCTTCGTATGATCAAAACTGCTCGTACCACACAAATGACTTTGCAGTAAAAAAAATGTCGAAATTTCTGTAGTAACGTAGAGTATGAGCCCTTAGATTAATCATATCCTGTACATAGTAACGTAGTGTATGAGAAGCCCTTAGATTAATCGTATCCTGTATTGTACATGGTCGTGTTTTATACACATGATTCAATCCAATCTATATAGAATGAATGATCCATGTTACAAAAAATAAATTTTGCTCACGAGTGGCTTAGATTTGTTTCTGAGATATTATGGGAATGGGACCCGTTTCTATTGAGGAGTCCACCCCTCCACCCCTCCAACCCCAGTACCCCACATGTAATATTTTGCTGAAACGACCTCTTCTCATCTCAAAGCAACAACGTGAGACAAACAACCCGATGAACAATATCACTTCGAAGTTCAATCCCATCATGAAATATATGTTATTTGTGGGGGTCCAGTTCTGATTAGAAGTGAAGTGAGCCACCATATCCCCACTGTCACAACATATAAGGTATTGTTGCCTTTGTGTAATCATTTCTCCTCCGTAGTATAAAAATCAAACTATTTTGGAGTGTGTGTGTGTTTGCAAAACCAAAACCATCTCTATAAAACTGGTGGCCAAGTGTTCAAAACCGCGAGAGAGAGAGAGAGAGAGAGAGAGGTTGAAGTGTTGAAGGAGATGAATCAGTAATATATTATAAAAGAACCCGTCCTCTTCCCTCTATGATAGAGTGAAAGGATGGATTCCTTCTTTCTCGTTTGCATCTATGTATATAAAAAGGTGGAGAAATGAAAGGATTCGGTTTGGGGGAGTGAATGTGTCTTCCTCCACCAATTTTCTAAGGAAAGCCCGTGTCAGTAATCCTAATATTCTAAGAAAACCACTGTCAGCAAGCCCGGGTTCCTGTCCCTCCCTTTCCAATTCAATGACAGCTTCTGCTCCACTGCTTTCGGCCAAAACCCCTTTCCCTTTCACCAAACACCCACCACCCTCTTCTTTTCAATGAATCCTCTTTTATTCCTCTTTCTGCCTAGATAGCTATATATAAACAACCTATATAGTACATGCACACACGCTTATAATCATATTGTTGTGTACGTGTTTGTGCATGCTCTTTGTTTGTATCTTCTCCTCTTTCTTTTTTTTTTTCCAGCTGATGGTGATGTAAATCGATTACATTTTATGAAAAATTTTAATGCAAGGGGATGTAATTGGGTCAAGTTTAAGTTGGGTCTAGGTTGGTCCATAATATCAGGGTTTCATTAGTTATATTGGGATTTGCTGTCGTGTGTTTAATTTTATGGTAGGATCAAATCTTGTCGAAGTAAGATTTGAGAATATGCTATTGGAGGGGATGCCATTCAGTTTTAATGGTTTGTATCATTAGTAGGTGGATCCCTCGGTAAATTCCACACATCCCACTCACCAGAAGTGTGTAATAGACCACCTGGGGAATCCAAACTCTCTGCTAAAATATAATCGACCACCGGGAAGACCCATAAGGAAAGAAGGCTGGGATGTGTACTAGATCAACTTAGTATGTGGTGGGTGAAGTTCAGCATGGATCTATAGATACTACGATTAGAATCTTTATGACTATAAAAATCCTGATTTATAGAATCGTTGAAATGCACTAATCTTATAGTTGAAATTGTAAATATATTGGGAACTCATCCTAGTTGAAGGTCTCTCAAAGAAATATGGTGGACCGAAAAGGATATGAATAAAAATAGTATAAGAACAAATCTAAAAAAAAGCAACTTAATGGAGGAATTGGCCTACTATAGATTGACAGGAGGGAAATTAAGTAGAATTCATGAAGCTGACCCACTATAGTTTGATGATTTGATGACAAGATGATGAATACCTTTTTTGGATTCATCAATTTAAAACTGACATTTTTGGGGTTAAGTTCCCATCCCCATCATATAGTCTTTGAATGACTAAAATTGTAAATCCATCTTACCTTTAGCCTAGGCAGTGTAAAACTTTTACCCACCTCATATCCATATGACACCCACCTCATTCTATCCTCTAATATCAGCAGTCACACAAATATTCCTTTGAAGTTGGGTATGCTGTTAAGACTCATCATGTGTAGAACAAATGATCAAAATAAATTAAAAAAAAATAGTGAAATCATATATGTGATCAATCTGACCGAATCCCCAAGGGCAAGTCCCAACTAATTATGATATAATATACTTTCTGCAAAATTGAAAGTAAAATCACCTTTTCAATGAGGGAATTGCAATGCCCAGGAAGAAAGTTGATCTATATTAATAAGGCACCCTCCATGCATGGACGTTGAAGTGTGCACCCCCAGCATGTTGGGGCTTGTCCAATTTTGTATTTCTCTGTATAAAATACACCAAAGCCATGCGGGCCTGTTGCTTGGAGCATTTTTTAAGGAAATTGAAATGGTCTTTGAGGTAGAATGATTTTCCATTGCTCTTATCTTCTTAGAGAACTTTTTACAATTGTTGGTAATTTTTTCTTGAGAAAGCAGAGCTAGAAAAGCCCTATAGGCAATCTTATACAAAAGCGCAAATCTATTTCACGTAGAAAATAAAATGCGATAGATAGTTGTGGTGTCACTACAAGAAAAAACACTTTTAGTAAGGGCTACCGGATGCCTAACTCACCTAAGCTTTAAAACCATGATAATTGGATCTCTGTTTCATGGGATCTAATGAACGATGAACCATTATTCTTTAGTAACAGGGGTATGTAGATGGATGGGTGTAAATGCTTTTTTTTTTTTGAATGTTAACTTTTATTGATCAAACTTAACAGTTCATAAGGGAAATACTGAAAAGCTAAAAAGGAAAGAAAAGAGAAGCACAAACCAACATCACCAAAATTAAACTCACAACCACAAGAGTCAAAGAGAGAAAGAAAGGAGCAATAACATCTGTAGCAGCAAAAAACATTAAAGGAAGACCACCTCCTTCCAATTCCTCAAAATGATATCAATAGAAATCCCATGAAATTGAGGAAGAAAGGACACCCATGAAGCGATGGTGAATTTGATCTTGTACGCAAGATCTTCAGTCGAGGTGCTGGAGTCCTCAAAGCATCGAAAATTCCTCTCCTTCCAAACGATCCATAAAAGTACCGGAATGAGCGTAAATGTTAAATTATATTTTGGATTCTTGGTGAAGAAATGTTTTTGTTGGGTAGCTTTTTAAAATCTCTAGGGTGAATATATGAAAGATTTCTGATGATGAGATGAAGGCAAATCTGAGGTTTTCTTCTTCTTCTTGCTTTTCAAAAATATATGGAGATTAGAGGGATTCTCCAAATCCTAAAAATCTTCTTGAAAATCCTACAAATCTGTTTCGGATAATCAGTGGTCCATCCAAAGTATCAGATGTTTCCAAGTATTATAGTATTGATTTCCTAACATCCAAAAGAGGCCCGCAAAGGATTTTTCAGGTCATAGTATATCATTAGAGGGTGGGACTGCAATGCTATTCTAATGTATTATATTATATATCTCTCTCAACCAATCAAAGTTGTCTATCTATTCCTTCTTTTACTAGCACTGGGTCATATTCCACTGTGATTAGAGTGGTGCTCATAGTTAGATTACCACTGGTTTAACTCCCAAAATTTCAATTATGTACATGTTTTTTACATGATCTACGCAGCCCCACTAATCATCATCATCACCACGGCCATCTTCATCATCATCATAATAGTTCTTCATTTGGGATCCACACAGATGCAATGGTGCAGATTATTTCAAGTTACTCTAACAGGCTTCATTAACAACTCTAGGGGTGGAAATCCTAACCTGACCAAACAACCCAACTTGTAATTTAGGGTTCAGCTGATTGCGTATGTGTTCATGTTGACCTATTTTTTTTAATTAACTGTTGTTGTTTTGGGGTTTGACACTTCTAATCAAGTTAAGAAATGGGTTGTGCTGGTGTTGAGTACAATTTTGCTACTCAACCTGCCAAGTGAAATCCTACCCATTAAGACGAAATGCAATGCGACCAGCCAATCCATCCTAAATCCAACTTATTAATCTAAGTTTGGATTGGCCCTCTTGAATTAACTTTTACATTGAGTTTAGTTTAACATTTTCAACATGATTAATAAATAAGTCGTGTTCACATTAAGCATGTATAGTATATGTTACCACTTGCCCTATTGGATCAAAACGAGTTGACCCTGAAACCAATAGCGACCTTTACCAAAGGCCAATTAAAACTTTTATCCTTAATGTACATCACACTCCTACATAAACTTGAAACCAGACACAATAGAAAACAAGACAAAGGGCAGACTACAAGCATCCAGTATATTTACTTAATCATCATCATCAGATCTGTACATGAAAGTCACTATTCAATGTCAATCAAGCCAAACAGATTTGGATTTCTTTAACTACATTGATTGTGTGTTAGTCTTAACATTTTCCTTTGATGCTTTTGGTGGCCTCGAAATCCGCATTCCTGCTTTCTTTATTTTGTTTTCTAAGCATTCAAGAATCAAAATCATATGCTATCAGAAACAATCTTAGGATAGAAGGTGACTTTTTTCACATTACAAATAAAATAGTCACAAGGAGGCAAGATGTGCTGGTTACTTGCTTCCCTGTAACTTTGTCTCAAAACCACCTTCGAATATTCGATGGAGGTTAAAGGAAAGTGAGAGAGAGAGAGAGAGAGAGAGACAAGAGGGTTCTTTTATTTACTAGTAATGTGCCATATAATTAATCCATGTCTTATCATTAACTAATCCAGTTTTTAAGTGGTCTGAACACCGCGTACATTTGTATATGTGTGCCCACCAATAGCATGGGCCTGACACGTAGCGGGCCTTTGAGTAGACCACATGACATGCTGGATCGCGATGGCCACATGTAATTGTCATGTCTTGTCTTGCCAAGTAAGGGTGGTTTAAGCTCTTGATTTATAGTAATTTAAGTTGTATGATTGCTTAAGGAGGCCCTTAGCTATTGTCAGAGTGAGATTAAGGATCATAAAGGGAGTCAGGTTTGGGTTTGGTTCATAGTGTACCAGGACCAAACTTGGATCTGAACTTGGACCCGAACTGGGTCCATAGTGCAAGATTCATTCTGATACTGGAATCTAATTAGAAGGACAAAGCCCAATCCATACCCAAATAGAGGGCCTAAACGCAAATTAATTAAAATCGAGGCCCCAAATGTATAAAAATATAATAACGTAGTTAATGTATTTAATATATTCTTATTGTAATGTGGTGGTAAAATTTGGGACTTGACTCGGGGACTCAGGTTTGAACCCCAGGAACCATAACCTAGACCCAAATTTTATTTAAGTTCCTGTGGTGGACTTCACCAGAATTAATGGTAGGTCCAAATCTTTTGATCCATAATTAATTGTTTAGGTTCGGGTCCTCAATTATGTGGTTATTTAGGGACCGATTTTCATCCATAAATGACATACAGTTTGATCTTCTAACTTTTACAACTTACAGGTAGGTTTCATTACCATCATGTTATCTTTTTAAGCTAAAAACGGTGATGGTTTGTGTGAGATAGAAGATTATGTGTACCTGTTGAGGGCTGGATTGCGGGTGATAATCACAGGCCTTTTCGCCGCAAAAAGTTTAAAGGCCCATAGGCTGGCCCAAGTGATGGGTAATAGTCCAATCGGGCCATTTATTCACTAAGGCAAGAATTGGCAGTCCAGCATGGGGATACATATGTTTAAATGGGCGTGTATTTTCAGAAGGCCTGGTACTACAGGCTGCATCCAAGTTTCATGACTGCTCTTTACAACCAAGCCCAAATATTAGGCCCGATGACTAAATTGGCTGAGCTTGTGCAAGCTTTTGTGAGTCCACTCCAGTTACAACTGTACTGTACAAATCTTAACCCATCATCAGGTCAGCGCTACTATTAATGGGCCTCAAGCTAGAATCAATATTGCGCTTGGACATTGTTTGATGTGGGTGATGGCTCGGATATACTGGGCCCATATTTCGCTTTCCATTTTGTAGTGAACAGCAACAGGAACAGACAAGAACCTTCCAGGTCTTAGTGATCCGACCCATTTGGTGAACCAGATTTTACTAGGAAACTTGGCATGCTGATCCTGGTCTCTTTTACCCTTTGAATTAAATTTGAATTAATCGGACCTGATGCCCACATCAATCCACTTTGGGCTTTTTTGGTCTGAGGTTACAGGTCCATTACCTATAAAATTGAGTGATTTCTAGGCTGAAGACTAATATCAATGGTCCTAGGACTGGCTAATGCCTGTTTAAAACTAGATTTGATGGCTTGACCTGGCCCACGATATGTAGCACAAGGAGGCCTTCTCTTATCTATGAGTAAAAGGCGTGCCCCAGGCCTTAGTCTCAGGGTCTAGCCTAAATAGTAAGCTCGATGAGTGAAAAAAAAAAAAAAAAACTGGAATTGGACAAGCTTCCAAGCAGCGTATCCAATTTAGGGATCAACTTGAATGTGCCTAGGTTCTTGCCCAAGCAGAGATTGACATTGGTTTTCCTTGGAAATATGGAAATCAAGGCCTACAATGTTAAGAAACATATGTTGCAGACTGCACATGCCTACCCTTTGGGGCCTAAGGGAAATGAATCAAAACTCAGAACTTTAAATAAATGGGCCCAATTCGTAGAAAGAGTCATCCACGTACATGAGCCTTCTACACTGATGGTTGTCCAATCTTCAAGGTCCGGCCTGTAGTGACAAGTTATTCAGATCGGTATCATATTGGATCGATAGATAGTTTAAGCATGTCATTATAGACCTGATGTGACCTGGGCTGAATAATCACCTCTGATAAATGAATGGGCTGGCTTCTCAAAGCTCCGATCAACCTGTCTTGTCTCAGTTGCAACACTGATCAAAGTTAAATTGCTTGAACTGGCCCCTTAGATGAACAGATGGGTCCAATCATAAGTTATAGGGATGTGATTAAACACATGCAAGCTGGTAGCTTATCATGGGAGCAGGATTGAAACTCTGGGTCGCCCATGATAACAAGTTGGTTTCACTTCACTTGTATTATTTGACTTGATAGTATCATATATAGCAGTGATAAACTTCACTTGTGTTAACAATTTCTAGCTAGATATATTCTCCACTTTATCAGACAATCTTTTGACGTACTAGTTATGCAGAATTCCTCTCATCATAGTTTCTTTGTATCATATGAAAGCACCAAATGCACACATTTGAAATTTTGAAAGGAAGTGCAAATGAACTGAGTACGGTTTTGTGCAGACAGAAGAAATACAAGTAGAAACTCCACACCACAAGGATTTTTATAAAGATTACATCAAATACTCCTAATGCTGCTAAAACATTGTAAATTGTAAGAACATTGCATGCTGCTTCCAACTAGGGACTGGTGTACAAAATGTTTTGGATGATCAGTTTTCATAGAATACAAGACATTTAACACAACAATATATACAGTAATTTAAGACAGTCTTATACAGCTTCTACTGAATTATTATGAAAAGGAAAGCATGAAACAGATGCAAAAGGCCCACTCGCCTACTTCGTATTAGATTCTTAGAAATTCATTGTAAAGTTGTTATCAAAGGAGTATTAAAGAAGTAAGAGGTGAATGAAAGATGAAGATGGTTCCTACGATTAATTTACTATATACGGATGGTGGAATATCATCATGATAACATCCAGGCCCATCTAGGTCAAAACTTGCACTCTGGTTTTGTATTTCGCAGGTTGTGCAGTGCAATTGGGTCTTCAATTGTGGTACCCAAATTCATAAACTATAGGGCCTGTTAGGACGTGGAAAAGCAGTAGAAGTGTTTGCCATAGAGGATTCCCTTTGTCCCTGTTTGGTAGACCATTTTAGGTGGGAAAAGTGGGGCCATTTGGTGGAATTTTTAGGGCAAGCAATAGCCCAAGCAAAGGGTAGTCCAAGCACAATTTTGTGGACAATCACCTTTGAAAAATCTCTGTCAATTGCCTACTGTATCTTGCCATAAAAGGATAACTATTTGCTTAGGCCTTGCCTCATTTGGACAATATTTGAACATTAGCGTCAAAAGAACATAAAATCTAAGTCGATTTTTTTCTCAAAAGAGAAACAATGTATTAAAGAAAATCCAAGTCAACTTGATGAGGATTACTTCCCTGAAGTTCAACTAAATTAAGGTTAAACCTTTTTACATTAAAAGTACATTAGATTTCATCCACCATTCTAGAACTGGTCTTTGACTGTGAGTTAAACTGGTTGATCAAGATTTCTCAGATTAATATAAGCTGTCATTTGTAAACGTTGGAAAAATGTGGGTCTTTATTTGTTACTATAGTGGCTTTATAAAAAGTATCTAGATTTTCTGATGGCCAAAAGAAATGTTTTAAGTAAATGTATTATATTTTATTTTTTGTACACAACTTATGTGGGGCCGGGACCCGGCCCTAGTGTGAGGGCAGGTGGCACGAACGCTAGACGGTAAGATAAGAACCGACGCCTCTTATCACGATAAAAATCCGATCTTACCCTATGCAGTAAGACCTGCCATTTTTGTCAAGTGGACTGTGGTTCTTCATTTATACTGTGGCTTACTACATCATGGGGCCTATCATCAATAGCATGAGCACATCAGATAATATGTAGCTAAAATTATATTTTCCTTGTAATAGTATGATATATATTTCAAATATCGTCAAATTGGAAATATTAAAATGAAAAACATGATGAATTGCAATAAAGAAAGGAAAGTTTTGGAGAAGTACATAGAAATAGTTTTTCACTGTCACTGATACAGAGGATTTACTGAGATGGGATGAAAACTTCAACTACCACTCTTCCACAAGGGACCCACACCCACTCCTCTGGATAGGAAGTCAGTGGATATCTATTTCTCCAGAGTCCAATCCATGGGGAAATTAAGTAGGTATGTAACTTGGTATTGAATGGGAGAAATTCATGTCTGAATTAAAATCTAAGAATAGATTATTAAGAGGTCATTTCTTTGTACTCATTTACATATGTGAATGTTGCACTCACATTGGTTTGCATTTGTGTCACTTTCATTCCCTTAAATAGGTGGTAAAGCATATTATGTCAGCATACACTTAACATGTGAAAAACATAAAGATATCTAAAATGGTTCAATATTCTCATTTACTCTTGTGATAATAATGACATGGTAATATGTTTCATATATGTAGAATTTATATATAACCCTTTACACATGTAAAATCCATTATCATACCTATCGACCCTTTAAAAGTTTTATCATTTTGGGATTTTTTTTTTAAAGACTCCCTAAGGAAACCGCATGCATTATACTACGTCATAGACCAGCTGAGGAACAACCTATCATGGATTCAACTATATTGTTATTTCAACTTGATAATTTGAATCTAGAACCGATGAAAATCTATATATTGAACGAAAGGAAAATTTTCTCTTGCACACACGCCCATCCGAAAGTGACTTGCACATGCGCTCATGCAGAAATGCGCATCCGAACCATCACCAAAGGTGGAGCCCTGCATGACGAGTTGCACCAATATGCAATGTGCACAGGTGCGGAGGGAAAAAATTAAAAAGACGTCCTTAAAATAAATGTATTTCATGAGTGTACAAAACTTGGATCATATTGTCATCTTGAGCGTCGATAGAGCTTCAATGTTGTTAATGTTTGGGGAGCCCTTCACCCCCTACTATTTTCAACATCTCTATTTGGAATTGGATTTCATATAACCCTCTTTTTGCCTCAAACTCGAATCTAGAATTGGATTTCAATTTTTTTTTCAGTTGAAATCGACTTGGATCCAACACAAAATGTGTTGTAGAGAGGGGTCCATCTAATAAAAATCAGATCCAAGTCTAAATCTATCATGATTTTGACTCAGACACTTGCCACTTACATTCCAACCTTTGAGCAAACGTCCCGTAGCAAATATACAATGCAAAAGGACACATATCGCAGTAGGGATGGCAATAATTTAGATTGAGTTAGTATTAGGTTTTTGAGTGTTGGCTAAATTCATGGATTAGACAAAACTCTACGTGTTTTGAATTGTATTTTATATTTAGAAAAGGATTCCCAATATTGAAGATTGGGCAACCTCAGTAAAAGAAAGTCTGAAAGACTTAGATGAAGAAAACTGGAAAAGAGAGATGAAATTCTGGATCAATTACAGAATGGTCCGCTCGAGCGCCCAGATCTTCGCTCAAGCGGATGTAGTCAGAATAGCCAGATGCTGATAGAAGTTGAAATTGTGCTGAAACAAAACCGCATTAGCTCGAGCAAATGGTGGGTCCGCTCGAGCGGACATGGCGGCAGAGTCCCGGGAAAATTAGAAACCGCTTTTCTAATCGTGCCCAAACTGCTTGTTTTAATCCTAATTAAGTTAGGCAACTTTAAGCACGAACCTAGGACTATTTAAAGAACTTAAGGGTTATTTTAAAGTAAGATCTCACATTTCAAAGTTCTGATTTAGAGATTTTATTGAGATAATTCTTCTCTAGAGTTTTATTAAGAAGTTGTGCTGACAAGTTCTCTAGAGTCAATTCTTCTGCATCCTTTGTAGAAGATTATCTTTTTGTGAAAAGACTTGAGGAGTCAAGCGTTGGATTGAATCTGTTGCAATCAACCATGTAAAGTCGTTGAAGCGTGAAGCAACACAAGGTAACTTCAGTCCTTGGGTAGGGGATATTTTGGGGAAGAGATCTGAGTTTCTTGTAATTGCGAAATTCATAGTGTTTGATTTGATCCAGTTTGGATCGGTAGTTTTTCACTTAGTTAGGGTTTTCCATCTTAAATTTGGTGTCCTTGTGGTGTGTACTTATTGATTTAATTTCCGCTGCATATTGTTTATTTCTGCACATTTTTTGATTGATTGTTTGAATAAGACTAATCTAGAGATCGCAGACCCTAAAACTTTCAGTTGGACCAGAGCCAAATTGACGGTTATAGGTAATATGTATTTGCACAACTCAAATCGACCCATTAAGTACTTGGGCTATAAACGTAGTCTCATATCTGCTTGGAAGTTAAAACAATCAACCTAAACCCTCGATTACAAATTTGATTTGATTTGATTTGATGATGCATGTACAATTAGTTATATTGGGTTGGATTGTCAAGTTGAGTAGCAAGTCCAGAATAGAGTCGAAGTCAATTCATTATTCATTAATAGAACGGAAAATGTTAACTCTTATCGGCCTATTGTTTGGTGTATTTGAATTCATAGAAATTTTAATCCAAAGCGATTATTCAAGAATGACCATAAAATAGTCTCACTTTCAATGAAAAATGAATCTAGGGTACATGAGAAATAAATACCCATGTCCCGGCCATCACCATAATAATCTAAATGCTAACGACGTCAAGATTCATCTACATTACTAACTGATATTCTTCACCCCTTCAAACTGTTCAACCCTCACGTCTTTAATGATTTTTTGGTGGAGCTCATTTAATCTCAAACTTTATATGTATTCGGTTCCTATATATGTATGCAAATAAATAAGCTATAAAGGTAAATCCAAACACGAAATTACATAAATAGAGTTGGATTGAATTGAGGATGCACCCTACATAAAGGGTCACAAGATGGAATGCACCCTACATAAAGGGCCACCCTCTTGTGAATTTATGACTCCGAATAGACCGTGGAAAGATAAAGCTGATGATAGTTGGAAGTGCTACTTTCCTCAATGTGATCTCTAGAGGGCAAAGGGCCCCCCCACCCACACCACCTGCTTCTTCGATTTCCTTCTTCACCTGTCACTAGTGATGATATATCTTCCCTCATCTCCTTGGGCCTTCCCTATCATGCACTCAGACAGCCACTTTGCCACCTGTGAAGATTCTCAAACAACCCTCACATCACATGATAAGTCCCTTCATCATTCCAAAAGCCTCCTCTCACTATAATATGATATAATACATGCATGTCCTATGGATAATGTAGAGCTTGGGATCTTAGCTCATGCCTGAGCTGAGACCAATAATCTATGAAAATAAAAGAAGTTTCACATGCATGCCCACCATCCATTTTCTGCTTATGTGCTTGGATTATACCTGGAAGATGCTTTGTCTATGTCTCCGGTCTTCTTTTCCTTTGATTCTTATTTGTTAAATCTAATAACATAATGTTGGATCAGATAAGGATCAAAGGGGTTCAAGTTCAACGAAAAGAGATGTGGTGGGTCATGTGTTGTTTGTGGATAGACCTTGGCTTTACCTACCACAGGTCTTTAGTTCAGATATCATAACTGCACTTTGACCCAGCAATACTACTAAAAACTACTCCTCATATGAAATTAAAAAAAAAAAAAAAATTGAAAAACAGAGAGGGAATAAAAAACTATTATGTGAAAGTTACATTGTAAGTCTTGCCACATTTGTAAATATCTAGAATGCGGGCTGAATCTAAATATTTAAGGTGATTGTTGATTACTCATCCATTAAAAATCAAGTTCTTCTTGTACTTCCTGTATATCATGCTCTCCAAGCTAAAAACAGCAACTTGCCGAGCATGACTAGCCATGTAAGTGAACATGTGAAGCAGTATTTTCTTGAACGAGACAAGCGATAGTAGATTGATAATATTTTATACTTATTGAGTTAGAATTAAATATTTAATAATGAATTTATTTTTTATACGTATTTTAATAATATTCAAAGAAAATTCTATATTTGAAAATACGCTAGCATTCTTCAAAACATAAGTACTCAAAATTTTGTGAGGACAGTTAAATATGACAAAAAACAGCGCTCGCTAAAATGAATGCAACCCACCCAAAATTATTATTTTCTTTTTATTTTAGCATTAAAATAAAATAACAGTATGGCTACAATAACAGTATATATAGCTCTTCAAGCTTGCTATTTAGGGAGATGGAATGGAACCCTAATTCAGATCTGCATCCTTAGCATTCACAGGAATTATTGTGATCACAACTCTCTAAATGGCACAAAGATATTTGAAACTGAGCCGGCGGGAGTCCATCCCATTTGGAACTAGCAGTTGGAAGTTAATATATGAAAACATACTTGATATAAAAGATAAAGAACTGTTTTTTAAGGCATTCTCTGATATCTCTTTCTTGCAGTAGGGGTTGACTTTTCCTTTCACTCCATCTCTTGTATGCTAGAGTGACGACCTTCACTTACGAGAACCCATGTCGGATTCAAAAGTCTTTATATAGGCCTCAATTTTTTTCTCACATTCCTATTTCATGAATGAAGTTTAAACTCAGTGTCCTTCAAAAAAATTTCAGAAAAGCCCTTTACCTTTGGGTGATTTTCGAAAAAGGGTCAATAGAATTCAATATTTAAAAAACGTAAGGACGTTTGCAAGACTTCTTTCACTCAAATTCAATATGGCAATCCATACCTACTATCGGTAATTTTTTTAAAAATGATAAAAATGCCCATAATTAATTGCAAGTAAGGTTTTTCTTGTTATTTTTCTTTATTCCTTCTCTCCCAAAACAACCGCCTCGGCCCCCTCCTTTCCCACCTTCCCATGTCTCGGTAAATATATGTGAGTTAAACCAGGTCACTGCCTCAAATTGACACTTGCCGCAAGTGACAGTAACTCTTGCAAGGTATGTAAATCGTTTTATTATTATTATTTTTTTTTATGGAGTATGGTACTTTATATTTTATGAGGAGCACATAGTACAAAGAGGATGAAGACAACCAAGGCTCTTATGTAAGTTACTAATATCACCGTACGTAGTACATCGTAGTACAATTGGCAATCCACTGTAGTACAAAGAGGTGAAGACGGCTGAGGCTTTTTTGCATCTATTTCCATATAAAGTCAGAATAACCATTTATTCCCATCCACTGGAATCCCTTGCACGAGCAGAGAAGTGCAACTCTTTATTCTCATGACAACCTGCCATTTTTGAAATATTCACTGGCCCTTTATAGAAAACCATCTAAAAAGTTTAGAACCGTTTTGAAAATTTTCTTTCTACTTATTTGATACTCACTAAGGGCATTTTTATCCTTTTGAGTTTTTGTTTATACAAAGTTAAATAAATCTTGAAAATTTTCATACGTTTTTGAAATATTGAAATTTTTTTTACCTTTTTTTAAAAATCACCAAAAAGTTAAGGACGTTATTGAAAATTTTCCAAAAAACAAATAAGTTTAAACTGAGTTGGTTTTATGCTATAGGCATTCTTTTTTTCCAGAGCAGAAAAAAAAAATGGAAAAAAGAGTTCCTTAAATCAAACTAGGTTCCAACCTAGACTAAGACGGACACCCAATGACAATTGGATTCCAGCGTGGGATCAATATGGTAAGGCTATATGCTCACAATTGTCACTTTTTTCTGTAATGGGTGTGTGGCTGTTTTTTTTTTTTTTTTTTTTTTTTGAATTATTGTAATTATCCATCCAAATAAATAAAACTGTAGTTTTCATAGGAACCAAAAAGGAGTTCAGCCATAAAACGAAACTTGGCTGAATTCTGGACCTACTTTAAACGATAGTTACCGTTAGAGATTATCTATGAGTAAATCATGCTTATCCTCATGATAAAATTAGTCGGTACTAGCTTATAAATGTAGATTTTTATTCACTTAGTGAAACTTACAGTGAGCCAATAGAAATGAAGTGATGTATTTAAAAGTCTCTGTTTACAAAAGAGGAACAGATAAGGTTTCAAGTGACTTTCATGTCTCCTTATCACCTTGGACAAAATTAATACAATCATTGAAATATACCCTTAATATCTCATAATGGCTTTGTCTCTGAAAAGATATGCCTCTCAATCTCTCACCACCTTTTCTTAAAGGCCTGCAATTCATCACAGCCCCGGTACACTAACAGTAGGGTTGAGAGTATAACACAAGTATTGAAGTTTCATGTCAGTGACTGTAGTGTTTGTTTGGAGACATTTTATTAACAAAGATTTTATATCTTGGAAATTTCAACAAGCAATGACAATAAATCCAGTCTCATGACTTGTACTATATATTTATTTGGGCAACAAGAGGATTTTGCACTTTACAGATTTTTATTTGAGGAAACTACAAAAAAAAAAAAAAAAAAGACTCTAGATGGCCACTAACCGAAAAAGAGGTCACTAGTAAATATTGCACGGAAGTGGTTTTCTATAACCACTTCCGTTTTTTTTATTAAAGATTTAAACGTTTGACGACGTCGTCGCTTAATCGCCTGAAACCTCATTTCCCTTATTTTCCCTTCTCCCTCTCATCGTTTTCCCCCTTTCTCTGGCGGTTTCCTTTCCCCCTCTCTCTAAGTTAGGAATCTCAAGAACCATAGACGAGCCAATTGATGGAATGGCTTGACCAACAGCCTCACTCATCTATTGTCTTCCTGTGCTTCAGAAGCATGGGTTCTTTCTCAACTGGACAACTCAAAGAAATGGCATTGGGCCTTGAACGCAGCAGTCACCATTTTCTATGGTCCTTGTGATGTCGCTCATCAATCGACACAGATCTCAACAAGATCCTACCAAATGAGTTTATAGACCGAACCAAAGGTCGTAGATTGGTGCTGCAATCCTGAGTCCCATAGGTGGCCATCCTTAGACACGTTACTGTAGGGGGATTCGTTTTGCATTGTGGATGGAATTCGATGTGAATTATGAAAAAGATGGGTGGGTTAGTGCTGAGGAATTGGAGAAGGGAGTGAGGTGTGTGATGGGAGAGTGTGAGGAGGGGCAGAAGGAAACCGCTATAGATAGGGGGAAAACAATGGAAGGAAGAAGAGGAAAATGAGGGAAATAGGCTTTCAGGCGATTAAGCGACGACATCGTCACACGTTTAAATTTTTCAAAAAAAGAAAACGGAAGTGATCATAGGAAACCACTTTTGTATAATATTGACTAGTGACCTCTTTTTTTATTAGTTGCCATCTAGCCTCTTTTTTTTTTTTTAATTTCCATTTTTATTTTCATAAAAAGAGTTCTCCTGCGTTGTCATCTCCCTCTTAGAAAGTTGAAATTCTCTCCACCAAAGAAATCCAGTTTACTTTTCAAACCATAGATTCAAGCTAAAAAAAAATAAAATCTGATAAGTAGAGAGAATGTCCCAATCAGTTGCCAACTAAGAAAGAGAGTCCATTTTTTCTGAGGGCCGGTCCACATGGTACACAGGATTTAGTGGACGGTGGTCCTTGCATTGGTAAGTAGAATGGAAAGTGTCGGCTTGAGAAATAAGAGCCACTGAAACAATGCTTCACATGGGTCCCACATCATTTACAAGGGACTTGGGAGGTTCGTGGAGGATGAAAAAACAAACCACTAGGAGAGAAATATTCCATACGTTTCTCTAAAATCGCGTGCGTATTTTGAAATTCGGACTCTAGTACTATTCCGTGTGCTTTCATGTAGTTATCTAGCTATCATCGGATTAGTCTGCGTTGGATCTCGTGTCAAAGCAATCACTAGTAGGTAGGTATGGCTACTGCAAGTCTGCAAACTAAGAAGAGATAACAAAAACAATTGCTTTTCAGATTGTGTTTTGTCACCACTATTGATCCATATCATTTAATAAACACATTTGCAGTATGGTACCATAGTCTCTCCCCCCAAATTTCTTTCACCAAAACAATACTCAAAATACGAAGAAGCCTCTAGATAACGTTGACTAACCAAAACATTGGTTCAAATCTTTTATTTTAAAATTAACTCTGACTTTGTCAAAAAAAAATAAAAAAATACTTACACATGATTGTTTTATAGATGGTTTAAAATTTCGGTCTCGGTTACGGTATCGGTCGGGCCGAAAAACTGATATAATATCAGTATCAGTCGCGAATATTGGTCCGTCGCGGTCGTCGCGATGTGAATTTTTTTTTAATCCAGAAAAATTCTCAAAAATATCCAAAAAATTCAGAATATTAGAAAATACTGGAAAACAATATTTTTTTTCCATTAATAACAACAATAAATTAAAATCTTGGTCACCTTACATTATGAGTCATGTCTGTGTTGCAGTTCGCTGCCTTCTCTAGTATTTCATATAATGCAACCAATATTGATGCTCATGATCAATTTATTAGTATAAAATATAAGAAAATAAAGATAACATAATAATTATATATACATTATTAATAAGCTATTAGTATTTACTATTCAGTATCATAAATACTCCAACGATTTTTTTTAAAGTAGAAGATTTAAAAAAAAATCATTTTTCTACACCCAAAATCATGTTTATAAGTAGATCTAGCATAAAAGTGTCTAGATCTAAGTGAATAACACAACACAAACCCAAAAATGACATGCCAATGATCTTTTCATTCATTTTTATGCTTTATCTAAAAATAAAAAATAAAAAATACATAATAGTAAAAATAAGGGAGTTAATTTGATTTTTCCGTACTAAATAAAATGATTTCTTCAAGAAATAGTGTTGGAAGTTGGAAAATATATAGGAGAATGAGCTATGGAGACATGGTTGCTCAAAGAAGATGAGGGAAGATGAGAAGAAAATAGAAAATTAGGAAAAAAGTTACAAAAAATTAAGGTTTTTGAACATTATTTCATCTCGGCCGAGATATCGATAATATCGGCCGAGATATCGGTTAAACCAATATTTTGATCATATCGGCCGATATTGGACGATATTTTGGGGATATTTTACCTGACTCGGTATCGCGGCAAAATATCGTCGCGGTATCAGCCGATACCGGTTCATATCGGCCCATATGAACCGGTATCGACCGAGATTTTAAATCATGGTTTTATGCTTAGCATGTTTGATTGCAGCCAAATTTGACCCCATATTATACACAAGGAGATCATGTTAATTTTTTCGAGTGATTTAGAATTATGAACATGACCCAATTTTTTTCCCTGATTTTTTTTTTTTATTATGTTCCTAACTATCTGAGCTAAGAGTTGGCTTAATGACAAATAAAATGATTGAAAAGCAACGCATCCAATATCTAATTAAACAGCCATTTGAGGTTATACGGCCCGCATAAAGCTCGTGGGCCACATTAATCCTGGTAGAAGGTGGAGCATTGGACCGTCAATGTTGATTAAAATTGGTTTAAAGTGAGTAGGCCCACTCATCGAGATGAGCAGGATCCTGCCCTACAGTGTGGATCACCTAATCGTTGTTCCGTTTAACCTTCCATTAATTTCAAACTTGTCTGGCCCATTGAAAGAGTGATCCCCTCCCACTTACCATGCTGGTTGATTTATATTATTTGATCAATATATTAACATGCTCGGAAGATGAATCTTTTCTAACTCAAACCATGGGGCCGGTCCATCGAGTCACCTTGAGTCTCGACTCTCATGAAAGTCATGATTCCACGTGTCAGGATAAGGAATGACAATAATTGAAATCGGATGACTCCAGTCCTACTTTTGATCAGTGGTCCCCAGTAAATTCAACATTTGAGATCATCTTCCTAGATGTATCCACCAACACCTCGACAACAAGATGTGGACATTACGCCCCATGTGAAAATGCATGCAGTCCCAGATGATCTTCACCAACATAAATCTACCATTAAAATGGTCCCACTACCTGAACAAAATCACCAAAAAAAAAAAAAAAAAAAATTGCCATTAGTTTGAACGTAGACATCTTCCAATACATGCATGAGCCTGGAGTCTGGACTCTGGACACAGATAGAGTAGGAGCATCGGCCTTCACGTTCCCGAAGGGTCAGGCGCGAGCAGAACTCGCGCCATTTCGTGCGCTCGCAAGGCCCTGTGCGAGCGTGAGCCACGCTGGCGAAAGTACTTACTCCTCTAAATACTAATCTCGACCGTCCACGTTACACGACCAAGGACGAGAGGAATAAAGAAAGCCAGAGCTGGATATGCTGCCACGTGGACACGCGAGTGGGATACCGGGGGTATATCCGCTCCGGGTTTGGAGAATGGAGAAGGTTTTGGTGAAAAGAAAGCCGATGGACTCCTAAAATAAACGAATATTCCTGACCAAATTCCATGCACTACATAAAATTTTCAAACGGAAACGGAACGGGCATTCTACTTCGTGTCTCGCGGGTGTACCTGTACTCGCGTCCCTCTAAGTTGATGAAAATCTCATGCGCGTTTCAACATGGGCCATCTCCCCATCAAAGAGAACAAGGTTTTACGGAGTACAGTTATAGATAATCCCGCAGAGTAGCTTGATTTCTCGTAACGGCGTTTCGGAGAATGGTAGTCTACTGATCTTCCTGCCTATATAAATAAACGAAAGCCAACGGGTGCTTTCAGGAATCAGGAGTACGGGACTGCGAAATCCGGTTTATGGTTTTTCTTTTCCGCGAAACCACCGAAAAGGAAACCAAAATCCGGTTTTCCGAGAGAGTGACCGGGAAATGGCGGTATTCGTACGGGCGAAGCGCGTAACCGATCCGCTCAACGACAGGGTCAGGGCCTGCCTCTGCGGCGAGGATTACCGGAAAACCGGCTACGCCAGCAGCGGAAGCGAGCACGAGGCGGAGGACTCTGCCTTCCTCTCCGACCTGATTCACGGATTCTTGGAAGACGACGCAGGCAAGCAGTTGCCAGAAAATCGAGAAGATTCAGATGGAGACGAGTCTGATTTCGATCCGACGGCGACGCTGAAGTCTCTTCTAACCCCGAGGGTCGAGGATCCGTTTCAATCGAAGCTTCTCTCTCACGTTTCCAAGGCAGCGGACGCTTTTTCCGGCCTGAGATCCGACCGAGCGGCTTCCCGGCGTTCGGTGATGGCTTCTCTGAGTGATTCCGGCTACAATGCGGGGATCTGCAAGACGAAGTGGGAGACCTTCGGCGGGTTGACGGGCGGGAACTACGAGTTTATCGACGTCGTCAGATCCGGCAGCGGGAAGTGGCAGAGGTACATGATCGACTTGGATTTCGCGGCGGAGTTCGAGGTGGCGCGGCCGACGGAGCAGTATGCGCGGCTGCTGCAGGTCCTTCCGCGGATCTACATTGGGCGGCCGGAGGAGCTGAAGCAGATCGTACGGATAATTGCGGACGCCGCGAAGAAATCGCTGAAGAGCCGCGACCTCCACCTGCCTCCGTGGAGGAAGAACCGGTACATGCAGGCGAAGTGGCTCGGTCCATACCGTCGGACGGTGACGGCGGCGGCTTTCTCTCCCGAGTGCGAGAGGTTTTCCGTCAAATGCCGGTCGGTCGGGTTCGACGCCGGCGGTAGTTCCCGCTTCCTTTTTCCGCCGGCGACTAGGACGAGATGAGAAATCAAGCAGTAGAAAATTCCGCCTTTTTCATCTTCTCTGATAATTTTTGTTTATTTCTATTTCGAAATCGGTGGATTGTACGCGGCGGTCGGCAGCACCGGGAGGCGCACGATAGTGTGTCTCGCCATTCTATCCCGGAGAGCCACTGGAGCGCTGCCACGTGGCTCTCCCTCCATGGTTGTTTCAGTCGCGCTGGACACGTCTCCTTGTGTGTTGCTGAAGTGGCAGTGTGGGGGTTATCCATTCTCCTCTGCTGCTGATGTGACATATTTGTGTTGACGTGGCATTTCGAGACTTGGTGATGATAGTATGTACAGAGAGTGTGGGCCCATGTTTTTGGAATTTGAAAAGATGAAGAAAAGTGGAAGTTTTGTAGATAAGATTTTCTTTCTTTTATAAAAGTACACACACCCGATAAGCATCATTTCTTTTGCACGTGCCTGGTGTACGAGATTTGCTTTATATATGCCTTAAAATGGAAGTTGTATTACAGGGACGCTACGAGCTGGGGCCCAGCCCATCACCAGGAAGTCTTTGACCTATCAATAGCAGACCGCAATTGTATTGTTTCACTCATTTTTGGCCAAGGACAAAGTAAGAATAAGATGGACTGTGAAGAATTTGAAGATGTCAAAGGATATGGGACGCAGAGTGACAGAGCAAAGCGTGTAAGGGAAGTGGATAATGAGGAATACATTTCAAAGTACAACGAGGACACAATCGTCTTAGATTTCATGTTAAGCAAGAACTACCTTGATGGACCTTCAAAGAAAAAAGGTTAAGACAAAGAGGGGGCGTAGTATGGGCAAATATGAACATGGGCAACCAATTCAAAGAATTTAGTCCACATGGATGGTAATGGCAAGATAAAATCCAGAATCTATGTAATTCATTTTTACATAGTTGGAACAAGCTGTGATAGATGGGTCTTTATGTGACATGAATTGTTGGCGGTCCATGATGCAAAATTTGATGACCAAGACTTCATTCAAAGCTGCACTGTATCTTTCCGAAGCTAAAAGGAAAAATGAGGACTAAATATTGAAACTATACACAGAATTTTGTTTCCCCCATAAAATCGGGTTACTCATTTGGATGGCAGTCGGGATGTCATATGCCTACAACTTAGGATCGATCCATAGGCACCTTTTCATTTGTGTTGGCTATCTTTTCCACATTCCACATATGTGGGCTACCTTAGGTCCCAATCCTTTTAGCTGGAGTGCAACATTTTCCACATTCCACATGTGTGGGCTACCTTGGGTCCCAACCCTTTTAGCTGGGGTGGATCTTTGTGTATTTGGGGACTTCTTAACACCGCCAGCTATGCACTTGGGAGTGTTGTTCAATTGGTTTGAGCTTTGGTGGTATACTGATGTATGGTTAATTATTGGAAAAAAAAAAAAAAAAAAAGAAGAAAAAACTGGTTAGGCAAATAAATATAGTTGAAGTAGAGATCTTGATTCAAGAGGAAAAACAGGACATAGGGCCACCATAAACATAGTCATTGGGCAAGCTGAAAAAAAAGTTTTGCTATATTTTTCTTTGGTATAATTTGATGAAAATATTAGAATTGCATGTAAAAGTTCAACTATAGAATAAGAAAAACAGCAAAAGTTGAAATGCATTTCTTATTTTGAAGTAATTGTTATTTTTTTAAAATATATATTTTTCGTTTAGCATAATAAATGCTTTTGTTCTTACATTGAGTGTTTCTAAGCTTTTATGTCTTAATTTTCAAGTTTTATTATTCAAACATCAGTCATTTTATTTAATATGTACAATTTTTTTAAACTTTGTTGTGAGTTTATATTAATTTTCTTTTAGATCATATATATTTGCATGTAATTGAATTCCTAGGAATTCTAAGAACTATTTTTTAAAGGGTGGCCCTCTCATGCGGATGTCCACACGGAGATCCACTTTAGGTGCTCTTTTCTGGTGGGGCTCACTTAGGGTCCCTTATGATCCATGTAACCCTCACGACCATTATCTCAACCCATCCTCAATTAGAAAAGGCCCAAATTTGATACTCATTCAACTTTTAATGTACATTGGATTGAAACCGTAAAAGATGATGCATTCAACTAAGGGCCATGGATCAAATGGTTTGGATAAATTAATATGCCTGAAATTTTGTAGTACATAGATAGGTCATATTCAGATATTTCAAACTTCAACCTTCCCATGATTGTATTGGTTCTCAGTAGGATTGGTTTAAATACCCAATAAGATACATGCCCGAATACATGATTCAAAAGTGCTAGTAGAGAATTATAAGGGCATGTTTGTATACACATCCTTTCCGCGTAAAGGGAAAATTGTCACGTCAACAAATATTGAAATGAAAACCTCGAAAAAGGATTTCCGTAGAATTTAGAAATTCATGTTTGGTGCAAAAAAAAAATTCCTCATTAAATTAGTGCTAATGTTGTTTGTTGCGGTTGTGGATTCCTTAAAGAAAATCAAATTTCCTTATTTGGTGAAATAGTTTTTTGAAGAAAAATAATATAACATATGTATTATTTATTCAACATCAAATAATAATTTATTTAAAGAAATAAAAAATAAAAGAGTTGAAGGTTTTTGGGTTGAAATGGACAAAAGAGAGGAAAATAGGGAAAAGTTTTTCGAGGAAATCAATTTCTCATACCCTCCAATAGGAAATTCATTTCCGTTATTATCAAGGAAAATGCTGACGAGGTAGGAAAGCGTTTCCGCAAAATTATTCCGCACCAAACACAGGAAAAATGGGTTTTCTGCGGAAAACCGTTTACTTTTCCGCGAAAAAGGTGTTACACAAACATGCCCTAAATGAGACGGGAATTGAGTTTTAAGGCATTCAACAGGTTTAACAGGGCTGTTTTGCTAACGCAAAAAAGATGAAAACTAGGAAATAAAGCCTAGCCCAAATTTCACTGAGCTTTAAAGACAATGTTCATACCAGAAATTACACAGCCTGAATTGCATTTTCATTTGAACCGGGACAGGAGAAGTTCGGTCTAGCCCAACCCCAGTTAAGCCCTAGGTTTGTCCAATCATTTTGGCCATCTTATGAATCTTGGAACTCAGTTGCCTTGTAACCAGGTCTCTTTTAATGCTAAATACCCGTAAAAGAAGTCTGAGTATCATAACTGGTACTCACAAGAAGGGCTCCTTAGTCCTGAGAGAGACTGGAAGGGAGAGTGAAGAGAGAAATAGAAAGGAACGAAAGTACCATGAGGAGCCATTAAGATCATTTACATTCGGGAGGTTGATGTAAGACGAGACTTGAGAGAGAGAGAGAGAGAGTGTGCGCGCGCGCCTTTCACGCGTGTGGGGGCTCTCTCCTGGGACCAGCCCTCTTGTCCAATGAGTGAAAACAATTTACAAGGGAAATTCTATATGCATCTCTATTTTTGCTAGGCACACCATGTGGGTGAAAACAATTTACAAGGGAAATTCTATATGCATCTCTATTTTTGCTAGGCACACCATGTGGGTGTGCTCAACAAAATAGATGAGTGCATATAGAATTTTTCTATCAACAAACATAAATAAAAGCCCACTTTTAAATTAAATTGGCTTATAAGCGTCCAAACAGGCCCCTCTCTCTCTCTCTCTCTCTCTCTCTCTCTCTCTGCCTGTGGATAAGTTTATTTATTTACCAAGAAAAAGTACATTAGTTGAGTTTGGTTGGGTTCCGGTCATCAAATTGGTGGGGTAATTGAAATTCTCAACCCAAACACCAAGTCATTAATATTAGGTTGGAAATTTTAACCTGGACCAGGAAGTCTGTAACTTCCTGCTCGAGGTGAGAAAATACAACCCATGATCCACATATTATATATGATGGGATGGTTTCGTGTGGGATTTGATCAAGGTGGGGCTTCAAAATTAACTTTCGAGATGTCCTACTTGGGCCATTTCTCAGCAGAAGTGAAACTTATCATGGACCAACCTCGCATCATTTATCACTTGGGCTTCAATCCATGCCTAAGCCCAAGTACCAAAACAAATAGCAATTTTTCTTGTAACGATAAAGAGAGGAAGCCTGAGATTGGAACCTGTCCTATTGGCGGTGGATTGAGAGAAAGCCAGAGTCAGTCTTACCTCTGGCCCAGTTCAGATTTCGTCAGCGGGGCCCATTCAGTGGCTCTGGGCTGATTTCTGGTTTGAAGCTAAATGGGATGAACAGGGGTTTATAAAAAATAAAGAAAGAAGTAGAAGTATGTTAGAAAAAGAGAGACTAAGAGAAAGATGATTAGAGGGAGAAGAGAGAGTTTTCTATTTTCTCATTTAATTATTATCAAATACAAAGGTAGAGAGGCCTATTTATAGGTAAAGTGGTCTCATAAGATAGAAACCTTAACTCATCTTAAGTGGGCATTCACCCAAGATCCATATCTTATAACACTCCCCCTTGGATGACCACCATTCAATGACAGTTGCCTCATTAAAAACCTTGTTAAGGAAAACCCAGTGGGAAAAACCAAAGCGAAGGAAAAAAGAGTACAACATTCTTCAAGATCATTGAACTGGTGTTGGACGTGCATAATGCTGCCTCGTTAAAACCTTAACTAGGAAAACCGAGTGGGACAAAACCTAGAGAAGGAAAAAGAGTATAGCGCACAAATGTCCATGGGTGGCATACTTCAGGATGCTCCCTAATAAACCACTCCCCCTGATTCTAGCAACCATTCACATAGTTTGATGATGAACTTTACGCATGCCAATCTTATAAACAAACTTCTGGAATACTGATTTTTGGTAAAGACTTGGTAAACAGGTCGGCCAGATAGGTACTCGAACAAACTTACTTGACTTCAATTTCATTGTTCTTCTGAAGTTCAGGAGTGAAAAAGAACTTTGGTGCTATATGCTTAGTCTTGTCTCCTTTAATGAAGCCTTCTTGAATCTGTCTTATGCACACTTCATTATCTTCATAGATAATATTCAGGATACTTGCAATAGAAGATAATTGACAAGAACTATGAACATCTTGAATCAAAGATTTTAGCCATACATATTCCTTACTGGCTTCATAAAGAGTCAAAGTCTCAGTATTGTTGGAGGAAGTAGCTATCAAAGTCTGTTTAGTAGAACACTAAGAAATGACGGCATTATCATTAAGAAACACATAACCTATCTGTGATAGACCCTTATGACGGTCAGAGAGAGAACTTGAATCTGCATATCTTACAAAACTGAAATATCTACAATCATAAGAATAAAATATACATAAATTAGTTGCAGTTCCTTAATTGGATTGAGTACATACTCATTGGCTTTACTTCAGGCAAAGAAAATCCTTCTGGGATTTATAGAACGTGGTTCCGTGTCCCAATCATCATCATCATTTCTATTCCATCTTTCTCTCTTGAATAATTGTAAAGTATAGAGATCTCTTTATTATCCGGTATCGGTGCCTCTTCAGGGGCTTCCAAAGTCTCATCAGGGACTTCTATTATTCTAGAGCGAACGGATTTTACCATAATCTCTTCAAGAGCGTTATGTGCCTCTTCAGGAGGAACCTCTTCAAGAGTGTTTCGTGCCCCTTCGGGAGGAGCCTCTTCAGGAGGGTTACGTGTCTCTTCGGGAGGACACGATGATGATTGGTCATTTCTCCTTTTCCATGGAGCTGAGTCCTTTAAACCTATAGGGCTGCCACGCTTCTTACATACTTCATTTTCACATTGTGAAGTACGTGGATCTAGATGAGACAGACTGAAAATATTCCATGTTAGTTCTCGTCGTTCTTCAGGAATAGGTTGTTCTACGGGAACAATACGTTCCTTAGGAACTATCTTATCTCCCCCTAACGGCGGGAATATTGTCTCATCGTATGGGCTCTTCTGGAGCATTCAAATATTTGCACAGGTCCAACTATGGTGGATACCTTTCGTGGAATAGCAATTCTGAGAAAAATTTCTGATTTTTGATAATGTTGTGTTATGGCACTAGCTACCAAACATAGATTGTCCTCAGTTCCATTATTCATACCTTAAATAATAAATTAATATAACTATACAATCACATGATAAAATTGAAATAATTGAATTATTCATTCTGGGCAGTTGGTAGTATGACCATCTTTTGATGATCATATCTATCCTTCAGGGATTTCCATAGGCCTGCTGGGTCTTCCTCGGTAAGGTATTCATTTTTGAGGTCGTCATGTATGTGATGGTGCAGGAAGATGTGGGCTAATGTCTTTTCCTCTGGGGACATCATGTTACCTTCCTTTATGGTCTCTCCTAACTTTTTGGATTGCAGGTGGATTTTAGCATCCAATTGCCATGATAAGTAGTTGTCCCCATTTATGTTAAGTACCTTAAAGTCAATTTAGGCCAAATTTGACATCATGCAAGAACTGTAATAGAAAATATATATTAAGTTAACCGTGTGCAGATAATCAATAAAGTAAAAGGGAAAGAAAAAAAATGAAACCTTAACATCAGAATTAATTTAGGAAGGAATTTAAACAAGACAAAATAAATTGGCAAATAAAAAGTTAGAACATCAAGTTCTCAACTTTAAGAATCAGAACTGCTTGTTCTGTCAAGACTTCAGACTTGATTAAGAACTTCAGGTTCATAATACATGAAATTAGAACTACAGGTTCTGTCAAATCTTCAGGTTTGAAATAGAACTTCAGGATTTTGTTAAATTATCAGAACTTCTGGTTCTGTCAAATCTTCAGGTTTTGTCAAATCTTCAGGTTTGAAGTAAAACTTCAGGTTCTATCAAATTATCAGAACTTTTGGTTCTGTCAAATCTTCAGGTTTGAAATAGAACTTCAGGTTCTATCAAATTATCAGAACTTCTGGTTCTGTCAAATCTTCAGGTTTGAAGTAGAACTTCAGGTTCTGTCAAATCTTCAGGTTTGAAGTAGAATTCAAGTTCTATCAAATTATTAGAATTTCTAGTTCTGTCAAATCTTCAGGTTTGAAGTAGAACTTCAGGTTCTATCAAATTATCAGAACTTCTGGTTCTGTTAAATATTCAGGTTTGAAGTAGAACTTCAGATTCTATCAAATTATCAGAACTTCTGGTTCTGTCAAATCTTCAGGTTTGAAGTAGAACTTCAGGTTCTATCAAATTATTAGAACTTCTGGTTCCGTCAAATCTTCAGGTTTGAAGTAGAACTTCAGGTTCTGTCAAATGATCATATTTAATTTCATGGCCATATAATTTTATGGATATAAATCTGCAGGTTCATATCATTATTCCAACTTCTAGGACTGCTAGTCCATAGATTGGTGAACTTCAGGTTCAGTTTTTAGAACTTCTGGTTCTATTTTGTAATCCATTCATAATATTGATAAATTAAAAATAAAATAAAACATGGAAGATGATGAACAGTAATCAAAACACTATGAATATTATGAACAAACATTATAAATTAATTTTATGTATTCTAATAGATTGGATTTGAACTATGGTTTAGATACCACTTACAGTATATGAAGAAAACATATTACCCTTTTCTGAAATCCGTGCTGGGAAGGATTCCGCGATGGAAATCTACTCTAGGAAGGACTCCGCACAGGGAATCGCCGGAAATCCGCGATGAAAATCTGCGCTGGAAAGGATTTCGTGATGAAAATCCGCGCAGGGAAGGATTTCGCTGTGAAAATCCGTACAGGGAAGGATTTCTCTCCTCTTTGGGTAAGAAGGGTGGGTTTTTTTCCTTCTCTTAGAGCTTCGTGCTGATAACGTGTTAGAAAAAGAGGGACTAAGAGAAAGATGATTAGAGGGAGAAGAGAGAGTTTTTTATTTTTTCATTTAATTATTATCAAATACAAAGGTAGAAAGGCCTATTTATAGGCAAAGTTGTCTCATAAGATAGAAACCCTAAATCTAACCCTAACTCATCTTAGGGCCTGTTTGGATAGCAAAAAAATAGAGTAGAGTGAAGTTAAATAGGCCCTAACTGTCTAAAATTTCAACTCTTTCCTGTTTGGATGAATCTGGCCCAGTAGATGAAGTAATGTTGTGACCCACATGTATTCCATTTCACTTCAACTCAAAATACTTCAATTTCCTTGAGTAAAAGTGGATTTTACTCCAAACCTTAACTTTAAAATTAGCATCCAAACGGAGTGAAGTGAAGTACTCTACTTTAATTTCAATCTACTTGTCTTCACTCCATTTCACATGTGAAATCCACTTCATTTTACTCCACTCCTTATTTAACCAAACAGGCTCTTAAGTGGGCATCCACCCAAGATCCATATCTTATAACAAAGTAAAGCGGATAGTAATAGGTGGTTACATGAGATAAAGATGAGCCGGTAGTTATATGGAAAGAATGTGAAATAAATAGGGGTAACCGTCAATCAAAATTATAACCGACAGTCAAAATGACAGTCAAAATTGAATCCAAAACCCCTCATCTTGAATATAGTATAATGGGTAGGTCACTGGTTAGGAGAACTTAATTTGATCTCAGGTTACGATCAATCCGCATAATAACCATTTAAATGGTTGGTCTAAGGCCAACTTGTATACATAAAGCCATTTAAATAAAATGTTGGTTTAATACTATGATTTGCAGTTTAACTCAAATATAAGGCTTAACATTTGAAATGGATGGTGGTTGGGCCACGTTTCTATAGGTTGGGTTAGGCCTAATGCTTAGCTCGCATTGAATGCAGGTACTGCACGTCGGATCGGACTGACCTGCAACGGTTGCGGGTTGAAATTACCTGACCCGTTTTGAAAACGGGCCAAATAGAGTGTTCGACTCCAACCCGACCCGTATGACACCCTCCCGTCCTTAAACCCTAACCATATATAAACTCACTCTTCTGGCCTCTAGTCCTCCTTTTTCTTTCTAGGGTTTCAGTTGTACACCAGACCAGTGCATCTCTCTCCTCGTTCCTCTTTTGTTAGGGTTTGGGATTTCTTCACATCTTTCTAGGGTTTCAGTTTTCTGCAGCGACTCAGCTCTCTCTTCAATGGCGGTAGTCGTCGCTCAGCCCGAAGTCAAGCTCTTCAACCGCTGGTCTTTCGACGAAGTCGAGGTCTGCCTCTCAATCTCAATCTCTCTCTCTCTCATTAGAAAAATCAGATCTTTTGTGATGTCTTATTGATAGGTGTTTAGATTTCTTCTTCTTGTCCTTCTCTCTGTCATCAGAAAAATCAGATCTTTTGTGAATTCTTATTGATAGGTGTTTAGATTTCTTTGATGGGTTTTTCTTCTTTTGTTTCATAAATGTTGGATTTTGATTGTTGTTTGATTTGATTGATTTGTTTGTTTCTTGATTTGGGTTGTTTACGGAAGTTGTGGGAAAACTGGACACTTTTAATTCATAAACGTTTGTGTGGTTGATTTGGTGATGGAGAGGGAGATTTTGAGTGCATATTATTTTGATAGTGTGAATCAATATTGCTTCATGGGCTTATCATGGATTTTTTTTTTTTTTTTCATTTAAGAGAAGATTTTCTTTGAAATGTTTATTGTTTGAGAACTAACAACCCTAGCCCCAGATGTATGGTATAAGGCTTTGATGATGATAATGATGATGATGATGATGATGATGATGATAACTGTTTAATTGCGATCACTAATCTTTTTGTAGAAAATTGATTAGGCTCCTTGCTGATGTGAATTGTTTTATAAAATGCAAAGGATTTCTGAGCAAAGAATTTGTTGTTACCTCTCCCTCGCACTGACCAAGAAATAAAATTAAGCTAAAAAAAAGTCTCTTTATGTTTGAAACAAAATGATATATGTTTTTCTTGTTTAACTGCTTCCATGATTTCTTTGATTAGTTTGTTCAGCACATAGAAGTTTTGTTATCACTATATTTATGTAAAATAGTTTTTTTTTTTTTTTTTTTTGTTGATATATCTATCTTAATGATATAATTGTTTCTGCAAGAGACAATTTCCTTTTGAAATATTTATATGTTTTAAGCAAATGGAATGCTGATAATGATTAGTGATTGTCGACAATAATGGTTAATGACTGCTTAAGTTCTATGATGATTCCTTACAGAAACTTGATCTGGCTCCCTGCCATTGTGATATATTCTGTAACATGTAGAGGATTTCTGAGCAACATCCTCATATTCATATGAACCATTGAAAAAAAAATTAAATTAAATTGTTCTCATGAGAGTAACTACAACAACATTGCCCCTGTCGAGACAATTAGCCTTAAATAACTAGGCATGGTGGATGTCTGTAGACCAGCCAAAACTATACCTGTCCTCGCCTAGTTTTTCCTAATGTCATAATCTATACTTCTCATTTAACCATATTATTTTTTTGAAAATTTTGTTTTTCATGCTTATTTTATGCTTTAATGAGTTCTGACCGAATGTTCAACACATGACATCTTACAAAAGAGGTTTGTATAATATGTTATTTTGACATGACATGTGAGCACTAATGAGGAATCCTATTATCTTCTTTTTTTTCCTACTTAGGCCATCTAATGGTTAATCTTTTCATACATTTCATTCTGCAGGTTAGTGACATGTCCCTCAATGATTACATTGCTGTTAACCCATCAAAGCATGCTACCTTTGTACCACATACTGCTGGTCGATACTCAGTTAAAAGGTTCCGTAAGGCGCAATGCCCTATTGTGGAGAGATTGACAAACTCTTTAATGATGCATGGCCGTAACAATGGCAAAAAGCTAATGGCAGTTCGTATAGTCAAGCATGCAATGGAGATTATTCATCTCCTCACTGATCAAAACCCTATCCAAGTAATTGTTGATGCAGTCATCAACAGGTGAGAGGATTTGCTACCTTTGAAGTATGCTTGATTCATTACAAGAACCAAATGCTGGAAACTTTTCTATTATTTAAATGTCAAAGGCCAGATATGGCCACAAGTTTTTATGGCAATGTTTTGGCTTAACCTTCACATCATCTCATATTGACTACATAAAAAAGCTCTCTAACAAGCACATAGTTTTGTCCTTTCCTGAATGGACCAGTATTTTTTGTGTGATCACTTATCTATTTATGCATGTTATTTATGCTGCTTGCCTGATTGCAGCACTTTGCACTACACTGTCCAGTTTTTATGTACTTTTGATTTGTTGATGTGACATTATCATCACATGAGACTTGTGTTAAAAAGACATTTTAAGTCTCTTTGTTCCAGAACTTTACTGACAAGTTCTCGTTCTGGCAGAAATTGTAGGATTTGTAACATGTTTCAATTTTGCCCGTCAGCTAGTTTGTATTTTGGACTAGTCTTGTGCTTGGACAACTTGATTAGAAACTGTGAATGGTTCATTGTTACGTTTCCAATTCCCATACACTTGTGGATGCACTGTTTGTATTAGTAATGTTTCTAATAATTACTATGTTAAGAGTTCAAAATTTTTAAATAGAATCTTTTTAAATAGAATCTAGCACAACCCACACAAGGCTAGAAAGTATGAGATTGGGAGACCCATAATTGAAAATGGTGCAGATGTTGGCGAGAATCAGCATGAGTGCTCAGTGTCTGGGGTAGTTGCTAAACTGAAAAATCAGGTTTTTATGGCTAATAACTGACCTGCACAATGCACCTTTTGAAATTCTTGTGCTGCCGCTGCTGCTCAGAAGAATGGAGCGCCTAAGAAGACCCTTTTCTTTGACTTTGAATTTTTGAATGATCTGAAAAACATCAATTGTGTCTATTCATTTGGGGGAAAGTAGCTTTCATGGCTCGTTTCCTATGGGAAAAGAAGTATAGTGTCAATCTGTACTTCTGTAGTTAGCTTTGTGCTTTAAACCTTCGGTTAAAATCACAAGTTACTTGGTTTGATATATGGCACCACCAAGTTGTGCAGCTCACTTTTGGATTTGGTACAGAGGGAGCTTCAAGAATGACACTCATTTGTCAATCTGTTGGCTTTCCATGTTTTCATCTGATGCTTTTTATGAATTTTTAAATTCACTAAACTTCAGAAAACATGAACATAAAAAGTTTTCATCTTTTTTCATTGCATCTCTCCATCTTTTTTCTACAGACAAGCTCGGAGGAATACTTCTTGAATGACAACTCTGTCTTTTGAAATGCAAGGAAGGCATTTCTCATAAGCCTGCTATCCTTTCATTGCGTTATTGGTTTGCTCATGTTGTTATTAGGACACTAGATCTTATCACTAGAGCTCAGCTCATTGAAGGATTGCTGGCTTTTTGTTTATCTTCATCATCATTTGATTGCTTAATTTCTCTTCTGTTGAGGCACTTCTTTTTCCTAGGGTTACTTTCTTGGCACAATATGTCTTGGTTGTTTGTTTTGTCTTGATTGATGTTTGATGTATCTGTTTTATATTTTAATCTAGTGGGCCAAGGGAAGATGCTACTAGGATTGGTTCTGCTGGTGTTGTGAGGCGTCAGGCAGTTGATATCTCCCCATTGAGGAGGGTCAACCAGGCAATATACCTTCTCACAACTGGTGCTCGGGAGAGTGCTTTTAGAAACATCAAGACAATTGCGGAATGCCTTGCTGATGAGCTCATCAATGCCGCTAAGGGCTCTTCTAACAGGTATATCTTTGGAATCCCCAGTCGTCTTCATTTCAGTTGGCATCTTCTTAAGATGTGAAATCCTCTTGAATCAAAGCATACCTTTGGGATAAAATCAGTATTGTTTGTTTATTGACAGCCAGTCTTTTTTTTTTTTTTTTTCTTGTTTATTACTGTGACTTGCTTATCCACATGGTTTCTATCTTCGGGATTAAATCCACATGCTGCTTGTTTATTGACAGCTATGCGATCAAGAAGAAGGATGAGATTGAACGTGTTGCTAAGGCTAACCGTTGAGCAGTGTTGGACCTCCATGCAATTGCTAGTTTTGAAGGCTTGAACTTGTGCTATTTATCTTTTTTTTCTTATATTTTAGTGTTTGAACTTTTGGAGCAGTTTTGTTTTTAAGTGATGTTCTAGTAATGGAGATATGAACAAATCAAATGGTTTGAATCAATTTGGGTTGAGACGTGGCTTCTCTATATTATGTTATTTTACATTTAATAATACTCTAGAATTGTTGAGTTTTTCTCCGTATGAAATAATTTTAGGTGTGATCGGCCTGTGAAGAGAGAGTCCGTCAAAAGGTGCTCATTGTCACAAAAACCATAAGGTTGTTGGTTTGTGTTTTGTTGCAAGGTAAATATGATGAAGTAAACTTAAGATTTCTGAAAAAATCTGAATTTCGAAGGCCTGTTATGCATCTAATCATATGTATTATTATTATTATTTTTTTTATTTTTATTTTTTTTTTTGCCATAATTTGGTATCAAACAAGCAAACTGTGACTTGGGTGCCTCATGAAGCTTCTTTTATGTAAAATCTCGTAACATTTTTACTGCTGTTTGGTGAAGGAGATCGATTTGATTTTATGTTTTTTGGATAGAACGGTGATGGAGATTTGAATGGGTCCTTGGTTTAAGTTGGTTTTTAGACTTCCAAGAAAAAACTGTTCAGGCCATCTATTTGGGATTATATTTAGGTTCTCATAAATGTCTTCAGTTTTTGGCTTAAATTGGGGAGTCCTAATTTCATGTTGCAGATCATTAGGAGTGGGTGTCCAGTATAAATTGGGGTTTTCTTTTTGAGAAAAATTTCTTATTGCCTGACCCTTAGAATTGGGCAGACATAACATGTTAGCATTATTTGGGAATTGGGAGTACCTCACATGCCAATCGACTCTACCCTAGACACCCAGAATTTCATTTCATCTGTATTGGAAATTTTGGTAGTAGTATGCTTGATTGCTTGTGCACTTGTTTGGAATCCAAAAGAGAGACAGAAAGGGTTCAAACCTTATCTTGGAAGCAAATGTTAATGACCAAAATAGTCCCTAGGTTCTGGACGGGTGTGGGTCCGAGTCCTTGAGTATGGATCCAGAACCGGACATCAATCAAAATTAGGTTTCAAATGCATTTTCTCAGTAAGAGAAACCAGATAATCTGAAAATCAAATCTCCATTTACATTCCTGCCAAGACCTGTGCCGTGAAAATGCATGACTATAATGATAATGACATTGCTTGCAAGGACGCTATGAAGTATGAACCCAAAAACTTCGTGAAATAGAAGGTGAAAGCCACATATCTAAAACGATAAAAATCATGGGGTCCACTGCATCGAATCTGGTGGCTCTCTTTTCACGAGCAAAAGCATTGTAAATGTACCTTCCATTTTCCAATACTTCCATGGTTGAGTGGTCTTTGCATCTTTACTCCTTTAGTTATCACACAAATGTCCGCCCAGGCAGTCTGAGGGGTGCGGGCAAATCGAGGATTTTCATGTCGGTTTTGAGGGTGGAACCACAATTTTTATTGGATTTTTTGGAACGCACCGTGGTTTAACGGGTGCAGCGTGGTTGTGCCGCGGTCCGCCCTTGCACCCAGGTAAAAATAAAAATGTCGGGTATTATGGTTCAGTTAAAAGTTGAACATGGAAGGTGAAGATTTACAAAGCAGCCTTCAGATGACCATTTTGGCAGGAAACGATTATCCAACCAATAGTCGAAGCAATTTAGATCCTAGGAAGCTCATGATCCCATCTACATTCCACATTACACCCTTCACTAACGTCTTTAAAACGCTTTTCTTAAATCTCACATTTAATACGTGGGAATTCAATACGAAGTAGGCCAGGGAACGTTATATGCAACGGTATATATTGTACATTTAAATTGATAGAAAATAAGCATTTTAAAAGGTCCACTGAATAGAAAAAAATTGGACATACCTCGTATTGGACAATTTAATTGTCCCAGTATTCAGTGGACCTTAAAACGCTTACTTCGTATTGAATTCCCATGTATTAAATGTGAGATTTAAGAAAAGCGTTGTAAGGTCCATTGAATACTGGGATACCTGTAAGGACTTAAATTGTGTCAATAGCGAAGGTACGTGTCCAATTTTTTTATTTTTTTCTTCTTTCTTCTGCTAACAGAAGTTTTCAACTCTTTGGGCTATACTAATCTCTGGGCCCAGAAAAAAGCTGAGTAAAACCCCTGTGATACCCCTGATAGTAGCACAAGCGAACTTGACCTTTGGTTCCTGAAGAGGGGGGAACCGATGGTCGATACCAAGACCTCTGGCTCCGGAAAAGAGAAGAACTGACCACTCGGCCAACCCCTTGGGATTATGTGTCCAATGTTGAAGAACCAGGTTCTGAGTCTGCTGCATCGACCAGATAAAATTCGGGTCCGGGCACAAATCCATGGATTCATGCCCAAAGACTTAGTACCAAATGTCACATCCACATATTTTATATCTATAGATGTAGATTAAGCATATTACTAATTAAATAAAGTATAATCTGTACGATATTTGGAAGGCAATCGTTGTCGCAACCATGACATTGTGGATTTAATCATGTTACCATTTGAAAAATGAAGTATATTAAGCATGCATTAGTATATCATATTAGTAATGTAACTGGGCCTCAATTTGGTCTGAATCCAAACCCTTTAGTCAAGTATGAGTTATGGTCTTGTATTTGAATTTGGGTAGGATCTTGTAATGTCCGAAGCCCAATAAAAGGAGGTTGCGTCAAATCGACACGCGGTTTAAGACTTGTCACATCTACAACATTAACTAACATGCTAGGTATTGGCCAGGGCCAAATTCCTGTAACTAATCTCAATAAAATTGGGGCAAGATTTTACTGATAATGATGACGGTAGGTTTTATAACATGAAACCCAATTTGTATTTTGGTCTATAAGTAATTTGGGCTTGTATTTGAAAAAAAGGAAAGTTTTACGTTACTTCTACTAATCTAGTAAATTGCCAAACAGCCCTAGCTGAACACGAACTCACTCACTCATCCTTGATGCCTATAAACACGTAAGAGACTATAGTGAGTTCTAATATTTTGTGGGAAGGATATTGGAAGAGTATGAAAGTGAGATTCATCTCTTTCTCTCTCTCTCTCTCAATGTAAGAGTATGGAGGGAAAGATCACTACTGTATCAAATGCTTCTCCTGAATAAATTGAATTCTTTCTTTATTTTTTTTATTTATTTTTTTTATATATAACCAGGGTATCTCCCGCCCAGCTTCTTTTGGCCCTGAGTCCGAGGAACACTTGATTCTGAACAGCCGAAAACTAATTCCTAAGAACACATGCAAACCCTCTTATCCACATGCATCGGAATAAAACTATGGAAGGTGGCCTACGGAGGTAGATGTCGAACTCAAGACCTCTCTACTTCTTGAGGCACAGTCCTTAGCCAACTGAGCTACCACTCATTGTTTAACAAACTGAATTCTTATGGCTGGGGCCGCGCAATTATACTTTCCCACGGAGATCCTCAAAATGTGCTACCATAAGCATCATGGCACTCTTACCATATCTGTGTCCACAACCACACAAGCCAGCCAATCTAATGTAACGACCATATCACCCCAAAAACCAGAATCATAAGCCAAATAATGTCACAAAGAAGAAACTTGATCATAACATCTAACAAAGTTTAAACCACAAACGCTTAGGACATAAGACAATCCAAAATCATAACGGAAGTGAGTTCTGGGTAGCTCTCCTTACTGAATAAGATAGTAAAACCTGAACACCTCAACATATCTAAGTAGCTCATTCATCCTCCTGGCTACGCAACCTGGCCAACTTGTTTGTGACGACAATGTCCAGTTGTGCAGCTCTCTCTACAATTGCCTTCCTCTTCTGTGTGGACACATTGTGCGCAATTTCCGCACAGTAAGTTCTGTATTGATCATCAATGCCAGCATGGAGAGGTGCATTATTAGAAACTTTGGCAAATTTTCCTTACTAATATATATAGATGAATAGAAGACAATGACTCGTACTAATATATATATATATATTTATAGATGAGTAGAAGATAATGACCAGTACACTCCTCTATGAAGGAACAAACCCAGGGTTAATTAAAAAAGAATACCTGTTGTGCATCATCAGCAGTTCCACCTCCTTGACATTGTGGACTACAAACTTCTTGAATCCATTGGGTAGATAATGGCGGGTCTTTTTGTCTGACCCATAACCAATGTTAGGCATCAGTGTGACTCCCTTGAACTTTCTCCTCACTCGAGAGTCAATACCCTTGGGTCTACGCCAGCTTGGCTGTCATGAAGGCATAAAGTCAAGTCATATGTGATCCATTTTATGAGTTCCGAATGGTATCTTGAGACACCAAATGGATAGATGCAATTACCATTTTAAGTTCCACTTAATGTATGATACAGGCCAATAACAATTCAAATCCTGCTGATATGAATCTACAATGTATTGAGCTCTATTAAATTCCAGTTTAGTACATATATAAAAGCAAATTCCAGATGATCCAGCTGACCACAATTCTAACAGAATGTGATGAATAATTGAACATTTCTTTTTTTTTTTTTCTCCTTTATCATTTATTGATCACAAATTCATGGTCAGGAGAGTCTTAATGCCAAGATGTTTCCATTTCTCTAAAGAAACTTAGAAAAAAAAAATCCATAGCTAACTGCACCTAATCTTCAAAATCAGCATATACAAGTGAACAAAAAGGAACCATACCTTAACAGAGATCTTCCAATCACTCTGGGGCCTCTTAAACTTCTTGACGCGCTTCTTGACAATCTTCTTGGTGAGAAGTGGTACGGCCATTGCTTCTTCAAAAACTGAAAAAAAAACAACAATGAAAAATCTTAGTGCAAACTGGTAGACCTCAACACAAGCATGTGATGAGCAACAATGAATTGTAACTGAAGTGCAAGTAACATCATTGCACAGAATTTCCATGCACTCCTCGTTGTGCCTCATCATGAAGTGACGAAGACCAAAATCTAGCAACCTCGATCCAAAGTAACACCTGGTAACAGTACAATCATTTCCAATCTTTCTTCGGAATGGACATTACAGGCATTCAACATCACCAACCATCACAAAGGGTGGTTCATCAACAGTGATGAACGCCTGGGATGGCCACATGCTGAGGCACAATGGGCTTACATTTCCAGCACCTCTCGCGGCTAAAGAGCTGTTCTGCTACTATAGATATAGAGCCATCATAATTCTGCATATTTCTACTGAGGAATCCTAACCAGAGTGGGGCCCCTATTGAGTTAACCAGTGGGCGCCACCCCCATTCAAATGAATGTGTTGGTTGATTGTCCAAGGCTTTAGACCATTCACCAGTTGCAGCTTACCTTGACTGTCATGCTGGTTGCAGATCCATAGATCAAACAATCCTGCCTATAGGCTGATAGGGTTGATTTCAATTTTGACTATGATCAAAACATCTTATCCACCCAACTTCAGTCCAGATTGATTAGACAAGGCTTAGATGACGATAATAATGATAAATTTCCAAACCCCATTTGGGGTCACCAATCATATGGTTAAAGATCAAGAGCTGATCGATAAGATTCTTCTTCCATTTAGTGGGAACCACCAAGGGAATAACCCATACAGTAGTTATTTCTTATCTCTTCTTCTCCATCTCATATGATGATATTTTTCTAAAGAACAGATGAATCTCATCACCATTCATAATAATACGTAAAAGCAAAAAAGAAAATCTGGGCATTAAGCATATATTCATCAAGAACCAAAACAATCGAGCAAAAAATCAAAAGGGGGTCATGGAAATCAGGTGTGTTTTATAACCCAAGAAGCATTTTTGCATAATTCCTAGCAGAGAAATCGAATCGCAGAGACAGTCATTTCAGCCGGAAAAAAAGGGCTAACGAGATTTCCTGGAAAAGGAGCATCCAAACAGGTCGCATACTTACATTTTTCAAGTACGAGGGACGTGCAGAGAAGAGAAAGATCGTACCTTGGAATGGCTAATGGACGCTTGGAAAACAAAGAGAGAGAGGGAGGAGAGCAACTCACACAGTTTCTCTACTATCTTTTGTTCTGGCAGTCCAACCCTAGATAAAACCCTAACCCTAGATTTTGCTTTTAGAACAGCGGCCGCTTTCATTTGCAATTTGTCGGATCCGGCCCGAATTGGCATGGTCCGATTAAATTGAGGATTCGAACTGTCCAACGGACCGGGCTCAAACCAGGTTTTGGATCCAGATTCTTTATTGGGTTAAATGATTTTTTTTTTTTTAAAACCCCGAAGGGTAGCTCAGTTGGCCTAAAACCACGGTTTGCACTCGAAGGTTGTGGGTTCGAAACTACACTACCATACTGGGATTACAAGGGAATTTTACCTGGCTTTCTCTCCTAAGCCCGTAGGGATTATTCTGGCCTAAAGGACTGAGACACCCTTCGTTATTAAAAAAAAAAAAGTTAGATTAAAACGAACATTGCTTTATGTGGGATGGCCTCAGCGTCCTATATATTTCTTATAAGGGATGTTTAGATGCAATGCGTAGGTCGTCTGGGTCCATGTATTACTGGTGTCCGACTCAGGCCATTCAATTTTCATTGGTGATAGATCCGGCCCAAATCAGGCCTATGACAGCCCTGTAACACTACAACCTCTTGTGGGCTTACATGCTATTTTTGCTGCGACTATGACAGGCCAAATCCTAAATTGTATTGATTAGGTGGGTCAATATGTCCATTTACATTCTTAGTGCTACCAAAACATCTAAAATTGTATTGATTAGGTGGGTCAATGGGTCGAGTTTAAGTGAGAACTCACCCGACCCGCTCCTTTGGGTCGGGTTTGGGTTTCGGGTGTGTCTAACCCACCCCGCCCCCTGTGCCTTTACTTCATATATTACTAAGTAACATTTTATATATGATATGTCATTAATGCAGGTGCTAGTAAGGAGTAACAATTCATTTTGACCTAGCCACAAGACACATGACATGTTAATAGAGTCCATAATCACCCACCAAATTCAACTGGGTAGTGGACACCAACCACCAAACGATAGTTCCACCATTCTTTCTCAACCATCAAATCCAATACTGTCAGAATTAAGATCACTGAACGGCCTACAATGCAGCAGTAATAATTTCAAATTACAATTACCATGACCCAAACATCCATTCGATGCCCAAAATCTGGGTTACTGGATTGCCTCTCAATGGAGTAAAAATGGCACATCACAACACATTGATTGGTCTAGATTAGATGCATGGTACATTTTTAGGGCTTTCATATGATACCATGAAATCATAATGATTCTTGGGATAATCAATTCATAGGACCCACCAACTTGTGAACTTATGTTGGTAACTCGTGAAATTGTTCACCATCTTACATTCTCAAACACCATGAAAGAATAATAACCAAATAAAAAAAAAATGTACAGCCGCCAGCAAATGAACAGAATACAATGCTCCTTTACCTCATCTTGGTACCAGTATATGACAAAGTATACTAGTTTAAAAAATCTAATAAGCTGTGAGTGACGACCTTACAATGATAATAGATGCAAATGATGACAGAGGTACAGTAAATTATTGCAACAGCACCCTGATGAGGATTAGTGTAATGAATTATAACAGCTAATATGTCAAAACCACGCATTTAATGATGATCATTGAAGATTTTCACAACCCATGTATTATCAAAATCCCATATATTATCAATGAAAGTCATACATTAAATATTACTCACGACCCTTGTTCTTGAACCCCAGAACTGCGAAACTGAAAAATAGAAAAAGCTTATTATAGAGAGTCCTCATGAATTGCCAAAACTTCGCTCAAGAATGGGGATCCCACCACTCTAAAAGAATTGATGAAACTCAAAACCCACCTCAACTTGTCACAACAATTATGGTTTAGGATGATTCGAACCACTTATTGGTTGAGCTACACCTACACCCCATTATCAGTAAAATCATACACATGGGGACCCTTTTAACAAGCAAAAATTTCCTGTTTGTTTCACCCATCCACGTCTACAACCCAATCATGGTTGTTTGCTTCTGTACCTTATGCAGGAACATAAGATTCCAGCATCAACTGTGCGGGTGAAGGTGAATTAATTTCGACAATCAGGTATGTGAATTTCCACTGCTTGTCAACTTTGTCTCTGAACATTTCAGTAAAAACCTTGCCAGCTCCGTGTGGCCCACGGATGTAAAAGTTAACCTGCATAACATTTACACCATAAGATTCCAAGTGCCAATAAAACAAAATGCCGACGCTGAAAGTTAAATAGATTCTCAAGGTTAAGCACAGATCAATAAAATCCATTTCAATGATTAAAAATAAATAAAATAAATAAATTTCTTGAAAAGCTTGACTCAGCACACAAATTAATGGTGTCTTTTAATCAGTAGCATAGGAATTAATGATTTACCTCTAAAGGTGATTTTGGCTGTTTACCAATTAGCCAATGGTCAGATTATTTTGGCAGAATATAAGGCTATATCCCTTTGCTCTACATTTGGAGTGGCAAAGATACTGTTTGGTGGTATGTCTTTTACTGCCCCAAATGATCATCAGTTCCACCAGCTGATACTGATATGGAAGGAAGTTGGAAAATATCACCCCACCACATGATGTGATATTGAAAATCTGTTGGTCCCAAGTGCACAGACAATAATCTATTTTACCTAAACAGAATCAAGCCGACCACCAAAATAAACATACTTAAACTGACTGTAGTTTCGCCAACACACCCAAACATGCCTTTCAAGTTTTGACATTGTCAGCAAAAACACTAGGTTGATGTTTGGAAATCCTTGCACACAGAAGGGGTAACAAGACTCGTCAGTCATCACTCTTTCAATGGGTCCCTGTTAAATGATTGACAAACAAGTTGAGAGCTAGTGATGAACAAATGCAGTACTGAACTCATGATATTTTGACTCCTTGAAATCAATCAGAAAGACTATGCCCTTGGTCCTCTCCCTCTCATTTCTCTAGTTGTCTCTTCTGACAAAAGAATCAGTACATATTCCACTTTCAATGTCATATTGCTGCTACTGATGGACTAAAAAACATCATGAAGAAGGCTATTCCAACTCACATAGAAAGAAAGTCTCAAATCAAGATTAAGATGTTAAGGTCCATTTGGAGAAGGTTCTTATGATTGCTAGCCTTTAGACAGCGAAGCTAATCTTTCAATTACATCTTATTTAGTGAGGAGTTAAGAGATCAAGAATGATTCCTACCTTGATTTCACAAAAATTTTCACGACAGATAAAATATATTTTTGACCTTTCAAAAAGAAAATTAAAATGATACATTTTCCTTTTCTTCATTGGGTTTATTGGTCCTAAATTTGTGCCTCTTCCCCCAAAATCTGCATTTCAGCAGGCCAAAATTCCAATTTCAATCGAATCATCTTGAACTGCCCTTTTCTATTCTATTTCTTCTTTTTTTTTCTTTCTTCTGTCAAAATGCTCTTTATTAGGGTAAAAAATCAAAGTACTGCTGGTCTTTCGGAACAGAGGGGATTTACTATTTAGACTCCCCAACAAATCTCAAATATATAGTTTATACACTAGTATCAATTTCCTAGGATGATGGCCTGCATTTTCATTTAAATATATATATATATATATATATATAGTTTATTCACTTTTTGTTATTTTCAAATTTATATTATTTTTTATTTTTTCAAAAACAAATGTTCAAAATAGAACACCAAGATACTAAACCAGCCAAAACGTTTTAGTTTGGTGTCAAACCGAAATGGAGTGCAAAAGAAATTGACAAGTAGCCAATGTCACACTATTGACACCAAGAAATTTGGTTAAGGAACACCAACAAAATTGACAAGGAACACCAAGAAATTTGACTCAAATTTGTGCACTGTTGACATAGTGTTGAGACAGTATCAGAATGAATAACAGAAAGGTTTTGAATGATGGCATCAGTTGTTCCTGGTGTCATTAAAGGTATTGAATGATGGCATCAGTTGTTCCTGGTGTCATTGTTACCATTCCTGACTTTTATTTGTTCATTTTTTCCAAAAGAAAAAAAAAAGATTTGGTTTTTACTGAGAACCATTGAGAACAAGCTGGTTTTTTTTTTTTTTTTTTTTTTTAATGACTAACTAGCATAAATTTACAAAGTAAATTTATTGTAAAACAAAAGGAACTAGGAAAATATAAATGGACATATACAAATGTAAAACGTATAGAAGATGAGTAACTTTGGTTACAAATAGAAAATTATAAGAAAAAATATTTTTGACTTTTCAAAAAGACTTGCCTCAACACGCTCAACCCCATCTTCATCGGTCCATGTTCTATTAGGAATACGTTGGCGGGCAGCTCGGTTTCTGCTTTCCTGGCCATAGCCAGTGATGGGGGATCCAATTCTCACTCTAACCTGAAAAGGAATGCCAGCCATGTCATGAGAGAAGACCATGTTGGATTCTACAATGAATGGGCATGAAGAAACCAACAAAAGAAGTACTAATTTAAGAAATAAGAAGTCATGAAGGAGAAGAAGGACAATATTCAAACCTGACTGTCATTCTGTACTCTTTCTAGAGCCTTTCCAAAAACCTTATACCTATGTTAATGATCAAATGTACATTAGCTAGGTCATCCTTTTCATTCAGAGCTAGGCAAATGAAGTGAATGTTTAAAGATAAGAAAATTGATTAGGCACTAATGTGATTCCACTAGACATCCCAGAGGGTCTGTTTGGATGAGCAAAAATGGTGGAAAGCATGGATGTAGAGAAAACTATCAGCCGTTCAAATTTGTACTGTGGACAGTTTTGTACACATCCAGAGTGGCCCTAGGGGTACCTGCTCCCGGGTTACTGAACTGAAGTACTAAAATTTAAGTCTTACACTCTTACTCTTTTGGTTGGAAGATTAACTCCTTGAATACAGCATATGCAGCAGCACCTGCAACACCTAACCCTGCAAGTATAATAAGGCTGTATGAAGCACCCTCTGCAAATGTCACTGGCTTCTCAGGAATATTGTATGTGGGAGCATCAAATGGATCTTCAACTGTAGATATGTCTTTTCTTTTCTCCTGGAGAAAGAACCAGATAAAAGATGTTTCAATTATACTGAATTTGCAGAGACGTGAAAGGAAGATGAAAAACAGACAAGAAAAAAAGAACACACATAATTCGAGCACCAACAGAAAAAATTCAAGCTTTGATATGAAAACCAGGACTAATATTGAGAAATTGGGAAAGTGGTGGACTATCTTTTGTTTCAAAAAAAAAATCCAGAAATGTAATGTAATGGTAAAAGCAAGGAACAATTTAAAACCGAGTCCAAGTCCTCAGTTTCTATAAAGAATCAAATGAGTTGCCCTTCTGAGTTATAAATTAAAATTGACCATGTTGGAAGGAGTCATCACAAGTCACACTCAAAAGTCTCTTGACTCAATAGATCTCGGTTTTTAGATTTCCGTAACTTCATGCAAATGAACTTCACATGCACCCTCAACTTCATGCAAACAATCTTCACATGCACTGAATCTCACACATTTTGGACAATGAAGCTTACACAGAAGATAGCAAAGAAGGCGTTGTAGCATAGTAGTTTCTTCTGCACATTCCTAATACATAAAAATTCCACCAAAAGAGGTGTTTTTTGGTGTGTGAGCGCGCACGGGCGTGTGTGTGCATGTGAGTGTGCGCATGCATGTGCATGTCTGTGAGTGAGTGGTCTCACTGAAAATTTAATAGGGTTAAAACAGCAAGTATAACCACAACACACTGAAAATTTAATAGGGTTAAAACACCAAGAATAACCACAACACCAACCCCAAATTTATGGGATACAGTTTTGAATTTTGATGTTGACGAAAAATGACTCACAGAAACACATTAACAGGAACAGGGGCGGACCTCGGTGTTACGACGCAGGTGTGATCGCACCCGCTAGATTTGAGAAATTCCTTAAATAGTACCTTAAAAAATTCTATTTTATTATTTAACTTCTTAACTGAACATTGCCCGCAACACCCAAATGAAAATCCTGGGTCTGCCATTGCACATTAACACAAGTACCATCGATCTATAGTCTGCAAAGAGTGTTGCCTATAACTACTTATCTCGGAAACGATCCTTTTTTTTTTTTTTTTCCTTTTTTCTTTCTTTTTTTTGAAAGGTAATGATTTAGTTCTTCCAGAAGATACGATATAGTATATGTGGTATCAAATAACAAGCAAGGATCAAAATAGTGGTTGTGGTAGGTGCAGTGGTCAATGGTCAAAATGCTATGCAGCTAGCGACACATAGGGGTTGTAGCAAAATACCTAGCGGCGGGTGATTTGGAATCATATAAGGGTATAGATAACTTAGGAAAGGCTATTGTGAGGAAGAAATAGGAAAAACCGTATTTTCTCTGCAAGGTTTTAAATTGTAGCTCTGCTATTTTCAAATTAGCGCAATGGCCTTGACGGCTACGGCTGATAGGCCGCTATTTTGAACCATGATGACAAGTGGATAGCATGGACCCACAAAAAGCGAGGACCACACCACCCAAAACCAAAATAATGAGACAAACTGATGCCCCAAAGGGCAAAAGGAGCCCAAATTACATCAGGCCCGGAACTAAATTGCCATGGACGTTTCCTGCCTCCCAACACCTTGCTTAGCATAGACATCCTTTTCAAAATTGGCTGACGAGGAATCTACACAATGGATGCTTGCACCTCTTGAGCCAAATCCCTGATATTCTCTGCAACATCCGGCAACTACCATGGAACTACAACCACCACAACATCATCCACCATAACAATATTCTCATGTGCCCATCTTGGGCATAGGGCCTAGCATATCTTGTATGTCCATCCTTAAACAATTCATCACTGTCTTAAAAAAATAATAATAATAAGTGTACCTTTATTCTTGTAAATATCATAACTGTTTTCCATCCAAAAAACTAATCTACGAGGATTTTCATTCAGTCCAGACGATTTGATCAGAACATAATACTGCAGAATTGAAGGGTTCAGAGAAATACATGCAACTAAACAGGAAAGGATACAATGATAGACAGACATGCAAACTTTTTTAAAATGCACTCCAAATCTTTTTATCATAACCTTTAATCAAGACCGTGATGATTGAAAGAGACAACTAATTAATTATAAGTCTACAAGGAGAAAACAACCCTTAATCTGGAGATAGAGAATTCAATTATATGATTGTGATTCATTCACAATCTAGTTGAATAAGCAACTTGTGGTCAGGGAAAGATAATTCAACCCTATACCCTGAGATAGATAATGTATTTCTTTAATCAGTTTTTATGGTGCCGACAATTTTGATCTTGCAAGAGCTTCACTTTCCCATTATTCATTTCCCAGGTCTCAAATTGTTCTTTCATAACCAATTGATAGTATAATCCTGCTCCTTCTCATCAAAAGAATAATGGATTAACAAAAAATCCGCGTATTCAAAAATTACTAACGACCACTGAGATCAATAATTGGAAATTAAGAGCAGCAAGGACATGCTAGCATGGAAATTTAGCATCCGTGATTCACTATCAAAGAAAACTAAAAAGATGAAGTAAAATCAAGTTAAACCTGATGTGATGTCCGTTTGGATGACTGTGAAGCTGCATTGGACGCAAGTGTTCTAACAGAACAAGGAAGCATATGATGCCGTCCATACTGCTTATATAATCCATTTGAGGTTTGCAAACCAATTATATAATGTTTAGACTGTCCTCCAAGTGCAACATGAATGCCTGCGAAACACAATTGAAAATCCAGATAATTGTGATTCTTGCAACATACATGCTATTAAATAGAGCTTAACAGGGAGGAATATTGTTAGAATGTCTTGTTTGTGTAACGATGAGATTCCGTGCCTGCACAGAATCCCACAATAATTGTAAAAAAAGGGGGAACAATACTCCTCATTAGCATGGAAAATCAGTTCAAAACTTCCCTTTTCCACATAAATAAACATTGCACCAAATGACAAAATATCTTGCTGCACAGAGAATTGGAGTGTATTCCCCCAATCAAGGAGTGTTACACAAACATTACCAAGTACTAATTTCAAGATAGTTGAGCCAAAACTGACCATCAATGCTGGGGGCATCCTGAAGAATATGAAAACATGTTCATGTCATTACATAGAAGAAGAAGAGGAAGAGGAAGAAGAAGAAGAAACACAGATGAGATGGTTATCCACCTTATTCATCCATTTGGCATCACCGGAAGGCTTGCTGTAGCGACTTGACTTTCCTACAACCTGCAATTATATCGTCATCAAAGAGTTCCAAATTAGAGAAGTTAAAGAAAGTAGTGGTATAAATCGTCACTAACATTACTCTGAATTAGATTAAGGTCTAAAATAAAAGCTCTAACTTTGAAGTTCTAATTTACAAAAACCATTCAAAAAAATAAAAGTTCTAATTTACAATTACTCTGTTTAGAAAAATTATTAAAATAAAAGGACTTATTTCACAATATTGTTTGGGCACACCTTTAGGGCAAGTTTGGTTATAGGCATTTCTGACAATGAATTGGGCTTGTTGGGAAATTCTGACATGATGTGACATCTTGTCCTCTGGGCATACCAAATACTCTATTTGATGCAAAAATTCAGAATTCCAAACCACATGAAAATGCACTTTTAGAATTATAAATTCCCAAAATTCCAGCATTCCAAATGCTAGAGGGTGGTTGGGCATTTGGAATTCTACATGGGGGGGAGCATTTGGAATTCTCACAATTCTTCCAAACAAACAGACCCTTAGAAATTACAACATGGGAATTACCTTTACAAATTAGGAATGGGGCCCACTTTTATAAGAATTAGAACACGGGGCACACCTTTAGAAATTACAATGCAGGCTTAGAAATTAAAACATAGTACCCACCTTTACAGAAATTACAATGTCAGCCCACCTTCATAGGAATTACAATATGGGCCTACCCTTATAGAATTATAGTGTTGGCCCACTTTTTGTGATTGCGAACATGACAACCACCTTTAGGAATTACAAAGTACGGCCACTTTTTTTATAACGGTAAATTTTATTCACCAAAAAAAGTAGGGCCACCTTTTGTGATTGTAAACACGGTATCCACCTTATAGAAATCACAACCAGAACCCACCATTTGCATCATTTTAAAATCACGACATTTTTTCCCAAAATACTTGTAAATTTTACATTGTCCACATACTTCCGCTTTAGGTTTAAAAAAAAAAAACCTACTAAAAAAGGCAGCCCGCTAACTTCTCTTTTTAGAGGCCAAAGCTCTATTTTTAATAAAATAGAAAATACGATTAGATGTTTGTCAAATGCTCTAACATGTAAACAAGCTCTAAAACTATAAAAGCGATTTTACGAAAAAAGATGCCCTTCAAATTGGATAAAACAGCTGTGAACCCTCTTTCTTTTTTGCATTTTCATTTTTTTTTACTCTAAGCATTGACGGTGGAAGACCTCCCGCCCTTTTTTATAATTTTGGACTTTTTTTTTCCTTTCTTCATTGATACCAATTAATGTTTTTTTTTTTTTTTTGTTCACTTTCTTTCTCCTCTATAATCTCTTCTTTAATTCAGATTATCATCATCATTTTCTTCAAGAAAAAATCACTTAAGTCATTTTTTATTGTGTCTAGATGGTATGGATATGCAACCATTGCTAAGCTCCCAATCCAACACGACCCCCACCACCCACCAACTCCAAAACTTCATCGAAGATGAAGGAAACATCTAGCCCCATCTCCAAATCCTCCAAGAACCCCACAACCTCAGTTCAACCCTAACTCCATCTTCAACTCCAACTCCATCATCACTCTAACCTGCCTTTTCCTCTCCATCTACTTCTCCCTTGGCTCCTCCTCTTCTCCCTCAACCCCCGCCACTTCTCTACCTTCCTCTATGACGCCCTCTATTTCTCCATCGATTTTTTCGAAAAGAAGATGAAGATGATGAACTAAATCAAAGAAGGGTTATGGAGGAGAAAAAGAAGACGAAGAAAGTGGAAAAAAATAGACATTCATAGATATCAATGAATGTCCGCATTATTCAATAAAATCAATGGAAAGAGGCAAAAAAGTGAAATAAAATAAAATAAAATTGGGAGGGAGGTCTTCAACTTGACATATTCAGTGTTTGGTTCCACAGTCATCGTATCCAATTTTAAGGGGATTTTTTTTTTGTAAAATCCCAATTATAAAATAAGAGCTTAGTTTTAGAGTTTCCAAACAGCCCCTTAGTAAAATCTACATTGGAAGCAGAGCATTAAAGAAGCGCCTAACATGTACTAGTGACAGTTGTGAGTTGTTCCACTGCTTCACTGTATCAGTCACCCAATCAAACCTCAGCACCAATAGATATGCCTTTTGATATAAATATGTCTATATTGTTAACACAAGTGGCCCAAAGCCCATCAGGCCCAGGCCCATTCATTGTAACAAATCAACCCATCAAATGGGATAAGTTAGGATATATTCAAATCACTGTAAATCTCTTAACAGATTATTTACCATAACAGATAGATTGTATTAGGATTGATTTGCCTTGATTAAGGGTAAAGGAGATTATAAAAGCAAGAGAGGATCGTCCATTGAAGGGATCCAATATTTCCACAAATATCATTCTCTTTCAATATTCATATCATATATATACACATGCATATACCCATAATATATATGGTTTGGACGTACCTCCGTACCTCTCATGGAATGCATGAGAGGTAAAAATCTAAGCCCATTTGATGCAGGCCAGACCCACAACCAATGGGTCAACCATGTGACATGAGCGGATGGTCAAATTTTAGGGGATCACATCCTATGTCAAGCATTATCATTTTTAGAGATTAGATCAATCCAAAGGTACTTTGACCTGTCTTTTAAAGGGCCCCATCAAACAAATTGAATCAAATCATAAAATGGATGGTCCAGATGGCTCCAATTCAAGTTTAAAAGGTGTTGATTTAATTATCTAGATAAGAATTTTTCAAAATATGCAAATTGGACTAGCTGATGGGCCCCACGGTCTTTTAAAGAGGAAATGCCCATAAATGCGTGCAGATCCTATTTTTTCTTTTGCCTGATTGATTTGAAAACTTTACTACCTGTTTGAAAGGTGATAAAGACTCCGCTTAAGAGGAAATAAAGAGTTATGATTTTATCAGATATGATAGGGATAAGTATTAATGCAAAGCGGCAAGATGTCCAAAAAGAAAAGCCTTGTGTAGAACTTTTATTCAGTTCTTCGAGAGGATATGTTTCCTTTCATAGTTGGGTAAAAATTGGACTCTTTTAAGAGTGAATCTCTTGTGATTAAGAATAGATGGATTTCCAAGACAGCAAGTGTGGTCCACACTCCACAGCCACTAGAAAAATTCAATAGACAAGTTGTCCATAGTTTAAGCAAGACTCCAGATTTCAATCCTTGTATTTTTAATTTCTTTCCATCTTTGAATGTAATTAGGATTTCGTAAATAGGGTTTATATTATCATTAGGATTATGATTAATGGTTGTGATTATTGATTAAATCATCGGTTTAGGTCTTCTTTTTTTTGGCAATAGCATATGTACATATATGTATATCCATTGTATGGAACAACACATGATGCTTGGATTTTTTGTTTGTTGGCTTCTTTTTTTTTCTTTTTTTTTGTTGGTGAAAGTTGAATCAAATTGTAGTTTTGAAATTGCTTATTTCTTCTCCCTGGTTGAGCATCTCCCACTGGACTGAAGATCTATGGTGGATTTTCGCAATCAATGGTACGTGAATCTCTACTTTTCTCCCTAAGTGGACCTTTTTTTATTGAAGATTGGAGTGTATTGTGCTCGCCATAGTAGGGATTGGCATCCGTTGACTGTGTCACCAGGCCCATTGGGACGCACCCACAAGCCCAACAGGACAAGCCATTTAGTAAGGGATTTTTTAGTCAATTAAGAGTCTTCATTAGGAATTTTTATTTGTGAATCAATTACGAGTCTTTAGTTATGAGTTTTGTTTTATTTGGATTGTTTTAGCAAGTTTCTAATTTTATGGGAGAATCTAGGGGTGAAATTAGGAAGTATAATTGAAATGGAAATTCCGATCATAGGAGGAACATCCCATCTTAAGTCTATAAATATGTAAAGACCACTTTGGGAGTTTGGGTGTGGATCATTTTCATAACTTCAATAAAGAATTTCATGTTTCTCTTTCATAGTGGTTGCTTGTTTGCATGGAATCGGATTCAGCCAGCCTTGTTCGGGTGCTTGGACTATCTCTCTTGGAATGACTTGAGGATTCAGTCAGCCCTATTCAAAAGCTTGGTCTATTTCGCTCTTGGATCAGGGATGCCATCACCCTTGTGGGACCCACCTATTATAAATCCAACCCCCATTTGATATCAATCTGAATAATACTAGCCATATGAATGATTTTTATATAAAATACAACTTAAAACCCCATTAAACTTCAGACCCTAAATCAATGGTTGTGATCACCTAATCATATCCATAATGATGTGGAGAGAGAGAGAGAGAGAGAGAGAGAGAGAGAGAGAGATCATTTTCAAGAAAAGGAAAAGGCACAAGACCTAACCATTACTAGGATAGAAATGGTCCTGCCCTATGGGCCCACCTAGAAGCATGAAAATCATGTGGAGTGAAAGGTTTGAAAGGTTTCCATATGACGTGCATGCCTACATCTATGCAAAAGAAGGAAACAATCAGCTGAAGAGAGGTACTGTTTTGAGGGCTTCGGAGTTTTCCAAATCCTAGCCATTAGATAAAGTTGGATGGGTGGCAAAATATAATGATCAATTGGAAGGGCCATACAACTCAAATGAGTGAGAAAATGTGGGTATGGCCGAACCTAAGAAATCTGCTTGTGTTAATGGAAATGGTAATGAAATTTCATTCAAATGAAAGGGGAACCAGCAAAAAATAAACAATAAAAGGGGAAAATGGGATAAACAACTACAAAGTTATGGAAAAGTAAGCCAAATTTGGCCAATCAACCCCCTCTGTTAGGGTAAGCTTTCCACCACGTACCTCACCATATTTTATCCTTTAAAAAGGCAAACAACTTTCTAAAACATATGATTAAAAAAACAACTTAACACATTCCAACTCGATCCAAAAACATGCGTGCCAAGATTGCAATAAGTGTCACAAGAATTCAGACTACTATGACCAATCTATAATAACTATCCGATATATCCGCCACATTTTTGTTCATATTTGGCAGTCACCATACAACCATTGGTACCAATTGTTACAAGCCTGCCCATTACATCCTCACCAAGTTGCATTATTCCAAGACTTCCATTAGTAAATAACCAACACAATCTTCCAAAGACAATACAAAACTACAGAATGATTAAAAAAAACTAACAAATACGATAAAAAGGAAACAACACTTCTATCGGCTAATGAGTAAAACAAATACCTTCTTAGCAGAATCGAACCACCCCGCATCGACTGCATTCCTCCCCATTGCCATAGATGAAAAACCAGCTGGACTCGCATCCAAAATAAACCTTTCTGAATGGAGGTTTTCCAATTTTGGGCATTTTGGAACCATAAAAGACCATCTCTCCCTAATCAAAATCCCTAGTTTCCCAGCATTGTACTTAAGATGATGCATCTTTACAAAACTCTTCCCAAGATATCTAAAACTTGCAAAAAAAAACCCAGATGAAAAAACCCAGTTACAATGGAACCTGAAACAATCATTAAAAAAAAAATCCATATATGGAATCATCAGATTCATCATTTGAAGGGAATTCTCTGAACAAATGAAGAAAAAAGATTTCCCTACAATACAATAACTTGAGAATACAGCTAAAATTTATTCAGTAATCTACATGAATGAAGAAGAAAAGACATGTCAAATGACAAGTACTTCCCCTGCAACAATCGTCAGAGTAATCTGTACAAAGGGAGATGAAGAAGAAATCGTACCTTGACAGAAAGCTTGGGATTTCCTCTTGAACTTCTCTAGACGCTCATGGAGTCGTTGATTCTTTGGAAACTGAAAAAACCCAACGTCACAGCTCGAGGTATTTTAGCAGCAACGCTGTCAAAAAACAATACAAAACGGAGGGAGAGAGAACCCTAAAATCCCTCATAAAACCCTCTTCTTGGCTCTCGCCGATGACGAATAGAACTTCGCGTTTTGTATCGTATGGATATCAGGCCCACTAACCTAGGGTTTATAAGCCCATGTCCAGCCCATTTCAGTTTTTTGCTAAGCCAGGGTTAGTTAGGCCCGGTTAATAGACTCATAAAAGGAGGCTAATAGAGTCCGGATCTTCTGAGAGAACCTGAGTTGAAGGGAATAGAACCCATGTTTGTACGATAGCCAAGTATGGTTTTTCCATTTGGACCATTTCCAGTAATTGAGACTCATATCCCAAACAGTTGATTGAATGCCCACAAAACTGGTAAAAAGAACAGCTCAGCCTGGCCCGATTGATTAAATAGGTAGACTTGAGACTGACTTCATGGCCAATGTCTGACTTGGGCCGGTGTTTCTAAAGTCATGTTGGGCCTAGATGTGCCTTAGCCCGACCCAGCTCGGCCCAATATAAGGATTATGTCTTGTATTCCAAGTTAACTAGATCGGTCCATTGGATTGGTCAATGACCAGGTTTTAGGGTTAAAGGTATTTTGATAATTGTTACGATACTTTCTTAGGGGTTAAGAAATCGTAGATTATATATATAGGGAGATGCTCCTATGAGAAATAAGAATGGGGGCTCTCACATTTAAGTTGTTGGCATTAAATATGGATGTGAAGGCCATCACCTTATCTCTCATAATAAGGTGAGAGCATCTCTCACAGGAGCATCTTCCATATATATATATATATATAAAATATATATAGAGCAAAGCTCTCCTAAGCTCAAGTTTATGATAAAATCTTGTAAGCTCACACTTGTGGGGCCCACCTTTGGTCCATCCAAATGGACCAAACACATGACCCTTCTAAATTGCACTTGTCTACCAACTTTTGGTTAGTTCCGAATTTACTGGACCGTTGGATTGACTATGTATCGATCCGAATGAACTATTAACCATTAAACTTTTGGGCTCATATGGAGATGATAGAAATCACGGTTGAGGCTGATTTTTTTGCGAAGAGGAAGATCTTAGGGAGTCCTTGAAATCCCCCTCACCCCCATCCCCATGTGGGTCACCAGGTGGGCCGCACCACACACTTGAGCTTACCTTATCTTAAGCTTGAGCTTAGGAGAGCTGGCCCCATATATATATATATATATATATATAATATGATGTAATCTGTAATTCTACACTTTGTGAGAGAGGGGAATATGTGAGAGACTAGTCTCTCTCGTGGGTGTCAGCAATTGTCGAACCATGTGAAATTGAATGAGGAACTCTTGAACAACCAAGTAAATATCCACATGTGTTTCACACTTCATGCTTCCCCATACACACGCTCAACACCTAAGGGCGTTTCTTAAAAAAAAAATTGACATTTTATTTGAAGCACTCTGCCAAATTTGTTATTTATAAGTTTAAACTTTTTTTTCCTTTCAAATTCCTTTGTATGAAGCTTTTGGCATCAAGCTGTTTCCCATCATGGTGGGCAATGTAGTAGCATTTGCAAAAGCCTACTAACCGCTTGCAAGTGAATTTCCCTCAACATCCTAACTCCTTGATCATTGGCAGCCAAGCAAACACATTAGGAAAGTAATCTAAGCAATGGTCCACATAAAAGGAAAAAAGGCTTAGTCCAAAGATATTATATTATAGATTACTTTTGGCATATTGCTACAATGGATAAAGTTCATAGCATCACCTATAGGCAAGATCATAGCATCATCTATAATCTATGGAACTTATCTTGGCTTGAACCACTCATCCAAACGCTATGCCTCACCCCACATCAAGAGCACATTTGACACTGTAAGAGATGTTTTACTTTTACACGGTTTATAGCTTCATTGGATTATAGATTATTGTGATGACCCCATATGTTTCACCTAGCATGGTGTCCAATATGTGACTTTCCGAGACTATTTTTAATATACAGTTCAAGCACTCAGGCCTGTTTGGTTTCATATAATTCACCAAATGATGATTAAACAAGCGAGGGGCATGAGGTAGCTATGTCCATGGGCTTGGCTTGCTTAGAATTTAAACTATAGGGGTGATGAGTGCCTATTCATTTCACATCTTTCCTTTATTCATTTCACATCTTTCCAATATTCAATTTTCATTAGAAGTGGAAATTATTCAGTGATCATTTTAGGGTAATTCTTCATTTTTAGAATTCCTAATAACTGAATTACATTAAAAAATAAATTATAAGGCGTATTTGTGTGACGAGAGGAACCTATGATAGAGAAAAAAGTGTTCTAATTTCTCATACAACCCCTTTCTCTATCATTGGTGCAACACATTTTCCTCCACAGAAAAAGTAAAAAAAAAAAAAACAACTTATTTTCCTCCGCAGGGAGGACTTTTATTCATAGTTGTTAATATGGTTTCAGACCTTATTTCGCTCTGACCTACAAAATGAAAAGTTTCGGTCGATTCTTTTCGGCCGATTCGAAATTTCGGCAAAACTTTTCAGAATTACATTTCGAAAAAAATATAACATAATATATATACATATATAAGTAAAATAAATAGAAAAAGTATTAAATATATATTTAATCCATTATAGTAATTTTTTTTGAAATTGTATTTTGTTAAAATATAAGAAATACAAAAGGTATATGTATAAAAAAAAAGTAAAAAAAAAAAATAATAATGTAAAATACCATTTCGGCCAAAATTGACTGAAATTCAACAAAAAAGTTTTGACCGAAATTAAATGAAATTAATAACTATGCTTTCATTTCCAATATAAGTAGTGGAAATGCAAGATTCATCTCTCCCCATCATCATCACGAGGAGAGAGTATTATTGTCCTCTCAAATACATGCCAATCAAAGCTCATCATTTTTTTAACAAGTTCACACTAATACAACCTATCATGCACTAAAGTTTTGAATCTAAACCCATTTGAAATGTTGAGAAGATCACATTGTCTTGTTTTGAAATCAATGCCAGAAAACTTCTTCTTCCACCCTTGCATTGGAGAAGAAAAACACACCCGACTTTCTGTTTTGGGTAAAAAAAAAAAAAGAACACACACCCTGCTTTCAGAAGATGTATTGGCCAGTCAAGACTCAAGACAGCAGGAGTGGCTACTGGCTAGAGATTAAAGGAAGTGGTTCACTTGTGTGGCACAGTGAGCAATGATGTCGACCCTTGATCTGAGTCCCCCACGTGGTGCTCTGGGGGTTCCCACCCATGTTTGGTAGATACGATGAGAAAGAACCTTCACATGTCATGTGCACGTCAAGTTTGTTTAGCTAATGCAAAACATTCTTAAAACATCATTGATGTGACCAATCATGTGATTTTTCCCCTCTTCTTGGGCCAATATTTCTTAATTATCTACATGGAGCAGTCCAAATCTCCACATGGTAAAAAACACGAACTGGGAGATTGGGTAATTTGAGGCCTAGAGAGTGCTATTATTATTATTATTATTATAATAGTTCCAAGGAATAATTTAATTATTTCATATGTGTATTCGACTTCAAACATTAGAGATGTAAATAGGTTCACTTCAACATAATATATCTAATATATGTAATTTTATATGGTTTTTGATATTTCAGACTTGCACATAATAACATATAATGGTCATGTACAAAGTATTGAAGAAATAAAAATTTTAAAAAAAATTCAAGAGAATAAGGACTTAGAATAAATTAGCCAGGAAAGACACAATGGATTTGTGTAGTACTTACGTGAACAACTTAACTAGGCTTGGAGGAAAACGTAAAACTCATAGATCTGGCCTAGTAGATGGGATATCTTGGATCTTCGGCTGCAAATGGGTGAGACTCAAGAATTCTTCCTTGGGAGGGCCACTATGTACAAATAAATTCTTGGGAGGGCTACATATAAAAAATCGCATATAATTTTTAAAACATGTAAGGGTTTTTTTGAAAACTTTTGGAGGGCTATAATAAAAAAGTCACAAAATTCTTTAAAACCTCAAGGGGTTTTCTACAAAAAAAAAAAAAAAAAAATTGTTGGGGCCATGCCCCCTAGTTCTGCCACGCACCCACCCACCCAAGTACCTTGCCTACAGCAATGATAGTTATTAAAAATGATATTTGATAAATGAATTAAAAAATTAACATATTAATAGGATTTTGAGAACCTGAAATCTTGCATGTGTGCAATTTAACTAATGAGTTAGTTATTAGATTATTTCCCATAAAAAAAGATTAAAAAAATGACTTTGTATTGCTCTACGCATCAAACAACATCCAATAAGAGGTCCATAATAGTATAGAAGAATTGAAAATTGTGTGATTTTATCATATTTGCTTGTGAGCACATGTTATAGTAAAAAAAAAAAAAATAAAAAAATCAAATTAAATCATTTTTCCAATGCCATATAAAATGGGAATAAGTACAAAGTTTTAAAATGCTAAGGTTGATGGAACTTTTGGGATATGTAATTACTATAGGAAGAAGCCCTAAAGCGTTTTTACTTATAGCCATAATAAAGTACTTACTTAAGAAATAATTAGATTTAGTTTATTGCAATTTTTGAGGTCAAATCTTAAAAATTCAAAATCTCATCACAACTTAACGGGCAAGCATTTGAAATATTCTAATTGTGAGTGTCAAAACTTAAGGGGTCTTACATTATAGGCTCAATGATGAGTGAAGAAAAAGTAAACGAAGAAGAAAACGCAAGATGCATAATTATTTGAGGATTGAGAATGCAATAGTGAGTTATCATGCAGAAAAGAGAAAAAGTAAATAAGTAAGAAGAAACATATAGAAATTAATTGTTTGATGAGTTGTCTTTCTAACACAAGATATAAGACAAACTAGCGTTTATATATTTTGGAACTTCTACTCATTGGACGTCGAGGGAGAAAAAGAAGTTGAAGAACGGCAGATCAGATAAGGAAAAAAAAAAAAGTTTGAGGAGGGGCAATAGGTATAAAAACCAAAATAGGCATGATATTTTTATTCGTAATTTAAAGGAAACAAGAAGTTGAATGCCCCTCCTCAACCGTATGTGGCTCCACCACTGATATATAGGTTGGTTAAAAATGAAGATTAAATATGAATTTTCAAAAATTAGCTTCAATAGCATCTTCTTTTGATATTATTTGATATTCGCATTTAGTCTTCGATTTTTAACCACCCATATGCATTCAATTCATATGTATTTTAATACAAATAAACAGACCATACATGTATTGACCTGACCATGTCGATGATACATATCTGCATATTGGCTATATCAATGTGATTTTAAAAAAAAAAACCTAAAAAAATCTGAAAATGTCTAAAGTTTTAGAAAAATGGAAAGCCTATAATATTTATTCTTTTAGAGATTAATTGTACTCTTTTTTATTGTATATATAGGTCCTTGCACTACTGTAAGATGTTTTTTATGCGATAAAGATTCATTGCAATTTTCTACACTTCAGAGTATGTATATGTGCGTGTATATTACTTGCTTTTAAGCACAAATATCGATAAATTATATGAATCAATGAAGAAAAAACTCCTAAGCACAACTCTTGTCACTTATCGTGTGGCTCGCTTAGATGAATGGCAATCAAAGGAAATGGGCCTAAAACCAGGGTTAGGATTGCCTCAATATCAATTCGATCAAACGAACTTTAAACCCTTAATGTAGCTTCTAGAAGCTCAATAAAATTTTGATAAGATTCATCAAATAATACTTATGTTTGGATTAGTATCACATTAAAAAATAGTGGCAGTTCAAAATGTGAAGATGCCTGTCCACGGATTAGATTGATCACAGTTTAGCTTTATGTGTAGAAGAAACAAGTTACAAGCTTTGTAAAATCGTCAAGTGTTTTCAATTATGAATTATATTAGTAGGGTATGCAAAATCATGATGGATTCGAATTCAGATCCGTCTTCATGGATGAGATCCAAATCTGAATCCGATACAAAACCCATATACTATATTTGGATCCGGCTTCAAGGATCAAAGCCCACAATAAGATGTGGAGTGCAGTAATATAAATAGATAAAGCATCAAAGTAAATCTTTTTATTATACAGATGAGACTATTAAATGGTATGTTATCAAACATAAGTAGACACCGTATATCAATGTGACTCAAGCTATTTAGGCCCTTAAAACATATATATATATATATATTTCTATTTTTAATATATCAATGTGGTCATCTTGAATTTAGATACTCGTCTTGGAAATCTAGATTCAAATGTTCCAATTCCTAAATACTTGGGATCAAACTTGAATCCAAAATTTTCTCGGTTGTAAAAATAGGTTTCATACCTGCATTATTGTCAAAACTCTGGTTGCTTGAATAACCAAACCCCATTTGTAGAGAAATTGTCTAGAGCATACCTCTTTTTTTATTAATCTTTTTATTGTTACAATGCAGTGCGGGCACACCTAATCACCCATCCAGATCTACCACGCGCGGGAAAAACCCAAAACACCAATTTATTTTATTTTATTTTATTTATTTATTTATTTATTTTTCAAACTAGTGAAACTTTTAGATGGACCCTAATTCAATAGACAGGTAGTTCACCGAGCCAATCAACAAACTCGATGCGATTGTAAAATGATCAGAAACAAAAAAGATGGTTACATGCATTCACATAAATGTCACAGATTCTTGAATTTACATAAACATCAGGATCAAATCTACAAATCCACTAAAAGAGACTTTTTTAAAGTACAAAAACGTGTTACATACATAGAAAATTTGGTGACCCATATAATTTGGTGGATCAAACTTCGACAGGTGATGATTTTAAAACATTGTCATTCCTTCCTCGGCAAGAGAATTAAACATTTTATTCCTCTCTCCAACTGGACACGAGCATATTAAATTAAGTCCAACATCAAGTTGCTTCTAACGACCTTATGGTCCTTTTGGTTATTAAATATCCAAAACTGTCACTTTTTGACAATATAAGACCCAACTCCCACTTTGCTCTCTGGACTGTATTTTATCTTGGTGGGTGTTTGCTGTAGTCAAACCATAACTACCCACTAATTGTGTAGAACAAATCACCTATATTGATATTAAATTAGATTAGATTTGGGCTGTCTCTATATTAATGGATGAGCTTGGCCTGCTGAAAATTGAATTGGATTAGGTCTGTATTCACTCAGTTCAGGCATGATGGGGCCAATTTGACAGTCTCATTAGATGACTTGAAAAAATTCAGATACAAAATGATGTTTTATAAGCCATGTTTCATATTAGTCATCACCAGCATTAATCATGTTATATCTTGTTCCATCAGTCTATAAAATATGATCACATTAGCCTGATCAATATTGAATTCCTGCTTTTCTAAGAAATTTTAAGCAAGATCCTTCTATCAAATGGGCTAAATTTGGTGGCGAAAAGGCCAAGATTTAGAGTTGGCCATCAAAGGGAGTTGAGACCCATGAGAGTACTGGTACACGAAAGGAGAGAACATCCGCATTACATTGGGGAGAGCTCCACCCACACACATGGATAAAGCATATAACTAGTTTGGCACTTTATTAATATAGTAAAAGTCAAGTAAAGCCTCTATTTTTTAGACAATATATCACAGCAAAAGCACTTTAATTCAAAAATCCCTCATCTTTTCCAAAAAAAAAAAAGTGTCAAAAAGCAACTACCTTTATCCACTAAAAATACAAAAAAAAACTCCACTTTTTTCATATAAAAAGTCAAAAAAACTTTCATAACAAACAACTAAAAATAAAATGTCATCATAACTTAATTATATTTTATTCTTTCTTCAAAATCAACTTTACTTCACTTGACTCTATTAGTAGAGTTGCCAAACTAACCTGGAATTGATACTAATCAGCTTAGTGGAGGCGGGTCTCCAGCCACTTGGGCAACCCTTCAATCTCAAAATCAAGAAGAGAATTTTGAAAATATTTAAATGACAAGGAAGGATGCACTTTAAAATTGACTCACTCACACGTGAGTGGGGGAGTGGGGTTGGTTTTTACATGGAAAAGAAAAACATCCAAACAAAGAAACAGTAGAAAGCGAAAAGTCCTGGCCAGACTACCCGCGCCCACGGCCCACCACACTAAATTCTAACCGTTCCCACACCAAATCACGAACTGCAAAAAGTTCATACAGATCCTCAGAAGTTTCTTTATCTCAGTCACTACAACGTTTCACCTACAAAAGGAGGAACCTCTCCTCTCACTCCTTCCCAAAACCCCAACCATCTCTCTCTTTCATCTCTTCTCTCCTCCTCCCAACAGAACAGAATCCTCAAAATGGCTTCTTCTTCTTCTTCATCTTCTTCCCTCCTGCTAATGACCCTTCTCTCTCTCTCCTTCCTCACAAACCCATCTCACAGCACCACCACCAACTGCTCCTCCCAAACATTCTCAAAAAACAGAATCTTTCAAACCTGCAACAATCTCCCCCAACTCAATTCCTCCCTCCACTGGACCTACAACCCCTCCAATTCCTCCCTCTCCCTCGCCTTCCAAGCCACCCCACCCCATCCCAACGGCTGGATCGCCTGGGCTATCAACCCGACCTCGAAAGGCATGATTGGGTCGCAGTCCCTTATCGCCTTCCATCAACCCAACGGTTCGATGACCGTCCAGACATTCGACATCGAGGCCTATGGCCCGATCAAGGAGTCCCCCATCTCAATCCAGGTCTCGGATCTCGAGGCCGAGTTCTCTGATGGGTTGATGAGGATCTTCGCCACAGTGGGGGTGGCGAACAACGCGACGGTGCTGAACCAGGTATGGCAGGTGGGCGGATCCGTTACGGGTGGTGTGCCCGATAAGCACGATTTCGGGCAGGAGAATTTGAAGGCAATGGGGACGGTTGATCTGCTACAAGGAGAGTCGAAGCAGCAACAGAGTAACGGTGCGACAAGCGCTGCAGGGAATCAGAAGCAGCTAAACAGTATTCCTTCTTCTTCTTCTTTGTTGTCTTGTTGCATCTTGTTTTTTTCCATATTTGGTGGGGTTTGGTGGCTGTAATATCAGTGGAAGAGGGTATTAGTTGATTTTTCAAAAGGATCAGGGGATTTTTTGTATTTTGTGTTATGGGTTTATTAGAGAGACCTGGTTTTTTATTTGTTTGGTTTTAGAATACAATATCTAGATTTGTATTTGATTTTGGGACACAAAAGGATTTCTACTCTGTTTGAGAATGGGATAGCTTGGTTTTGAGATTATTTCTTAAACTTTGTGTTTTTCTCTAATTTGTATCTTTAGGATTAGTTCAGGTGTGTGGTGCCCAGTCGATGTGTAATTTTGTTCTTATTTTTGTAATGATTTGTAATTTAGGGCAGGTTCTTTACTTGTCGTAGCGGGGGTCGCTTTTCATTTCATTTGTTAAGGTGGGTGATGGATGTGTGCTTTGCGCTGTCCATAACAATGTTGGATCTTTTGTTTTGTAAGGTGGATAGCTTGAGAACCTTGTATTCATGTGGGGCCCACTTAAATGATATGTGACCATCATTCGGTGGGAAATTAATTTTATCCCACCCATCACATCGTTGTGTGATTTTGAATTGGAGCCATTCAATTAGTCCCATGAGTCTGGACTATGGAAGCATGAAAGAGACTCCAAGATTTCCATAGTAACAAATAAAAGTTTTTTTTTGGGGGAATGTGCAAATGGAAAGGAAGGTTTGATTGGTTTACAAGGTTGTCTGTTTGGATTACTAATCTGAGTTGGGTAAGTTGGCAAATGCTAACAGCTTCTTTGTCGCTTTGTGGGTCTTGCTAGTTGCTACCATTCATAAAGTTGGTTAGGGCATTTAGATCAGTCAACCAATATGTTGGATTTTTTTTAAAGGCTTTGTCTCCAAAGGAAGGTTGTTTTCTACCACACGTGCAATATTTTGACATGATCCAAGCCTCTTATCAGATGGGACTCAACAGAAGAGTCCGGGTCCCCTGTCTACGCCAGGGCAATTAGGGAGTGATATATGAACTTAATTTAAAAATTGATGTTGTTTTGTTTTTACAAGCCAGCTCCATCTTTTAAATACAAAAATTTTTAAAATCTAGCTCCATTCTTTTAAGTACAAAAATCGGTATTATATTTAAAAGCCTGGTTCATCTTTTAAGTACAAAATAATGTCACTCCCTGATTGGTCTAAATAAAATTTTCTATTTTCTGTTTGGAACAATCAGGGAATCCGGATTCTCAACAGAAATAAAGTCCTGTTCACTTGTCAGGTGAACCGACTCAATTCTTTATGTTTCACATTTATAATTTAGGTGCCCTACTGTTTCTTCACATTTGGCCCACTGGATGATTGGTTTATTTTGATAATGATTATAGATCCTAGATATGAAACATGATTTGTATCACATGGTACATGTTTAAGAGAGTACAACCCATTCTTCCCATGGGAGTGATCAAGGATGAATCAACTTAAGCTGATGTGGACTACTGTTCTGGACTACTGTTCATGCATAGCGCATTTATGATAGTAAGTAGAACTTAGGATTGGAATATTGAAAACAGCTGTTTTTGTGTGAGAAATCTGTGGTAGAGAGAGGACATTGTTCTGTTTTCTGTACAGGTCGCTGTTCCATTGTTTGGTGGTTACACGTTTTCTTTGCTAAAAATATTCAGAGGCAGGGTCCCATTACTTGGTGAGGCACCCTTTCCTTGAGAAAAAGGCAAAAAAAAAATATGAAATGATTATCCTCAATGAAGAGGATTTCAATGGGTCAGAATCCTCAATCAAGAGGATTTCAATGGGTCAGAATGAAGAACTCCCCTCTCTCATAGAAATAGATATAAGCGACCAGAATCTTCTTATGACACAAACTTTCCCTTTTATTGGCCATTAAAGGAATGTAGAATTCCCCTTTCTCATAGAAAAGTTCTTCGTAGGAATGTTCATATGGATGGAGCCCAACTTATGACCTATCCAAAGGGACCACACACACATGCACGAACCCCTATAGTCATCGAATCCGATGGATTTGCCTAGGTTTGCACCCGAAGGTTGTGGATTCGAAATTGAACTGCCACACTAGGTCCAAAGGGGAATTTTACCTGACTTTCTCTCTTGAGTCCGTAGGGATTATTCTGGCCCAAAGGGCTGGAACACCCTGCGTTATTTTAAAAAAAAATACATCCATCCATCACCATAGGGCAAGAGACTACGAGGACGGTCTTCACAGTGAGAACTGCCTAGTGGAGCCCAACTTATGACCCATCCAAAGGGACCATATATACACAAACCCCCTATAGTCACTGAATCCCAAGGGTTTGCACAAACTCTAATGGACTAGACCGATGTATTGAGGGTCAATTATTGTTGTTTGGTATAAGCCATTAAAATTGTGTGAAGAGAGCAAGGGTATTAGATTGACTTCAATTTTTATATCTAGGTTGGCCCCACTTGGATCTTTCAATCTCCCTTTATCCCATGTTTAGTGAGGTCCCAAGATGGTCCCTACTTGTTGGGCCCCATAGGACCATAATCCATTTCTCATATATATATATATATATGGGGAGATACTCTCATGAGAGATATCTCTCACCTTAAATGAGAGATTGGGTAGAGGCCCTCACATCCATATCCAATGCCAACAACTTAAATGTGAGGGCCAATACTCCTATCTCTTATAATAAGGTGAGAGGTACTCCTACGAGAGCACATCTCACCTTACTATAAGAGATAAGGTGGGGGCCCTCACTTTAAGTTGTTGACATTGTAATAATAGACAATCCTTCCCTTGCATAAGTGTGATCTTGGTTTTTCATGAGTTTCTGGAAAACCAAATCCTTCCCCTGCATGTAATAATAGACAATCAAATCATCTTCCTTTTCGGTAAAACAAATTTTACAACTTGATATGCCTCATGGGACATGAAAATCACACTTTTTTCTTCCTAGCACGTGCCTCTTGCATAAGTGTGTAAATGGGATATGTAAATCTTAGCATCTATTGAGATGCATCATTTTAACTTCGAAATGGGATTTATTTCCACACTATTTTTTACACCTTATTTATACATGTGATGTGTAAATGAGTGCAATAAGATGTAAGTGTGCGTAACCATTATGCATGTTCTTTCTTTACAAATGTATATTAGGGGTTCCATACATAATCTCAACTTTCCCCATCAAGTTTCATGTTCTTTCTTTACAAATGTATATTAGAAGTTCCATACATAATTTCAACTTTCCCCATCAAGTTTTACTTCCAATCGTCAACACAGTCCATTTCATCTTGATCCAAATTCTTAGACCTATTGCTTTGACAAATAAATTATACAAAATCATTAGTCACATTCTAGTTAATCAGTTAAAAACAATTATTGCTAAGATTGTGGGGCAAATGCAGTCTGCTTTTGTTCCTAGAAGAAGCGTCACAGATAACATCCTCCTTGCTCAGAACTTCATTCGTAACTTTCATTTGAATCAAGGTACTCCTAGAATGTGCATTAAGCTTGATCTTGCCAAAGCTTATGATAGTGTTAAATGGGATTTTTTGGAGGCTGATCTTAGATGTCTACGATTCCCAGGATGTCTACGATTCCCAGATAACTGGGAATCGTAGACATCTAAGATCAGCCTCTAAAAAATCCCATTTAACACTATCGTAATCTGGGAACCAGATAGAGTTATCAAGATTCTTATGGAATGTGTCTCGGGAGCACAATTCTCAGTGTTGGTGTGATCTTGGTATGGGCACTAATATCAGGGTTAAATCATTTCTTCAACATGATGGCTGGCATCTTCCAAGGGCAAAATCGACTGCTTTGATTGATATTTTTCAGGCAATCCCAAATGAGATCGTCCTTTAGAGTATGTTTGATGATGAAATTGTTTGGACCCTAGAAGAGCATGGTCACTTTTCTTTGAAATCTTCCTACAGGTTAATCTGTAATATTCCTGACCAGCAATTCCAATGGACCTCAGCTATCTGGTTTAAAGGGTGTATTAAAAAAACACTCAATTTGTGCTTGGATGCTCTTACGAGGAAGACTCAAAACAAATGATTTCCTTCTTAAAAAAAAATGTTGATTGTGACTCTTGCTGTGTTCTCTATAATTGCACATAGGAGACAACCTTACAACTTATGATTCATTGCCCTTATTCTCCAAGAGATTTGGCAAAGGATTCTTTATAAATTGAACTTGGTGTCAATCAGCTGTCATGACGTTCAGGAACTACTAAATTCAGTCATATTTTCTTCAGATCAGCAAGATGAAGGAGCTTTAACACTTGGTAAGCTACTTTTTAATGCTTTCATTTGGCACGTGTGGGCAGAAAGGAATGCAAGGATCTTTCAGTTGATTGCAAAACCAAATATTTTTGCAGTGCATAAAGTTATTCAAGTGGTGACCACTAAGGTTCTCCACCTAGGCATCAACTTACCAAATAGTATTCAGAGTCATTGGAATGTTCCATCTAATGACCAACTGCATTGTCCACGTCTGGTAGCTAAAAAGATTCCTGGTTGGTGTCTTTCCATAGTTCCTAGCAATCAGATTTTGATTGGCATTATGTGGCGGGACCTTTACCACCCTTTAAAGGGTCACATAGTGTCGTTGCTGAATTACTATAAGGAGGTTTTTCAAATTCTGCAGCTTATTCCAACATCGGTTTCATCACTTACTATTGAGGCTGACTCTTCTTTACAGCACGTGCTACTTAATCTAGACCGATCTGAATGGCCCATGTGTTTCAAGTTAGAAGGTTTCTGCATTGCTTAAAAGTTATGTGCAAGTGCAGTTCTCTTTTCTTCATCCTCACAGCATGCGGATTAGCAAAATCATTAGTAGAACTTCGGGCAATCCACCAATAAATATTGATGACATTGATATTTTGTATTACTCTATATGTGATAGAGTTTAGTTCTTTCTTTTGTCATTTATTTTGTTTGACTTGTTTACTTAATGGGGTATGCCCCTTTTTGGAAGGGCACAATCATTCTGATGGTATACTTCCAATTATGTAACTTTTCTTTGAGAAATTGAAGACCTAACTTAATCGTTAAAAAAAAAAAAAAAAAAAAAACACTAAGATTGAATGGGCATTTAAAGGACTGACTGGTCAAATAGCTCGATTCAGGCCCATTCAGGAGGGCCCATTAAACTCTTGTTCAGGCCCAGCATTAGGTAAGCCTACTAATAGCCTTGTTCAATATAAGAAGTGGTCTCTCCTGATGGAGTAATCAGAGCTGGCCGTGGGCCGGGGCAGCTGGGCCCAGATAGCCCAGCTGGATGGTTTTAAGTTCTGTTTTTAACTATGGGCTAGGAAGGGGCCCATTCTCAAGTCCAGTGGCTAAATTGATGGCCCTTGGCATTTGTTTGCTCACATGTCGAGTCCAACCGGATATTCTTTAAAGAGAAAGGCACAGAAAATTTTACAAATGGGCTACACCCAATTTTACCATAAGGCCCGCGGGAAGTATTTGGACTTGACAATAAGCTTTCACTGCTTCTGAGAGGCCCATGATCGGCCTAACAGCAATACACCCTTAAACTTTATATCTGGGTAGAGGAATAAACTAAAGAGCTAGGTCCATCACTTGAATTGATTTGGGCCATATTTTATGTATATCATGGGAAAATGCTAGTAGGCCTAACTGGGGTTTAATTGAAATCTGGTCGCTTACATTTTATTAATTAGGTCTGTTCCACACCTCAAGGTTGTGGAAACTTGCCCATTCAATCATAGGATGGACCAGATAGCCAAATGGTCTGGAACCCCATTTCACACTTCAATTTTTGCATTCAGCCTTTTCCATTCAACCCAAAAATGAGAACGATCCTCAGAAGGCCCAGGCCAAGTCCAAGGTTTTAGTTTATCATGTAATCATCATCATCAAAGCATTGTTGAATCAATCTTGATCAATTACTGGAGACTTTCTGTCATAGACACCATCAATGCATTCTTAAGTTATACTCTTGCACAGAACCCTCTCTATTGCTTCTTTTTTTGTTTGTCTGGACTTTGGACTTGCATATGAGAAAATAAATGAAACACCGTGGAGTTGTTCTTTCTTCCATCTGGGGTCCTATTTTTAAGTCCATTTTTTAAGCCTGGTGAAACGGCAGTCCAGCTCAGGTCCATCAATTGAACTAACAGATAAGTTCCATTGTGTTGTCTATGTTACGCCAAGCTGGGCCTTGTGTGTGGTTGTAATGGATCAGGCTTACTCATTACGTACTCAACCCTGACCAAGCCCAAACTGAGCTGACCACGAAAATGTTTCCTGGAACCCCGAAAAGGAGAAGGATCTGAATTGGGAAAAAAAGGCCAGGTATGGGTCCATTAATACGTAAGATTGTAGAATCGGGATCCTCTCGGTGGCTTTACGATCACACACCGTGAGTAGACCACTCAGGCTCTGCCACGTCAACAAGGGCAGCCCTTGCCCGAATGCATGGCGGGATGCCTGCGGTGATGTGGTGGACCATGAAGTTTTCCCTCACCAGATCCGGACTCAAGAAAAAGTCCTATCTCACTAGGCATGTTGACCGGGTTGTGTCTGTGCCGGCATGCCACTTTCATTTTTTTTTTTTTTCGATTACCTTCAAAACCTTACAATCTTTTTTAGAAAATAAAAATAAAAAAAGAATGAAAAACTTATATATTTACAAATTATAATGAAGGAAAAAGTAAAAAATCAGATGTGTAGTCTATTAATGTATTCTGCTGGATCATAATCTTCCATTGCTGTCAACTCTTACTTCCTCTTATCTGCCAAATACCAGTCTCGTAAGCAAACACAACACTCCACCGTTTCTTTAGATAGATTTGTTTTTTTGTCATCTACTACACGTCCACCTGTACTAAAAGCTTGTTACATAAGACATTATAATAGTCAATAGATCACGAGCCATGGCGGCCAATATCGAATAAATGCTTTTCTTGTTCCTTTCACAAAGCTAAAATGTCAAAACTAGATGCATCTTGCACCCGTATTACACCGACGTCAAAATACGATGATAACTCCGTCGCTATGTTACTTGAGCTTGAGCTGAATGCCATGCCCGTAGATAGGAAAGAATACCACACATCCAAATCACCAACACCTATTTGCTGGACTTCTGAATGGCTCATACGAAGCCCAGTTGTACGCATTTGCTCAGAATGAAATTGAACAAGTGATTGTAAATTTGCCTTAAAAAAATATTTAAATCATAATAATTCATATTTTTATTTATTCCATTAATAAAAAAAAACTGTACACCACTTAATTTTAACCTAGGATCAAATACAACAGTTAAAGAAAATGTCATTGGAGCCTGTTTCCAAAATTTATTAAAATTTTATTCCATAATTCTAATAGTGCTACTCAGTAAAAAATAATCTCTAAATCTATTAAGTTGTAAAGTAATTTTAAAAAGCTTCATTAGAGCTTCATTAGATGTGGGATAATATATTCCGGAAAAAATAATGTTGAAGTATAAAAAGCTTCTAGTAAATCTCTTATAGTGGCACATAACTTACAATGTTCATAACTAATCATCAAATCTTATGCATGAAAAACAAAAAATTCATTCAAAATACTTTTTCAGTCAAGTTATATATATTAAAGTAAAGGAGAAGGTGGGCTGTGAGGGGTGCCACCTCATCCCTGAAAATTCTCCTCTCTCGAAGAAATACCCAAGAAAAAAAAAGAGTGAAAGAGGGAGGAGATAACTGATTTCCCTAAGAGGAGAGTACTATGAGATCTGGAATGAGGGTCCCAAATCCGGGGAAACTGTTCCCTCCAGCCCATCATCACATTGCAGCAAGCCGTAACTCTAGACGTTGCCCCCATCACAGAAAGAAGCTCCCTTCCCTCCAGCCCGTCATCACATTGCCGCACCCACCTGCACACACTGCTTCTCCCTCTCTCTTCCTCTCCTCTCTCTTTCTCTCTTCCCTCCTTTTCCTTCCTCTACCTTGTCATTGCCTGCACTCACACTCACCTGCGCACCACCCTCTCTTTCTTCTTCTTCCTTTTCTCTTTCCTTCCTCCTTCTCTTCTTTCCTTTTCTTCTTCTTTCTCCCCTCCCAGCACCTGCACACCCTTCTTTTCCTCCCTCATTTTCTTCTTCCCTGCTCTCCCTCTCCCCTGCTTCCTTCTCTTTCCACCCTGCGCCTTCTTCTTCATCCGCTCCCTGTCTCCCTCCGGCCAGTTCCTTTCCTTCTCCACTGTTCCTTTCACCCTCTTCTTCCTCTGTCTTTCCTCGCTCTCCTCTCCCCTGCGGATCTTCACCCACTGTACCTCTCCTTTTTTTCTCTTCTTTCTTCTCTTCCTCTTCTTCCCCATCTTCTCCTTTCCCTTCTTCATCTCCTTGCTGCACCTACACAAACCCACTCCGCTGCACCACTGCTGCCATTGCCCCTGCAACCGCAACACCTTCACTGCCTCACCTCCCACTCAACTTCTCCCATCTGCATTACCCTTCTTTTTCCCTGCGTCCCTACCCACCTGCACAACCGAGCCACTTTCTTTATCTTTATCTTCCTTCTTTCTTTCCCTTTCTTCTCCTCTCCTTTTCTCTCTTCCCCTTCCTTCTCCACTGCTTCTCTCTCCCTCCTCTTCCTCTTCCTCTGCTCTGCCTCTCTCCATCTCCCTGATCTCCCTTTCCGCCCCGCCCTCTCTATCTCCCGGCACCCCTCCGCACCGCCTCTCCTCTCATCTCTATCTCTCTGCTCTGCCTCTCTCCCTTCTCTTCCCCGGTACACTGCCTATCAATGTCTGTTAAGTGCCACACGCCCTGCAAAGAAATTAGGAGTCTTTTTCAGGATGACTCACCCCAGAAGCCTGCACGGACCCACCAACCCTACCTGACCTGACCCGGTAATGAAGTGTTCAAGTTGACCCATTGAACGGTTCAAATTTAGTCTTCCCCCATTGTTCAACCAGACCTGATCACCCATTGCCACCCATACTGGGAACAATGGGTTTTTTTTTGGACCTTAGTTGTAATAAGTTGTTGGCTCTATATTGGCCCAAGCATGTGAACCATCCATGTCCGGCCCATAAAGGCCAGGGATGATCGTTTTTGAAAATTAGGTTCTGGAGAAGGGGAGGGCAGAGATCCCTTTAAAAATATGGCAATTGCGGACTGTCCCACTTCTCATCACCTTCAACCGTTTCACTAAGCATCTTGATAAAATCAAACTGGCCTTTGGATCAAAAAAATCCTGTTGAGTAGCAATCGGGACCGACCCATATAATTCAGGGTTCAGGGTGACCCCATTTTTATCAACCTTAATTTCAGACCCTTACAGCACATGGGTTGGGTCCAGGTTCAGTCTATTCAACCTATTGGAACCACCAAACCAACCCGACCCAACTAATGGCATATCACTTGCAAACCCAACTTGAACCCAACCTGATAATTATTGGGTTCATATTGACCTTTAAACTTCTGAGTATGGATTTAACATTTTGAACCCCGCACCCACCCATTTTTATCAACTTTAATATCAGACCCTTACAGCACATGGGTTGGGTCCAGGTTGAGTCTATTCAACCTATTGGAACCACCAAACCAACCCGACCCAACTAATGGCATATTACTTGCAAATCCAACTTGAGTAGGGTCCTGTTATATATTATACAGTAGGACCCACTTTCTCTATGGTCCATCCTCCAATGAGCAAGGCCTACATGAAATGGGACCCTAATTAGGTGAGCAGATCACAAGCTCATGGACCACAAAGTGGATAAAAGTGGAATATCGTGTGCCATATCTATTCTTTGGCTTTTATTCATTCGCCCATTGCTGTTGGTCTTATGGTCTGTTAGAAGAGTCAAGTTCAATGTAGTTGAACAATATGCATGAATTTGGGTCAAGCCGAAAAAACCCAGTCTTGTTGCCTGCCGTGCAATGATGCAACCGAGCTTATGGTCTTAATTAGGATTAAAGAAGCGGCCATTGCGCAAATTCATAAACAGTTAATTCGTGTTCTTATCTAACAAACAATATGAGGCAGAGGAAAATGCCCATTGATCTGAAGCTCTTGGACTTGAGACTTACCCTACACAATTATTTCTCAAATCAGGTACTTTAAAGATCCTGTGCTTTACAATTCAATTGTTTCACAAATCAGGTATGCTTTATAATTCTATATATTTTTTTCTTTTTCACCTACACAATTGTTGAATGTATATCATAGAAAGTGCATTTATAATAGTTGTTCAGTTTTTGTATATTTTCTTGTAGTTACATATTTTATATAGTTTCCTTTGCTGATTGAAATAAATATACTTTTTCATTAACATGAAGCAAGTATAATACTTCAAAAGGATGTATTCATGCTTCGTTTCATGTTTGGTGCTTTATCAGGTACTTATTATAATCACCAGGTCTCTAAAACCCATAAGGATGGATCCATATGTTTTTCACCATGAGATTAAATAATTTTTGACCATCTCATTCTTTTTACTCCTATAAAGAACCTTATTACACTATATTACATTAAATGCTTATCTTATAATTTGGAGGTGGATACATGTCTTCTAGAATAATGAAAATATTTACATGTTAATATGCTTTCTTATCCTTGGTAGAATGCTGACTTGATGGTCTGGCATAGACTTTCCAAAAAAAATAAATTTAGGATCTGAAATTTCAGTTTCCAACCAGAACACCCATTCGAATAATCCAACTAAGTCGCAATATAATACTTCCATGAATTGTCATTCATACATCTTTCTATTAATCAGTGTTGGTCTGAACTATTCATCTTTCATAACCTTTAATTTCACTATTGATTGGTGTGGACTCAAAAATTATAGCTTCTAAAAATCAACTACAATGATTTTTCGCATATTCCTTATCCATGCATAGACATTCCATCTACCTTTGTTAACCTAGATTGGTGGAGACGTTAAGGGCAACCTACAAAATGTAAAGTATCCCTCATATAGCATATTAGAAAGGAGAACATTAGCCCAATATGCAAATTGGCTTTGCCATCTTGAATTGTCATTCATCCATTACATGTTCAATAACCAAACCTGTGGTTCACCGTATTTTGTGGTGGACTACACCAAAGTACGTCCGAGCCCAAGATTTTTTTAAAGTTGACCCAATAATATTCAAGCCAAGATCCACCTACGGAGCTTAAATGTGAAGCCCAAGCCCAATTTGAAGTTTTCTTGGACCGATTACTATTCAATTTATAAACATGGATTGAGAAAACTATAGATGTTTAGGGGCAAACTTAAGTTGGAAAGGGATGTTCTCAACATCATCAGTTGTTAAGACAATTTTAAACCAAGTTCATTTGAGGAAAAAAAAAACACATATTCCTCTATAAAATATCTCATATATTTACCTACCAGCTCATTTACAAAGTTTCCAACCTCATACCTCATCTCATGCATAATTATAATGGTTTTTCTTAATTTCTATCTACACTTTCTGACCTTATCTCAATCATAATGTAATAATTATTCATAATGTAACCTTATCTCTCTTTTATTCAAACTTTATATCACATGGTTTCCTATCTGAAAATGTAAGGTGCACACCAAATTATTCTCATGATTTAATAGAAATCTTTTATGAAAGTCTATTTTATTTAATAAGTATTTGAAGAATTATTATTTTATGAATTTTGTGATAAACTAATTAGTTTTTTTTAATCGAGGCCCGGGCTCAGCACGGGCGTTTGTTGCTAGTGCCTTGTTAAACAAATCATACATAGAATACCATCTATATTCTACCTCTTTAGGTATTTTAATAGCTGATACGCATTGCCTCGCACATATTTGGACATACAATTGTCTTTTCTGTGAGGAGCATAAAATAAATCTAACAATGTTTTTAATAGCATCTGTATAACTTACAATATGCTTTAAACCAACATTTGCAATGAGATTTAAGATGTGACATACATATCTATTTTGGAAGATAGAGTTATCTATCAAAGTTGCAAGTGACATCTGCAATCTCATTAGTTCTATAGCCACTGTATTATTACTGGCATTATTTAAAATTATATATATAACTTTTTCATTACTATTGTATTCATCTAATTTTTTCCAATATAAATGTACTTATTCTAGTGCCATTGTGTGGCCATACGAGACAGCTAAAATTAATTATACGTTTATTAATAATCAAATTTGCATCAATGTTATGTGCATTAATACAAGAAAACTATCACCCTTTTTAGAAGTCCACATATCTGTAATTATAGCTATTCTACCAGGAATTTCTGCAATGTAATTTTTAATATTTGTTTTCTCTTCTTGCCAGAGTCTAATAACATCATTTCTAGCTGTATTTCTTGAAATATCATGAAATTTTAGTTGACAGTATTTCTGGACCCATTCTTCAAAAAACCCATTTTCAATAAAGAAATGGTAATTCAAATGACACAATCATTTTAGCAAGATTTTGTCTAGAATTTTGTGCATTAAAAGAAAAAAGACTCATACTACTACTACCACCACTAGTAGTAGAAATTTTGGTTTGTAAACCACGCCTCCCTGCCCCTGCATCCGTCGATTTATGTAAGGTTAAACATTTTTTGTCTATATTTTGACAAAAGGCCGGTACCCGATTTTGAATCGGCACAATAAATCTTATTACAAAATTTTCATTTTGCCTTTTCAATTTTCTTTCCATTTTCAATAACATCAAATCTTGTATTATATTCCAAACAACTGAGGTTCTATTCCTCTTAATTGATTTACGGGAACTCTAAGGAAAGGGAGTTGGTAAATTACCTACTTCATCTTCTAATTCAATAAAATCTTCTTCTACTCCTAAATTAACGGAAAAAGATTATGTGGGAAATCTTCTAGCCATATTTCAAAAAATAAAATTTATAAATAATAACAGCAATAGGCAAATAGCCTTCTTTTGTGATAATTAATACAAGAATGGGAAGAAAATGAGAGTTAATATAATATATTATAAACTTATATATATGGAATCTCAAATTTAAATAATATAAATATCTTTAATCTTGTCTCTTGATGACTTGATCATTGGCCCTCCAAAAACTTCTTAGAGAGAGTGAAAGAGTTGAATACTTTGAGAGAGAGCTAGACAATGTATAGAGATTAGAGAGTGAGAAAGTTGTGTAAATTGGTCAGGAATGAGAATAGAGGGTTAGAGTATTTATAGACTTTGTAAAATGGAAAAGGATACAAAATACCCCTTATATGACCGTTTTATAGTTTTTTTTTTTTTTGGGTGGGTGGGTAAAATAGACTTTTTTAAAAAATATGGCTTTTTTTGCCATTGGGCGAGCTTGGCTGGCTGACCGTTGGGCGGGCCTTGCGGGTTGCAGGGGCCAGCCCACATGCCTGGTGGGTCATGCCAAACGGGCTTAGGACCCTTGGGCCCATGTCACGAGCCGTGTCGTTGACTGGCATCATTTGACATGCCTAAATCTCACTGTGGTCGGGGTCCTCTGTCACAGGTGTTCTACGAGAACCATCCATACTGTTCAAGATGAATATTAGCTCCTCCAATTATATATTTTCAAGTCTCAACTCAAAATGAGCGGGCCTCAACATACGATTAAGCACCATGATGAAAACGTAACTAGGTGCTAGGATTGTATTAGACCACGTGACCGAGAGTAGCAATGCCATGTTAGCACCTAGCCATGTTTCCATCATGGTGCTCAATCATTCGGTTAGATTCACTCCTTTTATAATGAAATCGAAAGATAAAAAGTATTGCGGATGAGATTCATCTTCGGCGGTCTGGATTATCTCTATGTGAGCTCTGCAAAGGAGTTTTTGAAAAGTGTTATACGATTCCTACAAGTGTGCATGGGCAGGGCCGGGTTGATGTATATCCAAGTCCGACTTTACAAACATAGGCCCGGCCCGGCTCACCTATTTAGTCAATTGAGCCGGGCCGGGCCAGATCAGGCTTTCTGCCAATTGTTAGGATAAAATAAAATACACTACATTACATGCCCTCATCACTTTAATTTGGCTTGGGGCCATTTATCACTTATTACTTGAAGCTGTGGACAGTGGGTCCGGATGGTTACATAGGCTGATCAAATGTAGACCCGACCGTACGCGGAAAATAAAGAAGCAAGTGGGCCCGATCGCTGACGGATGAGAGTCGGGTTTTGTCAACCGTACATCATCATCTGATCTGACTTTCGCTGATGCTGACGTTATCAACCGCAATCAATGCACGCGATCAGTAGCTTACACGAACAGACATGCCAGAGCGGCTCAACCCGATAACGATTGATCACGACACGAGCACCAACATTCCACCACAACATCCTAGCCATTCATCAAGATGGCCCACCGATAAACATCCCAAATCATAAAATTGGACCGTCCAAGCACATGTGAAGCACGTGTGATGACTTATCAATGAGATGAGGTGAGTCCCACTCGAGAAAAAATTAAAGACATCTGTCCCGGGAATTCGGGCGGATGTCTCCCGGGAAAAAGTTCATACGTGGAGCTTTGCTATTTGACTATTTGGACTCGATTGACCAGTATGGACGACGTCATTTTGGTGTCATGCTTACGTTGAAAACAAGATGGGTCAGGATGACGTATGGAGTGATTAAAAACCCTTGAGCTTGATTTTGAAAGGTAAGTCTTTGATTGCATGGGCCACCTTGATAGATACAGGTAGAGGGTTTGGTTTGCATCAAGCTTCTCGAGTCATCTTAGACCTTGACTTTTTTATTTTTTTTTGCTTGGAATCTTAGGCCACAAACATTTCATAAAAGCATAGCCCTTCCCACTCGTTCATGTTTATTTGGAATTGGGATATTGCCCGTATATATGCCTGAGATTTGTCCAGGATGAATGAAGTTTAAAAATTCCCTACATAGCTGATTCATATAAAAATGGTGTAACTTCGTACGGTTTTGGAAATCGTACAGGCCGATTCATGCGATATCGCACTGCCGTAGCATAATATATAGTCTACACATGCACTGTCGAATGACATAGATACTGCACAAAAGGTTTTTATAGAAAATACTTAAACTTCTACAGTTCCTGAGCGTTGTACGGACAATACCCCTTTTAATTTATCAGTTATGTGATGAAAAACAATTAAATGAATATATATAAGTGAAAAAACATTGCACTCTATTTTCCTACCATCTATTTTATAGACTTAGATCTCACCTTTAATAATATCTAGTTGACTAAACTTTTTTACTTTGGATTAAACTAAAAAATCATAATGCATTTGATAGAGAAAGTGGGTTTTATAAACTCATCTATCATGTATTTCATTTAAAAGAAGCACCAGAAAACAAGGACGGATCCATGAAATTCAACTTAGGGGCGCTAGGAAGGGACAAATGTAAAAATACACATATTAATTCTTTGAATATGCAAGGGACATTTAAAAATCTTTAACTGTTTTTAGATATGGGTGGGAGCTTCAGCCCCAATACTCTTATATTTGGATCCGCCCCTGCTAAAAAGTATCAAACTGTATAAGCAATGGAGGACACAGTCCCAAAATTAAGACTAATAGAATATAATATTTATTATATTTAAAGCGAAAAAAAAAAAAAAAAGGAATGAATCAGGAATGAAGGAAGTGGTTTCAAATGATCACCATAGATCATATGTATGAAACCATCTATTGAATAAACAAAGTTAGCCATTTAATTTATTTGGTCGGACAGGTATGTATTTTCAAATAAAAGTTACGTTGAGCCTGACTGATGTAGAAAATCCGGAAAAGACTCCACAACGTCTGCATGTGGGTCTACATCTCCACATGGGGAGACGTAGTAGAGAGGGTAGAATTATAAAGCAATTTTCGTTAGCGACAAGGAGAATAAGGTGGAATTTTGTCCAAAACTATGCATTTCCACAGGGAAAACAAAGTCCAGGTTGTCAAATAATTGTCTTATAGTTGAATTCCCTTCTGTTCATCGTATCTTTACATAATCATGAATGGTCTTACACTGTCTCCAATAAGATATAAACATTTGGCAAGTGCCAACAATTCTACCATTTAAGAGGATGAGTTCTGATTCTCTCAGGCCAGCTCTAAGTCCATTCTCGTAAATATATATTACTAATGAAAATTGCAGCAACATACATACAATTCAGTTCGTAAAAAAAAGGTTGGATGAGAAAGAAAGAGGAGTATATATAGAGTAAGTGCATATGAGATTTAGGATGGTAATGAAGCAGTTGAAAAGAGAAGAGTGAAAAGTGGAAAGGAGTAGAGTGGTTGCATATAGAAGTGGTGGAAATATGTGGATTAGTTATAGAGAAGGAATATAATTTTCAATCAAATGTAGTAGTTTCGGTTAAAATTAGCTTTGAAGTGCTTGGCTTTAATATAGTACAGTCTGTGCCCACATTTAGAACTCAAAATGCTAAAATCAATGTCTCGCCTTGAATTATCACGGACTAAGGTTTTACTCTAATCAAAATTATGTCCATCATCGATATTAGAGAAAGAAAAAAAAAACATTATTATTAAAAAGAGAATCAAGTTGTATGCTTTTTATATTATTAATTTAATGGTGAAAATAACTTTGATTGGAATATATATTTTAATAATACAAACTTAAATGTAGATTCAATTGATGGATTTATAATTATTACCTACATTATCCGGTTTTCATCAAAATTTGGTTAGAGGTTTTCTAATAGTAATTTGGGCTTGGGTTGAAGTACAATATCGACCTAACCCTTTTTAATCTACACACTTTGGTGTTGATCGATCACGTGGATAGTTGAGATGAAAGTGACCAAAATCAGATGTTTGACATCATCTGAACTATATATGTCATAATGAGGCCTATATTTGAACGGTTTAGATTGTTAGATCTTGGAAGTGACAGACCCAAGATTTTCATTCGTTGGGGTAGTTCTTAACAGGTGGTTGGATTTCAAGGGAAACTCAAGATTTTATGTGAATTTTGAGAGCGGACCCAATTTGGACAGGGGTGACTGCCCCCACCATATATGTGGTATGACCCAGCTTGTCCCTGGTTTGTTCATGGGGAAGGGAGGTTCTCACCATCTGAGCTACTGTAATTCGCTGTCTTCATGTTTCATTTACACTCTTATATTTTTGATATGTGATGTGGATGCAGGGTCTTCTTAATAGCTCCAGCCGACCAGGATAATTTATCATCAAGGGGAAAGTTGTGCGGTTAAAGGTTCTCAGGAGGCTTCTTCTGGAGTTCTATTTTATTAGTGGTTTCATAGTGTTTAGCCTTTTGTAATCTTTAGGTGTTAGATAGTCATATCTGTATTTAGGTAATTGTCTGGTGTGCTTGTGTTAGGGTTGTTCATGTGATTTTTTTTTTTTTTTATCAATGCAAGTTTCCTTTTCGATCAAATAAAATAAAATAAAATGACTTGCTATTGTTACATATCAATCCAAGAGAGTACAATTTTGGGTTTCATTGATTTATAAAAATACCAAATATTAGGCCCAATTAAAATGATCCTAATCCTTATTTTTTGGTTTTAGACATTTAATGATTATGTAACATGGTAGTTGGAGTGAAACATTGGAGTGGGTGAAAATGAGAATGTATAAGAATGGTGATAAGGGCCTCAACATTATTTGCTTTCCTTAATTTAACTCTTGTCAATTTGTTGGTGGTGCCAAAACATCAATAAGTAAATTAGCAAGTTGGATCAAGAATAGAACAAAATTTTCTCCTACAAGACTCTACCCAAAGGGTGATATGAAAATCTTCTATATTCAGTATCCTTTAATTAAAGACACTCACCAAATATCCTGCATGAAAGCCATATGAGACTTCTGTATGAGAAAATCTCTCCAATAATTAATGAAGTACTCCAATATTTTGTTGTTTATTGACTTTCATTTTGCTGATTTTAAAGTTTACCAAAATCAAGATACTTTCATTATTTCATCTTGGTGCCCTTCCTAAAATTTCAAACCACCCCTCCCCCACCTACCCCACCCCAAACCGCAATATGGTTTATGTCATGGTTCCGCCCGTGTTTATGGCTCCCAATGGTCCCCTAACTCTCTCTAACCTTTTACTTTGCAATAATTTTTTTTTCTTATTTTTGTTCATCCATTTAATTTTGTTTCCAATCTACAAGCCTTCTAAGTATGAAATAACATTGAGGGGCTGTTTTTCTTTTATTGCATGCAGTTTGAGAAAAAAAGTAGGACTTTACATGTATGTAAAATAGATTATCATATTTGTTTGAATGCACTATTTCCAAATGAATAAACATTGAACGAATTGAGTGTAAAGCTTTCATATATCTAAGAATCCACTCTCCACTAAATGATAAAAAAAGCAACATCCTTTCTCCACTAAAAGAAAAGAAAAAAACCTCTACTTTTCTATATAAAAAGTCAAAAAGATTACATACCAAATAATTAAAAATAAAATACCATTATAACTCACTTATATTTTATTCTATATTGATCTGATTCTTTACTTTATTTTTATTTTACGGTAAAATTATCAAACGGGCCCTAAAAGATTTAGGACATGAAACTAATCATTTAGTTGCTTGATGGTTTAATAAAAATTTGGAGCTCATAGGAGTTGGAAAAATAAAAGGTGTCACCTCTTTAGCTAAGGAGGGATAAAATATTTTCAGATCTTTTTAGGTGTGAGAATTTTTAATATAAAATAACTTTATTTACACACCATTTTTATCCTTTGCATAAATAAAAATTGACTTATATATAAATGGTTACAAACAAATGACCCCAACTTCTTATTTGAAAGCAAAAATTACATGAATACGAGAGAGAGAGAGAGAGAGTGGTCAGTATGATGTGGGTTGTCTATTTATATCGAAACTGGGAGCACTCTTAAGAAAATGGTTAGCTTATGAATGGGCATGCATGGTTCTAGCCACTGGCTCTCATGGATGGATATGGCTATAGCCGCCGCCTGTTCCGGCTGCACTAGATGACTCGATAAGATGAATGAAGCAGAGGTGCTTAAGGTACATGAATCGAAATGGCACTATCCACCTGCCCCAGATTGAAAACGATTAAGGCAGGACCAAGAGCCAATAGAAAGGGGATTAGTGCCTATGCAAATGCACGCGATATGTTGCACTGCACTGCACTGCCATTGTCATGTGGTGGTTAAGGGACCACCGTTTTGGAAAACTAAATAGAAAAGCTATGGAGAGCTATGCAAGTCAATATGAAGTGTTTAAATCAATTAGTATCTTTGAAAATGAAATGTCAACTCCTCAATGCAGCAGAACCAAAAAAAAAAAAAAAAAACTAACTAGATTTTAAGAGAATTCTTAGGAAAACCCCTCCTTCCAAGTAAGGATTCTCCCATCCACATGTATTGAAGTTGCATTTTATGAATGCCAATTACTCCATCCTCTTTATTGACAATTTTTATAAAAAAACGATCATATAATAGGCCCACCTATAATCAATTTGCCCCCTTCATACACATTAAGTACTTTTGTTTGGACTGATCCTAATTTGTCATTGATCTAGACAATATTTACCATGAATTTATCACAATATATTATAGAATGCATGGCCATTAAGATTTGAAGACCTAAACAAAGGGCTATGATCGTTTTAAAGGCTTGATGCTGCATATATCTTATTCCATGTCCAAATTTATGCATTGTTATGTCTATCTTAATTTCCATGCATCTTGCGGGTGTCTTTTAAAGAAAAAAAAAATCACACAAGTTTTTTGTTGTCTAGAAAAATGAAGGTTACCATTCTTTTAGGTATCAACCAAGGTGGCTGAACCCTTCCCAAAGATGTGAACCCCACTACAAAGTGGGTAAAGGACTTCCTAACATGCCGGAAGGCATTTCTGAAAATGAATTAAGCTTGTTGGGGATTTCTAATGTGATGTGACAGAATTTTGAATCACATGAAATGACACTTATAGCCTTATGATTTTTGTGAATTCCGGTATTCCAAATGTTAGAGGTGGGTTGAACATTTGAAATTCTACTTGGGAGAGAGAGGGGAGCGGCATTTGGAATTCTCAGAATTCTTTCGGACAAGATTTCTCACATTTACAAACAGGCCCTGAGAATTGGAGATGACCTAGTCACATGGCTATCCCTTTATTCTCACCTAGGAGCTACCATGGAAAAATGTGGAGGGATGGGGTCGCAGAGGAACTTAGACTCACTTATTTTAAACAATTATGAGTGCATTAAGGAGATTTCACTGTGCCTAGCTCAGGTTGTTGAGGATAGAGACTCATTTTTAAAAGAATTAGAAGTCTTTTAAGTCTTTAACCTATCAAAGCGAAATCTTTTAGAAAGCGATAACTTAATTTGAAATAAAGTAGTGTTGAGTGAACTAGGCAAGTGTTTAAAGTCGACTTCACAAGACTTGGAACTTTTGTGGTCAAGAGAATAGTGAACCTGATGGGTTACATGCCAACCCACAATCCATAAATAGACATTGAACCATAAAATAGATGGCCATCATCCTTGGAAGGCCACACTGGGAAGAGTCCTTAGAGGGCCATTCAGCTGATTTGATCGGTCACCATGCAGCTGGTTGAATATGGCATGTTATCACTATTGCCTTTTGTTGATTGAATTGGACTGGATTTGGCCTAAAGTCTAAACTATGAGTGGAATTTGGGGCGAGATTGTGCTTTGGTCTCAAATATCCAAATTGAGTCCGGGTACTTGAATTACATATATTATACTGAAAAAACACACACACACACATGACATTTGCCTTGGTCCCAGTTTACCTATAAAGATAATGAATTTTACAGGGAAATATTTTAAATTGCCCTTGTGATGTGGCCCAGTATCTGAATAGGACTCAATGAATTGTTAAAATGAAAAATGTGGCCTAAGTTTTTTATATTTTCCTTCAAAAAGGTTCTTGCCATTAACTTAGAGCAATAATGTAAGAAACATGCGTGGTGCACACCTGCAATCTTCTATAGCCATGTTCATCTTTTATTAACTCCCCTATTTTAGGGTTGGGATTTTAATCAACCTTAACAGCTTCCATTTCTTTTTCTTAAACAACCTTAAAATCTTCATTTCTCTGTACCTTTAAAAAACATATTAATTATTCATCTTCATCTCCCTAGTGCATGCCAACAACATGTTGGGTTCACCTTGTCCTTATATCTTATCCTTAAATCACATTTGGCAATCAAATCTTCAGGATTCCTCATTAATTTTTTTACGAAATTGCAAAAAACTCATGTTTGGCAATGGTAAAACCCGAAGGATTTCAGCTAGTCCGACAACCGGCCAATGTGGTACGAAAATAGTCATTTTTGCAAATTTATGCATGACACCAATTTTTCTTATCACATATATCTATATGCATGGATATCAAGTAAAATCCTTAACTATATAAATCTTTTTCTTTGCTCCACCAGCCCACTCAGGAATCTTCACACCTGTGGATTCCACAAGGATTCTTAAACCACATTATATTATTGCTAGCTGCTGGCAGAGTTCAAATAGTTTGAAATATATGCCACAATGAGAGCACCACTTGCATTCCATACAAATTTATTGTAATGCTTTCCATCTAAACAGTAAACACACTCATTTGGGTGTGTCACCTTTTGTCCTGCATTTAATTTAGAACTGGCTCTTTGATACAGACCTAAATCTATTTCCGAGATAAATGTGTTCCATGAAAAGATGGATTTAGATCCAAAGCTAATCACACTTTCTATCCCTAATTATTCTCACAGAGACCTTGATTTGGCGACCCAAATGGTTAATCAGTTAAACCAGTTATATTTGGTGGGTGCCCCCACTGTAATCTATCCAAATTGGGCCCACCAAATAAACAAACACAATTGGTGAATCATGGACGGCCAGGATACTGTACACCCAGTATGCATTGGTTACAAGTAATTTCCAGATAGAGGACAGCCCACTCTGCCTTGTAATAGACGACTAGACTAGTAACTTCCCAATTTTACCTTCCCAACATTCATGACTCCGATTCCCACATAATTGTATGTCTGGTGTGGTTTATCGACCATGTAATGACATTGTGGGGCCCACCATGCAGTTTATAATTATATTAATGGAGCCTCGGCACGTGTAAGGGGAAGTTGCAACCATCAATACCGGTTCATGTCCACGCCAGGCACGCCTTCTGTACTGTGGAATAACATATCGTTTCGTTAGTTCGTTACATATCCCAAATAGGTTTTTTTTTTTATATATATATATTTTTTTTTCACTCCTAAGATTTATATGATTTGTAAATAGGTTCCTGAGGCTTTAGTATTTGTTTATAGGCACTTATTTTTCTATTTCAATACCTTTCATGTCCCCAAAATCAGTATTTCTAATGAAAATGGATAATGACCATGGGATTTGTGTTGAAGTTTTATAAAAATAACAACTTTGCCCTAAAATTAATTAAGCAAATATGAGTATATTATTAATTACCAAAATTCCATTACTGTATTCAAATTTCCAACGGTCTCTCTCAATAACTTTTTAATGCACATGAAGCCTAATTATATATTTTGAAACTTTCATCAATTTAATGGTGGGTTATGAATGGATTGGATCAATTGTAATTAATTATAAGCACATGCATTGATTGTCAACATAATAGATTTGGATTTAATGAAATAGACCCCATATTGGTAAAAATAAATTTACATACGGTTATTCTCTTCTACTAAATGTAATTATCAATGTTATAAGTTTTAAAAAAAATTAAATTCAAGTATTTGAATTTAAATATATAAGGATAAAGAGATGGGCAAATGTGTTATTACACTCTTGAAATTTTTGATAATTGGTTAGCTACTCAATTTAAAAATACGAAAAGCATTAAAATAAAAATATAGGAGCTTATATACAACAACTGAAACCACATAAACCTATTTACATTTTTTATAAACCTTAGTAGGGTGCATGCAAAAAGCTCAATCCCTAATTTCGCGAGACGAGCCTGTGTAAGTTTGTAACCACGAAAACGGCAATGCGCATCACCAATGACAATTTTAGTGGTCTAGCTAACACAGGCAGTCAACGGCTCACATTAATGTAGAGAATGAAACTCGGCGTGATATGACATGTGTACGGTTCAGATTCTGTAATGGAAAGCGCGTAACTACAAATTATATCCAGCTTGGCACACTGCCCAATGGCCAGTGCACCACCCAAAACGAAGGTGGGTCTGAGGCCAGGTGCTCACTTCTATTGGGCCCCACTTTGCTGCGGTCCAATCATTTGGATCTATTTTGAAAGTGAGTGGTGTGATACGCAGCTGAGCACTTGATATTTTTGATCCTGCTGTCTCCCATAGGCGAGCTGACATGTCTGCACGGCAACGGTGGGCCTACTTCGTGATAATTCAGAAGATGTTGGTCCCTTCTTAAGATTAAGATTGGGCAAATGACATATGATCAATAATACGCCGGATTCTTTCAATCACAATATCATTTATATACTCAATTTTACGTGGGAACCAACTAGGACGGAGGAAATAACATTCATCTTTAATGGTCTGGGTTATTATAGATGGGTCCCACAGTAGAGTTTCCGACTTCCCGCTTTATGGAAGAGCATCCCCAGTTATCCCAAAGGATTGGCCGAGTGGTCATCACAATGGTTCCTCCTCTTTTCGAAGCTGATTTTGGTATTGACCTCTGATTCTTTCCTCTTCAAGAATCGAAGATTGAGTCCACTTGTGCTACCAGCTATAAGCCACAAGGATTTTGTATGGAGATAATAGTCCAGCCCATAAGGTTGGGAACCCTCCGTTAGCCAAATTAGGAAAAAAAAAGAATGGAAAAAGGAAGAGCATCCCGGGTCCTACAATTGGGCTCCACTTTGGAGTGGCTCAATCACTTTGAAATTAGAAAAAATGACCGATGCTAATGCAGCTGACCACTTGATTTTAGCAGTGTGTGCCCCACCATCGGACGATCAAAATCCGATCAATCATTCTCAGTAATCCAATGGAAAATACCACTCTAATTAGCTTAAATCTGCAAAATATATACAGATATGTGATTTCAAGAGAGATACTCTCACCTTACCACGAAAGATAAATGTGGATACCCTTTGAGAGACTCTCTTACAAGAAAACCTCCCTTTTAAAAGCGAACCATATCATATGACCCAGATGCACCACACATAAGCTTAATTCAGATGCAAGTTTTCGTCCATCTTGCGAATCCCAGCTATCATTCCTCAGACAACCAAACGGAAAAAAGCTTGTAGTAATGGCCCCATCCAACGAACGATCTAGATCATGATCCATGAATAGGTAGGCCCCACCTGGCCTCAAACTAAATTTAGATGCCCTTTCTGTCCAAGCACTTGTATATCTTCTTCCCCCTTCCACCACTCAAGCGAAAAATAACAAAAAACAAAAACCCTCTCTCCTTCTGCTTCTTCTTCTCCTTCTTCTTCTTCTTCTTCTCCTCCTCCTCTAATGGCTTCTTCTGTAACTTCTCTAAGCTTTCTAACACTGTTTTTAGTGTTCTTCTCTATTTCTCTGTTAACAGAGCCTGCAAATGGCGCGACCTGCTCTTCCCAGACCTTCTCAAATAACAAGCTCTTTGATTCCTGCAATGATCTACCCCATCTCGAATCCTACCTCCACTGGACCTACAACTCCTCCAAACCCTCTCTCTCCATCGCATTCGTCGCCCCTCCGGCCAAATCCACCGGCTGGGTAGCCTGGGCCATCAACCCCACCTCCACCGGCATGGCCGGATCGCAGTCCCTCATCGCCTTCCACCACTCCAACGGCTCTCTCATCGTCGAAACCTTCAACATCACCAGCTACGGCCCCATCTCGCCCTCCCCCATCGCCTTCGTCGTCTCTGACTCCTCGGCCGAGTACTCCGACGGCGTGATGAGGATATTCGCGACCTTGGCTCTGCCGGTGGGGACGACGAAGGTGAACCAGGTGTGGCAGGTGGGTAGCTCTGTCACGGACAATGTTCCTGATAAGCATGCGTTTCAAACGGATAACCTGAATTCAAAGGGGACGTTGGATTTGCTGAAAGGGGAGAGCACCACTACTGGTGGGAGTTCTTCACTTAGAAAGAAGAATGTGAGTATGGATTTTTTTTTTTTCTCCCCTTAATCTGTTGTGTTTCTGGGTTTCTGGGGCTGTCTTGGTTTTTGTGATTTTTAGATGTTTGAGTTTGGTTTGGGTTCAAAAGCTGCAATATATTGCAAATTTAGAAGGTTTCTGCTCGCAGCTGGATTTTTATGCTCGGAGGCATCTTGCATAATGATGCAATTTTATTTGAAAAACATTGGGGTTTTAATGTATTTCACTGTTTTGATTGTGAATTCTTCCCTCTATATGTTTTTCATAATCTATTCTGTTTTTGGTTTTTTTGGGTTCTTATCTTGGGTTTTGTCATTTCTGAGTTTCGCTTTTAGTTTGGGCGTAAAGCTGAGTAGTTGAAGATTTGAAGATTGCGAGCTGCAATCTATTAAAACATTTTGAAAATTGGAGACTCAGCTGGCAGCTGTATAATTATGAAGCAGAGATTATGAGATTCTGACTGCCTTTACTGGTTTTTTGTTTGTAAATTACTCCATTATGCCTTTCTTGTGTTTTTGTTTTTTTCCTTTTTTTAAATGTTTTGATATTGTTTGATGATGTCTGGTTATTTTAGTCTGGAAGAAGAAATTGATGAAGTTTTGACTCTTTGTGTGTTTATTAGTATTGTTGTAAAGGGTTATAAAGAAATATTAGACTTTTTATTTCTATTTTTTTTTTCCTGTGAGTTTGGGTATTGTTTGATCTTATATGTTTATTACAGGCTATAAGCAGAAATTGAGGGAATTTTGACTGCTTATTGGTATTGTTGCAAAAGTTTGAGTTAAACAAGCTCAAGTTGGGAGGATGGTTTTAGGATAGAATGATGTTGGGTGTATTTATGGTTTTTTTTCTTTTTTTTTTCAACTCAAGGTTTTGTTATATTGCTTTCAATTTTCAGTTTTTTTTTTTTTTGGGTAGGGAAGGGGGTTTGGAAGCTTTTGGAGTTGAACAACTCTGCTTTCCCTGAGTGGAACTTGAGGACTCTGTTTTTTCCCCTTGTTTTCTTTCCAATTGACAACATCTGGCTCCTTCTCTTTCAGGAGCAAATAAAACTCTTTCCTTATTTTTGCAATTTCTAGAAAACTGGGTAAGATTTTCTTGGTTCCTAGAACAGAAAGGGGCCTTGAGCCTATATTGTAGTTTCTGCCTTCCGGTTGTTGGCTGTGAAGTTTCTTGATGCTTCTAACATAGGGGCTTTCTTTTTTGAGAAAAAGAGTGTTAATTGATATTTGAAACAATTTTCAAGTGTAATTAGCTCTTATGGATGTTAACATGCTGTGAAGAGTGAAAAATAATGCTAAAAATCTGTTTGCACTTTTTTCGGCACAACTGATTTCTAAGTGCATCATAGGATCTTTCCAATGAAATTATTATATTAAATGGGAATAGCATATATGGATTAGGTTAAAACATCTGAATCATTGTTCTAAATTTCTGTTTTTCACATGCATGTCTGTTTGTGGATCCTTGTCTGCATCTTGGGATCATTCATCATAAGAGCATTGTTAATAGCTGTTGGTTTGGAAGAATGTCTCTAGTATAATATATTTTACTTTTGGCTGCTTGATCTCCGCCATTTTTTTTTTTTTTTTTTTTGCTTAATTACTAATTAGTATTATGAAAAATGAAACAAGAAACAGAGACTAAATTTTTCTTCATTTGCAGATTCATGGAGTACTGAATGCTGTGAGTTGGGGCATATTAATGCCTTTTGGTGTAATCTTCTCAAGGTATTTGAAGACATTCAAGTCTGCAGATCCTGCTTGGTTTTACCTCCATGCATCCTGCCAGTTTTCTGCATATGTCATTGGAGTTGCTGGCTGGGCAACTGGTCTCCAACTTGGGAAGAAATCAGAGGGAGTCACGTACACAGGTCATCGCTATATCGGGATTGCCCTTTTCTGTCTAGCATCCTTGCAGGTAATCCTAGTGTTTTTTCATTACCTTTTGCTTCTCTGTTTTGGCAATTCTAGTAGGACAAATATAAAATTACTAATCACAATAAAGATAAAATTTATAGATCATGAGGTGGTCATAGCTGCTTAATCTTGCTATTTGTTAAAGGAACTGGCCTATGTCTAGCATTCATTAGATTAAAAATAAAAAATTCTACTGTCTATCCTATATGCAACAGGTATATTTTATATTTTGTGAATGGGTTGTTGATATTATATAATATTCTCAATTTCTCTTATATTAGACAAATGCAAACTTATATTTGCAGAGCATCCATGTTTTTAACAATTTTGGGAAATGCAGATATTTTTTTGGTCATCATATTAGAGCTTCCTTTTCTCCTATATGTTTTTAATAAACTTCCAACAATATTTTTCTGTGTTATATCTAAATAAGAATTTCATGCCCTCACATGTTTGTGGACAATAGACTTGCCATCCAATCCAACCTTTGTAATGGAGCCATGCTTGGATTTGTAGGTATTTGCATTGTTTCTAAGGCCTAAGAAGGACAACAAATATCGCATCTACTGGAACTATTATCACCACTCGGTGGGATATGCAGTTATTGTCTTGAGTATCATCAATGTTTTCAAAGGTTTTGATATGTTGGATCCAGCGAAGAAGTGGAGAACTGCATATATCACTGTGCTTATTATCTTGGGGGCAATTGGTGCTTTGTTGGAAGTTATCACATGGGTTATAGTCCTGAGGAGGAAGTCTGGAAACTCAACCAAGCCATATGATGGCCCGAATGGAGCAAATGGGTATCGTGGTAGGCAGCAACCACTCTCTATCTGATAGCTAGGGGTCTGCTTGTGCTTGGTGGATTTTGCTTCTCGGATTCTGAATTCTCCTATGGTTCAGAAGAAGGGATTCCTTTGCTGAGGTTCATCTTACCCTATATATATATACATTCAACGTGTTGTCTGTTTTTCTCGAGTTTGGTTTCGGGGCAATCTTTAGTCATGTCTGTTCATATTGTAGTTTGATGGGTCTTGATCTGGAGGTTACTGTTAACGATTCTGGTGTTTTAACTATTGAAATGAATTACGGTTTTTTTCTCTCTCAGCTATGGTTGTATGTTTGTCTTTCCTTATTGGGTGGTTGTGGTGAGATAAAATAAGAAGATACTCTGCAGGTTAGAAACAATGATTCGAGGAGATTGTAATGTGCCTAAAAACTCAGAACTTAAACTCATTGAGTAACTTGGGCGAGATTGACCATTTTATAAAAGATTAATCAGGCTTGTTTGACTTGGTGACCTTCAATTTAGACTCTTCCTGTTGTTCTTGCTTATGAATCAGGAATCCACCAACTTTGGGAGGCTTCCAAGTTGGGTCAGAAGGTCACTTAGACTGGTAACTGTGGTCTAGTCTTGCTAATTACTCGGTCATTTGACTCATCCAACTTGGTTGCCTACTGAGCCGGCTCACCTGACCTGGGCTAGTCAGAACCAAAAATCTCCTCTTCTCATGAGTAACTTAACCTTTGGGTGGAGGCTGCAACGTGTAGATAAGATGCCTATAATACCTTGTGACATGCTACTCACTAAAGCAACGCGTGAACCGAACTTTATAAAAGGAGTCTCTGCTTTTCCACTCTTCAACTTCTTTTATGTGGAAGCTGCGTTTTTCCTTGTCCCACAGTGAATGTTGTTTTTATGAAAAGTCATTTTCAGTTTGATGCATGAAATCCCTTTATTGTTATCATTATATATATATATGTATATATATAGCTTTTGCAATGACTTGGGGCTCTATCCTCCATTGATTTTTTTTTCTTAAATCATTCTTTGTTTTGTTTTATATTATATTTTTCAAACACCCATTATCATCATGTTTCATTTTCAATCAAGCATGTTGCCCCACCATAAATGTGGCCATGGTGTATTATCAATACCAATCACCAATGATCTAGTAAGACACCCCAGGTTGGCCATATTCTCAGAACCACCTTGTCATCATGATTTTTCCGAAGAAAATAAGAAAAAAAAAGTTTTGCTGATCATCAACCCAGAGACTACCCACAACCCTACAGTCTTTGATCATCTTTCACATTTTCATTGTCATTGAGACCATGAGGGTTTTTTTTTTAAGTTTTTCTTGAGGTTCAAGAAGGGTGTGATCAATCAGATGGTAGGCTTGATTCTAGTTGGAGTGAATTTTAATCTAGTTTCATCTTGGGATTTAAAAGGTGGCCCTTGGCCGTTGCTAGTCTCATATAAAGGGAAAAAAGAAAAAAGGAAAAAAACATGCCATCTATCTAGAAATTGGAATATATGCAAGTTGAAGGGAGGACAAAAAAAAAAAAAAAGAAGCACGGAAGCCACTCCAAATGATAATATTATAGGAAAAGAGAATCATCCAAGCAAATAATGTCTCTCTTTCTGGTAAAAGCAAGCGTATAATAATGTTAAATTGACAACAGCATAACCATGGTTTCTCAAAAAAAAAATTCTTGGTTGTTTTATCAGTGCTCTATTATTATTATTTTACCTTTTGGAGTGGTGGAGCCCACACTTTCATGTGTCACGAGGTGTCGGTAATCGCATCAAGAATGGAATAGCTTTCCAGAATTTGGGAGGGGTTAGGCAGAGCAGGGGATCTCTTACAAATTACAATAAAGAGGAAAAAGCTAATAGGGAAGAGATCTTTCCAAAATCTGGGAGGCGTTGGGTAGAGGATCTCTGCAATTAAGAAGGGAAAAAATACAAGAGAGGAAGAGGAAGAGGAAGAGGAAGGGTTGCAATTCCATCATTTAGAAAGAAAAGAATAAAATAAAAATAAACGTGATTCTCAGGATAGTGACAACAGGGCCGGTTTGTTTCATTTAATTGAATATATTGGAATTGTAAGATTGAATTTCTAAGAGTGGTAAAAGACAAAGATAGAAAAGGGTGAATTTCAAATAGCAGCCAAATAATCTCCTATAAAAAAGCTTCTAGGGGTAGCTCAGTTGGCCTAAGACTACAGTTTGCTACCAGAGGTTGATGGTTGAAAACTGTGCTACCACATTGAGGTAGTAGGGGATTTACTCGGTTGTCCCTGGGCCCGAAGGGATTTGTTCGGACCAATGGGTTGGGACACCTTTTGTTATAGAAAAAAAAAAAAACAATCTCCTATAAAAACAAATAAAAGATGTATACTCAGCCATCACATTCACACTAGTAATTCAAATCTTAAGAAAGTCAAGGTTAAATTCATATCTGAATCTTATGTTTTTCGTCCTCACCTTTACTAATATTTTGTAGAGCCTATTTGATCATGAATTTCTATGTACTCAAATAGCCTCTTTAATAATCTTTTCTTGAGACTATTTGACTTTGAATAATCAAATCCACATGCAAGCATAAAAGGCCTAGGGTCGCATTTGCTGCTCGGTATTGAATTCCTAGGAACTCTAAGCAATTGCTTCCTAGTAAGCAAAGATGAAGATGTGCAAATGGACATTACAAGCGCTAACTTTGGTTAGACATGATTACCTAGCCACCTCCCCAAAGAATCAAATCCAAGGAAAATGAGGGCTTGTTTGGCATTGTTCTCGTGTTGTTCCTTGTTTTGTACTGAGATCAGGTTGTGCTGAGATCGGGTTGTGCCGAAACTATACTCTCTAGATCTTATTTGGCAACATTATATTAAATTATTCTGTTGAAAATATGTTATTCAGAACTTATTTGGTAACATTATAAAAGTTTTACTCCATAGAACGGAAGCAAGAGAATCATAGGATTTATAATGTGGGACCCACCTTTTATTATTTGCAGCACTCTATTATTGTCGTATATGGGACCCACCTATAAAATTATAACCTGGTACCACCTTTAAACATTAGAACACAGGACCCATATTTATAGGATTTACGATATGAGTCCAGTTTATAGGAATTATAGTGCGGGGCTGCCTTTTTGTAAATGTAAATATGGGATTCACCTTTAGAAATTACAACATTGTACACACCATTAAAAATTAGAATATGGGCCCACATTCATAAGATTTACAATGTGAGTTGATCATGATCATGTAACCCACATTTAAGAATTACAAAGTGGAAATATATTTTTGTGATTGTAAACACATGACCCACCTTTAGAAATTACAATGTGGAGCTTACCTTTAGAAATGAGCATATGGGGACACGCTCATAGGATTTACAATGTGGGCTCATCCTTATAGAATTCATAATGTTGGGCCATTTTTTGATTGATTATAAATATATGACCTACATTTAGAAATTACAAATGGTACTCACCTTTAGAAATTAGAACATGGGGCCTTGTAATGTGGTCCCACAATTATAAAAATTATAATATAGATCCACCTTTTGTGATTGTGGCAATGTGACCGACCTTTAAGAACTACAAAGTGGGGTCACTGGGAGTTGAACAGATGGACACGGCGGTTTTCTGCATTTGAGTCTGTTTCATCTACTCTTACTTACCCCTTTCATGGGGAATTGAACTCCTCTCTGTTAAATAAAAATACTTCATATTTATTTTCTACATGGTAGAACTATGTACCAATTGATGAAAGAGTTGGATGAATGGAAATTCAAAATAATTTGTTTTCTCTATTATGACATCCTTTTGTTGCACAAGCGTTTTCTAAGGACTTATTTTTGCTTTAGAGGATTCTGTTATTTCCACGAAGAGTGAGCAACCCTTTGTTTTTCATCCTATTAGGCCTTCTCTTAAAAAAATTTGTTACCCATTTAAAAAAAATATATATGAAATCCTTTTGTTTGCACAAGCGTGCCCTAAGGACTTATTTTGGCATTAGAGGATTTTGCTATTTCCACGGAAAGTGAGCAAACCCTTCGTTTTTTCATCCTTGTACATTAGGCCTTCTCTTAATAAATTTTGTTACCGTTTTAAAAAAAAAATTCTTTTATGAAAAGAAAAGGTGTCATACCAAATAATAGAAAAATGGGTTACACAGCAAATCAAAAGAGTTTTCCTCTATCACGAAATCCTCTCATCCCACAATCACACCCTTGAGGATAAAAATTTTTGAGCACTCAATTTTATAACAAACAACAGCAACAAGTGGCTACAAATCTGGTGGTGTACCTAGATTTATGGTTTTTAGCACAATAACTCATGCTCAACACAAGCATGACCCATGTGGCTAGGGTCGCCGCTCCATCTAACTATTTATATATATATATATATATATTATAAATAGTCATAAATAAGTATTGTGTAGTATAATGGTTGTGTTAGATACTTAAAAAGGCAATATGTCATGAGTTCAAACATTCCAACCTATCCAAAAGCCACTTGGCCGTGGTAGAACAAAAAAAAAAAAAAAAAAAAAAACCTATTCAAAACTCTCGGCTTTAATATATTATAATGGGGCAATCACCCAATGGGACTTGGGTCTGCCTCCAAATTAAACTTGTGCGAGAATTTATTAGCACATGCAGAAGGTTGGAGAATCTCAAGTATAGATTCTAGGGTTTGCTGATTTCAAACTTGCCATCTTATGTTGTAGTTTGGTTGAGGCTTGGTAGGGCCTGTTTAGCGTCAGGCACAGGAGGCCGATGAAAAATGAAAACGACGAGACCAGGTTCATGTCTTGACTGCTTTATCACTTTGCTTAACATGCATTCTCTTTTTCTTGAATGAGGCATCTTGTCTTTCCTTTACTCTCACCCAATAGATGGTGCAATGTTTCCTAAGTGGTGGCAATTTCTGACTCAAGATCCACAAATTCATTGTGGCAATTAAGAATTTGGGTCAACATATTTTACTGTTGGATTAAGATCAGATCGACAGTTCTAACCTGATTGAAAAATATGTTGGGACTGTTGTTGCTAATATATGTCTAACAAGGGCCAACCTAACCTGAGCCTGAGTCAGTTCAGCTGAATGTGCTGTGACCCACCAACCTGATTTCAAGCCAATCTATTAATTAAGGGTTCGGGTTTTCCTTGGGTTGAAAATTTCAACCCCATGGATGGTCTTGCTGAGTTCAGGTCAAACCTATACTTGTTCCTTCAGTGCTCAACCTGACCTCAATCCGATGAGAACATTGTTACCCCTACTCTACTTGTTATGGTATTCCAAATAGGGATGTCAGTTGTGATTGCATTACTTGGTTACCCAAAGGATCCGACCCCAAATTTCTGGATATGGAAAAGTCTTAGGCCTGTTTGCAGTATAATCCAACTTAACAGGGGAAATTTTCTCTAATTCGCGCATGTGCTCAAGTGGGAGTACACATTAGTGCCATCACCAGAGGCGGGACCTCCCTTCCCTGCATTTCACTAGGTCCCCATATGGTAAATGGCATTGATGCATAGTGCGCAGTATGCAGGTGCACGTGAGACTATTGTCCCACTAAACAAATGATCAAAATCTACATAAGTTGTTTCTGAAAAGGTGAAATCCTCGTCCAACCCCTCTCCTTGAAATTAATTTCATTTAATGGCCGAAAAATTAAAGTGTCACACGATCAAAATGTTTTCCTTTTTCTCTTTTTTAACTTCACTTAGAGCTTCTTTGTTTTTTTTAGAGGTCTAAATGACATACAGCAGAATACATTCTCCTCTCCATTCCCACTTACACAAATAAGCATGTGTTTGTGCGGCACAAATATTCCGCAATGGAGATGAAAATTGATGGGGCATTCCGTGCAACATTCCATGTCATTGTTTGGTGCAACACATTTTTCTTGCAGCAGATAGTAGTAATAATAATAATAATAATGATAAATGAACTGATTTTCTTCAATAGGAGGATTTGAATTTTCTATGGGAGGGTAGAAAAACAAGATTCCTCTCTCCTATGGAAATAGAAATGTGTAGAGCATCGAAGCCTCTCATACACAAACAAGTTAGGTTGTGGAATTTCTTTCTTTGGTTTTGATGCCTTTTGGTGGTAATCTCATGGTATTTTTGGAAACATCTAAGCTTTCTATGCATTCAATACATAATAATTGAATACATAGAAATTCATTCCAAAAATGGCTAAAAAGGAAGATCTAAGATAAATATAAAAATATGACATCAAATAACCTCCCCTTCAAAGGAGATTTAATAAAGGGAAGGTGAGAAATATATAAGTAGCCATCACCCTAGTAATTCAAATCCTAGGAAAATAAAGGGTTCCATCTGCATTGCCACCTTATATCCTTCGCCCCTCACTTCATACTATTCATACTTCACCTCTTTGATAATCCTTGATGGAGTTCATTTGACAATGACTTGCTAACTATTCTGATACAAACAAACATGCTCTAACAACTGGGGTCCATGTGTGACCTATCAAGTGGGTCCCCATCCCCGACCATAGAGTTTTTACTTTTATTTTTTGTTTGCTAAGTTGGACCACTGGTAAAGAGTGATACTTGTAACTCTATGGTAGGGATGGGGACCATTTGATAATAAATTATCAAGTGGGTCCCCATCCCGACCATCGAGTTTTTACTTTTATTTTTTGTTTGCTAAGTTGGACCACTGGTAAAGAGTGATACTTTTAACTCTATGGTAGGGATGGGGACCATTTGACAATGAATTGCTAAGTATTCTAATACAAACAAACATGCTCTAAGCATAGAACAACCGGTTCATGTGTGACCTACCAAGTGAGTCCCCATCCCGACCATAGAGGGTTTTTTTTTTTTTTTTTTCTTGCTAAGATGGACCACTGGTAAAGAGTAATACTTTTAACTTGAAGATCTGAGGATAAATCCTTGGGCATTTGTGTGAGACTAAGGTGCCAACACCACTCAACCATGAGTGTATTGGCAATCATAGAGTGCTTTGAATTCTTCCTCTTCTTGTAAAGGTTGTTGCATAAGCAATATAATTACATTCTTTTGAAATCAAAAGCAACTTAGAAATACACAACATATTGAAAATAATTTTAGAAAATAAGAACAACATTTTTTCACAAGAAAAAACTCTTTACATCCTAATTATAAAAATAAACCTATACATTTTTGTATTTTAAGTTTTATTACTTTTACTTAATTCACTTTACATGGTATTTTCTTGTCATAATCATTACTATTAACTTGATAATATTATTTGCGACAATGGTTCTATATTTGTTTCTTTCATTGGTGCCTTGATTGGCAATAAAAATGTTAAATTTATCTTTAAAGGGCCTGATTTGGACAGCAATAAAAGGTAAAGAAAATGGATACGAATAGACCAGTTTTCAATTCAAAATTTTTTTCCTTAAAAAAAGGAATCAAGATTTTTTGGGCAGTTGCTCCACTCGTTTACCCTAATTGTTTTCTCTGTACTTGTAGGATCTTACACCCCATTGAACAACCACGTTTTGCGAGTTTCGTGACTCCAACACCCGACCTACCAGGCTCTGGTGGTAGGAAACGGCACAACAATAGTTTTATGGTGAGGGCGAGGGCTCGACCACAATTATAACCGCTCAAGAGCGATGGTGGACTTTGACCTCAACGGTACTGATTATATGTCTCTTGAAAAAAAAAAGAAGCAAATAATAAACGAGCAACTTCCCAAATAAACCGGTAGCGCAACGGTAAGGCATCTCCTCTCCACATAAATATTAGAGACCATGTAGCATTTTTGGTAAAGGACTTGCGTAGGTTGTGTGAGTATCCATCAGAGTGAACAAAAGAGGGTAACCTGGGCATGTCATATTATTGACAGATCAAAGTAACACTGTAATTTTCTAATGGGATGGGGACTGCTTAATTAATCCCATGTGAAAGGTTAGACAGAGACGGTGATTGTTGGGTTGACCCATTATTAAAGTTAAAGCTACAAATAATTAGACTAAGCATCTTACTCTTTACAGCCTACAGGTGCTGAAAAGATGCACACCAAAAACCCTTGGCCCAATGGAATGCGTTTTGTGACCAAAAGGAGAGACAGTAATTTAGAGTAGTCAGTAATTCTTTTCTTTAGCTGATAATGATGCCTCAACTGTCGTCAATAGGTCACCTTTCCAACCATGAAATCAAAACCTAATGTTGTCATGGACTTGAGCAAGTAAACTAGACAATGATGATTTGAGTTTCACAAAGATACAGGGTTAGCCTACTTCTCTCTCTTTCATAAGAGGACATTGCACATAGCTGGCAATGGGCTAGGTGGGTTCTAGTCAGGTTGACTACCAAGGTCCAGGGGTTATGACTTATGAGTAGATTATTGTGCTGAACTGAATCTTATGTTTTTTTTTTTATAATTAAGGGAATTTTTCTAAACCGGATGAGATTTGCCTTGATGAGTTGATTCTAAAATCAACACGCTAATTTACTTTATACTGAGATCACCAATTTAAAAAAAAACCCTTTATATTGAGATCGTAACATCCATTGTAAAGTGAGTTCCTATAAAAGATTATTAAAGAGGTGAAGAGTGATGAAAGTAGGCTTGAGATGCAGATGGAATCCTTACTTTCTTACCTTGTTGATTTGATAGGGTAACGACTGGGTGATTATATTTTGGGCACCTTTAATATAAAGATATTGCTTATAGATTTCTTAGGTAACTAAAAAACTTAGCATATAAAAGGGGTCCTTGAGGGAGTTCTAAACCCTCACTAATCTTGTTGATGTTGGAATATTTCAAAATAAACAACATATCAGGTTGTATTATTTTTTTGGGTAGAACTATCATGTTGTATTATTGTATTCGATACTGTACTCTTTATATTTATATAATCCAGTTCGGTAGAACCTAACCCCGACCCACTGGTACCACTAGATTTTTTTTATTTTAGAAACATCTGGTTGATGTTCAGTGATTTCACTAAGTTAAGAGCCAAGATAAAGCCACTTTGATTTTGATTGAGATTGAGTGACGTGGACAGGTGTCAAAATTGTGAAAAAGTCACTCACTTTACAGTTTACAGTGCCAGATTCCTCTTGGACAGGAAGGTTCGTGTCTGTGAATTGCCTTGGAACAAACTCCAAATGGTGATTATGAAATTTGCTGGGCTAGCCTGATTGGAATGGATTATTCTGGAAAGTGTTCAGATATGCATGTACAAGATATGAGAAATCTAAAAGGTGGGCCCTGTCACAGATGCCTTCTGACCCAAAATAGTGGTTGGAACTTAGGTCAAGTTCACTGGTCCTTGCTTCAAAGTTATAACCCACCCCCAGTGGGCCCTGTCGCAAAAATCCTCTGACCCAAAATAGTGGTTGGAACTTAGGTCAAGTTCATTGGTCCTTGCTTCAAAACACCTACTATAGATGAGAGAGGCAGTGGCTTGGGTAAGGTGAACACCTGGAACATGTGTTGGCTTAGGTTCAACAGTTACGGCTAGCTTGTGCTGAGATGAAACATATCCAGGCCCGGCCCAACTTCAGTAATGCAGTTTATATCTGGCTCAAGCCTGACATGGCCTATAAGTGCCCAGACCAAGCCCGGCCCACTTGAAACATGTTAGACCCAAACTCTCTCAGCTAGTCAAAAGCCAGGCTTTTGATCACTCTTTTGGGCAAATTAGTCAATGAACCGGAAGTGTACTTGTTTGGGCCAGGCTGAGCAAGGCTTTGAGCTTTCTATCCTTTGATCCAAGCCTGACCGGAATTCTGAATCAACCCAAGTGTCAGATGCAGGCCCAAACCAAATATTAAAAAAAAAAAAAAAAGTATGTTTAATCACTGCCATAGTGGGCTAAACCTGGTCTTTGAGCACCCCTACTGACATATTTATTAAATTAATTGAGAATTTCAGGTCAAACTTGACCTGGAAGTTAAAAGGTCAATTTGGACTCCTAATTGACAGGTTGGTTTCATAGATCACAGTGCAAAATTGTTGAGCAATGTTTGAGTTTATTTGGCGGGTCAAAGAGCAAGAATTAATCAAAACTAAGGTAAATCCACCCCTGAAACAGTCTTCTTTTCTTCATAAAACTTGTGTGATGGTTCTGGCCTACTTAATAGGCCCAGTAAGTAAATGGGCTTGACTTGACTGAGCTATAGCCACACCAGCCCATTCACAACCCCATATGGCCATATATAGTTAAACCAAAATCTTGTCCAAATTTGAGCAGCTAAAATTAGAAACAGGTGACGACAAGCTCATGCACAAATCTTGATTCCCAACTATCACACACTATCATATATATAGTGTATATTATCTCTATATATTGATGCGTTTGTCACCTGTTCTTCTCCTTTTCTGTTGTATTTCCCAGACCCTAACTCTCCAATACAAGCCCACTATCGCTTTCTTCTACGCCATTGTCACCACTACTTCTTTCAGGTATGTCTTATCTTCCTTTGTGTATCTGCCCTTTTCTTTTTCTGAATCAGGCCTGCCAGTGAGCCCCACCATCTTAAATCCAAACCTTTCAAATATGTTCTATCAAGCTCAGTTGGTCTTGGACCACGGTTTGCATCCGAAGGTTGTAGGTTTGAAACTGCACTGCCACACTGGGGCTACAGGGGAGTTATACCCGGTTTCTCTATGGGCCC
>QPKB01000001.1:76935640-76977841 GCA_003546025.1 Camphora micrantha
AGCACTCTTAAGAAAATGGTTAGCTTATGAATGGGCATGCATGGTTCTAGCCACTGGCTCTCATGGATGATATGGCTATTTAGCCGCCGGCTGTCCGGGCTGCCCATAGATGACTCGATAAGATGATGAAAGCAGAGGTGCTTAAAGGTACATGAATCGAAATGGCACTATCACCTGCCCCAGATTGAAAACGATTAAGCAGGACCAAGAGCCATTAGAAAGGGATTAGTGCCTATGCCAAATGCACGCGATATGTTGCACTGCACTGCACTGCCAATTGTCATGTGGTGTTAAGGGACCACCGTTTTGGAAACTAAATAGAAAAGCTATGGAGAGCTATGCAAGTCAATATGAAGTGTTTACATCAATTAGTATCTTTGAAAATGAAATTGTCAACTCCTCAAATCAGCAGAACCAAAAAAAAAAAAAAACTAACTAGATTTTAAGAGAATTCTTATGGAAAAACCCTCCTTCCAAGTAAGGATTCTTCCATCCACATGTATTAAAGTTTGCATTTTATGGGAATGCCAATTACTCATCCTCTTTATTGACAATTTTTATAAAAAACGATCATATAATAGGCCACCTATAATCAATTTGCCCCCTTATACACATTAAGTACTTTTGTTGGACCTGATCCTAATTTGTCATTGATCTAGACAATATTTACCATGAATTTATCACAATATATTATAGAATGCATGGCCATTAAATTTGAAGACTAAACAAGGCTATGATCGTTTTAAAGGCTTGATACTGGCCATATATCTTTATTCCATGTCCAAAATTGCATTGTTATGTCTATTCTTAATTTCCATGCATCTGCGGTGTCTTAAAGAAAAAAAAAATCACACAAGTTTTTTGTGCCTAGAAAAATGAAGGTTACCATTCTTTTTAGGTATCAACCAAGGTGGCTGAACCTTCCAAAGATGTGAACCCCACTACAAAGTGGGTAAAGGGATTCCTAAACATGCCGGAAGGCATTTCTGAAAATGAATTAAGCTTGTTGGGGATTTCTAATGTGATGTGACAGAATTTTGATATCACATGAAATGACACTTAATAGCCTTAATGATTTTGTGAATTCCGGTATTCCAAATGTTAGAGGTGGGTTGAACATTTGAATTCTACTTGGAGAGAGAGAGGGAGCGGCATTGGAATTCTCAGATTCTTTCGGACAAGATTTCTCTCACATTTACAAACAGGCCTGAGATTGGAGATGACCTAGTCACATGGCTATCCCTTTCATTCTCACCTAGGCCTACCATGGAAAAATGTGGAGGGATGGGGTCGCAGAGGAACTTAGACTCACTTATTTTAAACAATTATGAGTGCATTAAGGAGATTTCACTGTGTGCATAGCTCAGGTTGTTGAGGGATAGAGACTCATTTTTAAAAAGAATTAGAAGTCTTTTAAGTCTTTAACCTATCAAAGCGAAATCTTTTTTAGAAAGCGATAAACTAATTTGAATAAAGTAGTGTTGAGTGAACTAGGCAAGTTGTTTAAAGTCGACTTCACAAGACTTGGAACTTTTTTGTGGTCAAGAGAATAGTGAACCTGATGGGTTACATGCCAACCACAATCCATAAATAGACATTGAACATAAAATAGATGGCCATCATCCTTGGAAGGCCACACTGGGGAAGAGTCCTTAGAGGGGCCATTCAGCTGATTTGATCGGTCACCATGCAGCTGGTTGAATATGGCATGTTATCACTATTGCCTTTTGTTGATTGAATTGGACTGGATTTGGCCTAAAGTCTAAACTAATGAGTGGAATTTGGGGCGAGATTGTGCTTTGGTCTCAAATATCCAAATTGAGTCCGGGTACTTGAATTACATATATTATACTGAAAAAACACACACACACACATGAACAATTTGCCTTGGTCCAGTTTACCTATAAAGATAATGAATTTTACAGGGAAATATTTTAAATTGCCCTTGTGATGTGGCCCATATATCTGAATAGGACTCAATGAATTGTTAAAATGAAAAAATTGTGGCCTAAGTTTTTTATATTTTCCTTCAAAAAAGGTTCTTGCCCATTAACTTAGAGCAATAATGTAAGAAACATGCGTGGTGCACACCTGCAATCTCTATAGCCATGTTCATCTTTTATTAAACTCCCCTATTTTAGGGTTGGGTTTTAATCAACCTTACAGCTTCCATTTCTTTTTCTTAAACAACCTTAAAATCTTCATTTCTCTGTACCTTTAAAACAATATTAATTATTCATCTTCATCTCCTAGTGCATGCCAACAACATGTTGGTTCACCTTGTCCTTATATCTTATCCTTAAATCACATTTGGGCAATCAAATCTTCAGGATTCCTCATTAATTTTTTTACGAAATTGCAAAAAACTCATGTTTGGCAATGGTAAAACCCGAAGGATTTCAGCTTAGTCGACAACCGGCCAATGTGGTACGAAAAATAGTCATTTTTGCAAATTTATGCATGACACCAATTTTTCTTATCACATATATCTATATGCATGGATATCAAGTAAAATCCTTAACTATATAATCCTTTTCTTTGCTCCACCAGCCCACTCAGGAATCTTTCACAACCTGTGGATTCCACAAGGATCTTAAACCACATTATATTATTGCTAGCTGCTGGCAGAGTTCAAATAGTTTGAAATATATGCACAATGAGAGCACCACTTGCATTCCATACAAATTTATTGTAATGCTTTCCATCTAAACAGTAACACACTCATTTGGGTGTGTCACCTTTTGTCCTGCATTTTAATTTAAGAACTGGCTCTTTGATACAGACCTAAATCTATTTCCGAGATAAATGTGTTCCATGAAAAGATGGATTTAGATCCAAAGCAATCACACTTCTATCCCTAATTATTCTCACAGAGACCTTGATTTGGCGACCCAAATGGTTAATCAGTTAAACCAGTTATATTTGGTGGTGCCCCCCACTGTAATCTATCCAAATTGGGCCCACCAAATAAACAACACAATTGGTGAATCATGGACGGCCAGGATACTGTACACCCAGTATGCATTGGTTACAAGTAATTTTCCAGATAGAGGACAGCCCACTCTGCCTTGTAATAGACGACTAGACTAGTAACTTCCCAATTTTACCTTCCAACATTCATGACTCCGATTCCCCACATTGTATGTCTGGTGTGGTTTATCGACCATGTAATGACATTGTGGGGTCCACCATGCAGTTTATAATTATATTAATGGAGCCTCGGCACGTGTAAGGGGAAAGTTGCAACCATCAATACCGTTCATGTCCACGCCAGGCACGCCTTCTGTACTGTGGAATAACATATCGTTTCGTTAGTTCGTTACATATCCAAATAGGTTTTTTTTTTTTATATATATATATTTTTTTTTCACTCCTAAGATTTATATGATTTGTAAATAGGTTCCTGAGGCTTTAGTATTTGTTTATAGGCACTTTATTTTTTCTATTTCAAATACCTTTCATGTCCCCAAAAAATCAGTATTTCTAATGAAAATGGATAATGACCATGGGATTTGTGTTGAAGTTTTATAAAAATAACAACTTTGCCCTAAATTAATTAAGCAAATATGAGTATATTTATTAATTACCAAAATTCCATTACTGTAATTCAAATTTCCAACGGTCTCTCTCAATAACTTTTAAATGCACATGAAGCCTAATTATATATTTTGAAAACTTTATCAATTTAATGGTGGGTTATGAATGGATTGGATCAATTGTAATTTAATTATAAGCACATGCATTGATTGTCAACATAATAGATTTGGATTTAATGAAATAGACCCCATATTGGTAAAAATAAATTTTACATACGGTTATTCTTCTACTAAATGTAATTATCAATGTTATAAGTTTTAAAAAAAATTAAATTCAAGTATTTGAATTTAAATATATAAGGATAAAGAGATGGGCAAATGTGTTATTACACTCTTGAAATTTTTGATAATTGGTTTAGCTACTCAATTTAAAATACGAAAAGCATTAAAATAAAAATATAGGAGCTTATATACAACAACTGAAACCACATAAACCTATTTACATTTTTTATAAACCTTAGTAGGTGCATGCAAAAAGCTCAATCCCTAATTTCGCGAGACGAGCTGTGTAAGTTTGTAACCACGAAAACGCAATGCGCATCACCAATGACAATTTTAGTGGTCTAGCTAACACAGGCAGTCAAACGGCTCACATTAATGTAGAGAATGAAACTCGGCGTGATATGACATGTGTACGGTTCAGATTCTGTAATGGAAAGCGCGTAACTACAAATTATATCCAGCTTGGCACACTGCCCAATGGCCAGTGCACCACCCAAAACGAAGGTGGGTCTGAGGCCCAGGTGCTCACTTCTATTGGGCCCACTTTGCTGCGGTCCAATCATTTGGATCTATTTTGAAAAGTGAGTGGTGTGATACGCAGCTGACCACTTGATATTTTTGATCCTGCTGTCTCCCATAGGCGAGCTGACGTGTCTGCACGGCAACGGTGGGCCTACTTCGTGATAATTCAGAAGATGTTGGTCCCATCTTAAGATTAAGATTGGGCAAATGACATATAATCAATAATACGCCAGATTCTTTTAATCACAATATCATTTATATACTCAATTTTACTTGGGAACCAAGTAGGACGGAGGAAATAACATTCATCTTCAATGGTCCGGGTTATCATAGAAGGGTCCCACAATAGAGTTCATGACTTCCCGTTGAAGAGCATCTCGAGTAATCCCAAGGGATTGGCCGAGTGGTCATGACTACGGTTCTTCTCTTTTTCAGAATTAGAAGTTTTAATATCGACTTCCGATTTTCTCTTCTTCAAGAACCGAATGTTGAGTCCACTTGTGCTACTAGCTATAGGCCATAAGGATTTTGTTTGGAGGGAATATTCCAGCTCATAAGGTTGGGAACCCTCCATTAGCCAAATCAAAAAAAAGAAAGAAAAAAAAGGAAGAGCATCCCGAGTCCTACAATTGGGCTCCACTTTGGAGTGGCTCAATCACTTTGAAATTAGAAAAAATGATCGATGCTAACGCAGCTGACCACTTGATTTTAGCAGTGTGTGCCCCACCATCGGACAATCAAAATCCGATCAATCATTGTCAATAATCTAATGGAAAATACCACTCTAATTAGATTAAATCTGTCAAATATATAGAAAGATATATTTTCATGAAAGACACTCTCACTTTGTTACGAGAGAAAAAATGTGAATACCCTTGAGAGACTCTCTTACAAGAACACCTCCCTTTTAAAAGGGAACCATATCATATGACCCAGATGCACCACTCAAAGGTGGGCCACACATAAGCTTAATTCAGATGCAAGTTCCGTCCTTCTTGCGAATCCCAGCTATCATTCCTCAGAGAACCAAACGGAAAAAAGCTTGTAGTAATGGCCCCATCCAACGAACGATCTAGATCATGATCCATGAATAGGTAGGCCCCACCTGGCCTCAAACTAAATTTAGATGCCCTTTCTGTCCAAGCACTTGTATATCTTCTTCCCCCTTCCACCACTCAAGCGAAAAATAACAAAAAAACAAAAACCTCTCTCCTTCTGCTTCTTCTTCTCCTTCTTCTTCTTCTTCTTTCTCCTCCTCCTCTAATGGCTTCTTCTGTAACTTCTCTAAGCTTTCTAACACTGTTTTTAGTGTTCTTCTCTATTTCTCTGTTAACAGAGCCTGCAAATGGCGCGACCTGCTCTTCCCAGACCTTCTCAAATAACAAGCTCTTTGATTCCTGCAATGATCTACCCCATCTCGAATCCTACCTCCACTGGACCTACAACTCCTCCAAACCCTCTCTCTCCATCGCATTCGTCGCCCCTCCGGCCAAATCCACCGGCTGGGTAGCCTGGGCCATCAACCCCACCTCCACCGGCATGGCCGGATCGCAGTCCCTCATCGCCTTCCACCACTCCAACGGCTCTCTCATCGTCGAAACCTTCAAACATCACCAGCTACGGCCCCATCTCGCCCTCCCCATCGCCTTCGTCGTCTCTGACTCCTCGGCCGAGTACTCCGACGGCGTGATGAGGATATTCGCGACCTTGGCTCTGCCGGTGGGGACGACGAAGGTGAACCAGGTGTGGCAGGTGGGTAGCTCTGTCACGGACAATGTTCCTGATAGCATGCGTTTCAAACGGATAATCTGAATTCAAAGGGGACGTTGGATTTGCTGAAAGGGGAGAGCACCACTACTGGTGGGAGTTCTTCACTTAGAAAGAAGAATGTGAGTATGGATTTTTTTTTTTTTCTCCCTTAATCTGTTGTGTTTCTGGGTTTCTGGGGCTGTCTTGGTTTTTGTGATTTTTAGATGTTTGAGTTTGGTTTGGGTTCAAAAGCTGCAATATATTGCAAATTTAGAAGGTTTCTGCTCGCAGCTGGATTTTTATGCTCGGAGGCATCTTGCATAATGATGCAATTTTATTTGAAAAACATTGGGGTTTTAATGTATTTCACTGTTTTGATTGTGAATTCTTCCCTCTATATGTTTTTCATAATCTATTCTGTTTTTGGTTTTTTTGGGTTCTTATCTTGGGTTTTGTCATTTCTGAGTTTCGCTTTTAGTTTGGGCGTAAAGCTGAGTAGTTGAAGATTTGAAGATTGCGACCTGCAATCTATTAAAACATTTTGAAAATTGGAGACTCAGCTGGCAGCTGTATAATTATGAAGCAGAGATTATGAGATTCTGACTGCCTTTACTGGTTTTTTGTTTGTAAATTACTCCATTATGCCTTTCTTGTGTTTTTGTTTTTTTCCTTTTTTTAAATGTTTTGATATTGTTTGATGATGTCTGGTTATTTTAGTCTGGAAGAAGAAATTGATGAAGTTTTGACTCTTTGTGTGTTTATTAGTATTGTTGTAAAGGGTTCTAAAGAAATATTAGACTTTTTATTTCTAATTTTTTTTCCTGTGAGTTTGGGTATTGTTTGATCTTATATGTTTGTTGCAGGCTAGAAGCAGAAATTGATGGAATTTTGACTGCTTATTGGTATTGTTGCAAAAGTTTGAGTTAAACAAGCTCAAGTTGGGAGGATGATTTTAGGATAGAATGATGTTGAGTGTATTTATGGTTTTTTTTCTTTTTTTTTCAGCTCAAGGTTTTGTTATAATGCTTTCAATTTTCAGTTTTTTTTTTTTGGGTAGGGAAGGGGGTTTGGAAGCTTTTGGAGTTGAACAACTCTGCTTTCCCTGAGTGGAACATGAGGACTCTGTTTTTTCCCCTTGTTTTCTTTCCAATTTACAACATCTGGCTCCTTCTCTTTCAGGAGCAAATAAAACTCTTTCCTTATTTTTGCAAATTCTAGAAAACTGGGTAAGATTTTCTTGGTTCCTAGAACAGAAAGGTGCCTTGAGCCTATATTGTAGTTTCTGCCTTCCGGTTGTTGGCTGTGAAGTTTCTTGATGCTTCTAACAGAGGGGCTTTCTTTTTTGAGAAAAAGAGTGTTAATTGATATTTGAAACAATTTTCAAGTGTAATTAGCTCTTATGGATGTTAACATGCTGTGAAGAGTGAAAAATAATGCTAAAAATCTGTTTGCACTTTTTTCGGCACAACTGATTTCTAAGTGCATCATAGGATCTTTCCAGTGAAATTATTATATTAAATGGGAATAGCATATATGGATTAGGTTAAAACATCTGAATCATTGTTCTAAATTTCTGTTTTTTACATGCATGTCTGTTTGTGGATCCTTGTCTGCATCTTGGGATCATTCATCATAAGAGCATTGTTAATAGCTGTTGGTTTGGAAGAACGTCTCTAGTATAATATATTTTACTTTTGGCTGCTTGATCTCCGCCATTTTTTTTATTTTTTATTTTTTGCTTAATTACTAATTAGTATTATGAAAAATGAAACAAGAAACAGAGACTAAATTTTTCTTCATTTGCAGATTCATGGAGTACTGAATGCTGTGAGTTGGGGCATATTAATGCCTTTTGGCGTAATCTTCTCAAGGTATTTGAAGACATTCAAGTCTGCAGATCCTGCTTGGTTTTACCTCCATGCATCCTGCCAGTTTTCTGCATATGTCATTGGAGTTGCTGGCTGGGCAACTGGTCTCCAACTTGGGAAGAAATCAGAGGGAGTTACGTACACAGGTCATCGCTATATCGGGATTGCCCTTTTCTGTCTAGCATCCTTGCAGGTAATCCTAGTGTTTTTTCATTACCTTTTGCTTCTCTGTTTTGGCAATTCTAGTAGGACAAATATAAAATTACTAATCACAATAAAGATAAAATTTATAGATCATGAGGTGGTCATAGCTGCTTAATCTTGCTATTTGTTAAAGGAACTGGCCTATGTCTACCATTCATAAAATAAAAAATAAAAAGTTCTACTGTCTATCCTATATGCAATAGGTATATTTTATATTTTGTGAATGGGTTGCTGATATTATATAATATTCTCAATTTCTCTTATATTAGACAAATGCAAACTTATATTTGCAGAGCATCCATGTTTTTAACAATTTTGGGAAATGCAGATATTTTTTTGGTCTTCATATTAGAGCTTCCTTTTCTCCTATATGTTTTTAATAAACTTCCAACAATATTTTTCTGTGTTATATCTAAATAAGAATTTCATGCTCTCACATGTTTGTGGACAATAGACTTGCCATCCAATCCAACCTTTGTAATGGAGCCATGCTTGGATTTGCAGGTATTTGCATTGTTTCTAAGGCCTAAGAAGGACAACAAATATCGCATCTACTGGAACTATTATCACCACTCGGTGGGATATGCAGTTATTGTCTTGAGTATCATCAATGTTTTCAAAGGTTTTGATATGTTGGATCCAGCGAAGAAGTGGAGAACTGCATATATCACTGTGCTTATTATCTTGGGGGCAATTGGTGCTTTGTTGGAAGTTATCACATGGGTTATAGTCCTGAGGAGGAAGTCTGGAAACTCAACCAAGCCATATGATGGCCCGAATGGAGCAAATGGGTATCGTGGTAGGCAGCAACCACTCTCTATCTGATAGCTAGGGGTCTGCTTGTGCTTGGTGGATTTTGCTTCTCTGATTCTGAATTCTCCTATGGTTCAGAAGAAGGGATTCCTTTGCTGAGGTTCATCTTACCCTATATATATATACATTCAACGTGTTGTCTGTTTTTCTCGAGTTTGGTTTCGGGGCAATCTTTAGTCATGTCTGTTCATATTGTAGTTTGATGGGTCTTGATCTGGAGGTTACTGTTAACGATTCTGGTGTTTTAACTATTGAAATGAATTACGGTTTTTTTCTCTCTCAGCTATGGTTGTATGTTTGTCTTTCCTTATTGAGTGGTTGTGGTGAGATAAAATAAGAAGATACTCTGCAGGTTAGAAACAATGATTCGAGGAGATTGTAATGTGCCTAAAAACTCAGAACTTAAACTCACCTAAGCCACTTGGTGGGCATCAGTTGAGTAACTTGGGCGAGATTGACCATTTTATAAAAGATTAATCAGGCTTGTTTGACTTGGTGACCTTCAATTTAGACTCTTCCTGTTGTTCTTGCTTATGAATCAGGAATCCACCAACTTTGGGAGGCTTCCAAGTTGGGTCAGAAGGTCACTTAGACTGGTAACTGTGGTCTAGTCTTGCCAATTACTCGGTCATTTGACTCATCCAACTTGGTTGCCTACTGAGCCGGCTCACCTGACCTGGGCTAGTCAGAACCAAAAATCTCCTCTTCTCATGAGTAACTTAACCTTTGGGTGGAGGCTGCAACGTGTAGATAAGATGCCTATAATACCTTGTGACATGCTACTCACTAAAGCAACGCGTGAACCGAACTTTATAAAAGGAGTCTCTGCTTTTCCACTCTTTAACTTCTTTTATGTGGAAGCTGCGTTTTTCCTTGTCCCACAGTGAATGTTGTTTTTACGAAAAGTCATTTTCAGTTTGATGCATGAAATCCCTTTATTGTTATCATTATATATATATATATATATATATATAGCTTTTGCAATGACTTGGGGCTCTATCCTCCATTGATTTTTTTTTCTTAAATCATTCTTTGTTTTGTTTTATATTATATTTTTCAAACACCCATTATCATCATGTTTCATTTTCAATCAAGCATGTTGCCCCACCATAAATGTGGCCATGGTGTATTATCAATACCAATCACCAATGATCTAGTAAGACACCCCAGGTTGGCCATATTCTCAGAACCACCTTGTCATCATGATTTTTCCGAAGAAAATAAGAAAAAAAAAGTTTTGCTGATCATCAACCCAGAGACTACCCACAACCCTACAGTCTTTGATCATCTTTCACATTTTCGTTGTCATTGAGACCATGAGGTTTTTTTTTTTTTAAGTTTTTCTTGAGGTTCAAGAAGGGTGTGATCAATCAGATGGTAGGCTTGATTCTAGTTGGAGTGAATTTTAATCTAGTTTCATCTTGGGATTTAAAAGGTGGCCCTTGGCCCTTGCTAGTCTCATATAAAGGGAAAAAAGAAAAAAGGAAAAAAACATGCCATCTATCTAGAAATTGGAATATATGCAAGTTGAAGGGAGGACAAAAAAAAAAAAAAAAAAGAAGCACGGAAGCCACTCCAAATGATAATATTATAGGAAAAGAGAATCATCCAAGCAAATAATGTCTCTCTTTCTGGTAAAAGCAAGCGTATAATAATGTTAAATTGACAACAGCATAATCATGGTTTCTCAAAAAAAAAAAAACTTCTTGGTTGTTTTATCAGTGCTCTATTATTATTATTTAACCTTTTGGAGTGGTGGAGCCCAGACTTTCATGTGTCACGAGGTGTCGGTAATCGCATCAAGAATGGAATAGCTTTCCAGAATTTGGGAGGGGTTAGGCAGAGCAGGGGATCTCTTACAAATTACAATAAAGAGGAAAAAGCTAATAGGGAAGAGATCTTTCCAAAATCTGGGAGGCGTTGGGTAGAGGATCTCTGCAATTAAGAAGGGAAAAAATACAAGAGAGGAAGAGGAAGAGGAAGAGGAAGAGGAAGGGTTGCAATTCCATCATTTAGAAAGAAAAGAATAAAATAAAAATAAACGTGATTCTCAGGATAGTGACAACAGGGCCGGTTTGTTTCATTTAATTGAATATATTGGAATTGTAAGATTGAATTTCTAAGAGTGGTAAAAGACAAAGATAGAAAAGGGTGAATTTCAAATAGCAGCCAAATAATCTCCTATAAAAAAGCTTCTAGGGGTAGCTCAGTTGGCCTAAGACTACAGTTTGCTACCAGAGGTTGATGGTTGAAAACTGTGCTACCACATTGAGGCAGTAGGGGATTTACTCGGTTGTCCCTGGGCCCGAAGGGATTTGTTCGGACCAATGGGTTGGGACACCTTTTGTTATAGAAAAAAAAAAAAAAAAATCTCCTATAAAAACAAATAAAAGATGTATACTCAGCCATCACATTCACACTAGTAATTCAAATCTTAAGAAAGTCAAGGTTAAATTCATATCTGAATCTTATGTTTTTCGTCCTCACCTTTACTAATATTTTGTAGAGCCTATTTGATCATGAATTTCTATGTACTCAAATAGCCTCTTTAATAATCTTTTCTTGAGACTATTTGACTTTGAATAATCAAATCCACATGCAAGCATAAAAGGCCTAGGGTCGCATTTGCTGCTCGGTATTGAATTCCTAGGAACTCTAAGCAATTGCTTCCTAGTAAGCAAAGATGAAGATGTGCAAATGGACATTACAAGCGCTAACTTTGGTTAGACATGATTACCTAGCCACCTCCCCAAAGAATCAAATCCAAGGAAAATGAGGGCTTGTTTGGCATTGTTCTCGTGTTGTTCCTTGTTTTGTACTGAGATCAGGTTGTGCTGAGATCGGGTTGTGCCGAAACTATACTCTCTAGATCTTATTTGGCAACATTATATTAAATTATTCTGTTGAAAATATGTTATTCAGAACTTATTTGGTAACATTATAAAAGTTTTACTCCATAGAACGGAAGCAAGAGAATCATAGGATTTATAATGTGGGACCCACCTTTTATTATTTGCAGCACTCTATTATTGTCGTATATGGGACCCACCTATAAAATTATAACCTGGTACCACCTTTAAACATTAGAACACAGGACCCATATTTATAGGATTTACGATATGAGTCCAGTTTATAGGAATTATAGTGCGGGGCTGCCTTTTTGTAAATGTAAATATGGGATTCACCTTTAGAAATTACAACATTGTACACACCATTAAAAATTAGAATATGGGCCCACATTCATAAGATTTACAATGTGAGTTGATCATGATCATGTAACCCTCATTTAAGAATTACAAAGTGGAAATATATTTTTGTGATTGTAAACACATGACCCACCTTTAGAAATTACAATGTGGTACCTACCTTTAGAAATGAGCATATGGGGACACGCTCATAGGATTTACAATGTGGGCTCATCCTTATAGAATTCATAATGTTGGGCCATTTTTTGATTGATTATAAATATATGACCCATATTTAGAAATTACAAATGGTACTCACCTTTAGAAATTAGAACATGGGGCCTTGTAATGTGGTCCCACAATTATAAAAATTATAATATAGATCCACCTTTTGTGATTGTGGCAATGTGACCGACCTTTAAGAACTACAAAGTGGGGTCACTGGGAGTTGAACAGATGGACACGGCGGTTTTCTGCATTTGAGTCTGTTTCATCTACTCTTACTTACCCCTTTCATGGGGAATTGAACTCCTCTCTGTTAAATAAAAATACTTCATATTTATTTTCTACATGGTAGAACTATGTACCAATTGATGAAAGAGTTGGATGAATGGAAATTCAAAATAATTTGTTTTCTCTATTATGACATCCTTTTGTTGCACAAGCGTTTTCTAAGGACTTATTTTTGCTTTAGAGGATTCTGTTATTTCCACGAAGAGTGAGCAAACCCTTTGTTTTTCATCCTATTAGGCATTCTCTTAAAAAAATTTGTTACCATTTAAAAAAATATATATGAAATCCTTTTGTTGCACAAGCGTGCCCTAAGGACTTATTTTGGCATTAGAGGATTTTGCTATTTCCACGGAAAGTGAGCAAACCCTTCGTTTTTCATCCTTGTACATTAGGCCTTCTCTTAATAAATTTTGTTACCGTTTTAAAAAAAAAAATTCTTTTATGAAAAGAAAAGGTGTCATACCAAATAATAGAAAAATGGGTTACACAGCAAATCAAAAGAGTTTTCCTCTATCACGAAATCCTCTCATCCCACAATCACACCCTTGAGGATCAAAAATTTTGAGCACTCAATTTTATAACAAACAACAGCAACAAGTGGCTACAAATCTGGTGGTGTACCTAGATTTATGGTTTTTAGCACAATAACTCATGCTCAACACAAGCATAACCCATGTGGCTAGGGTCGCCGCTCCATCTAACTATTTATATATATATATATATATATATATATATATTATAAATAGTCATAAATAAGTATTGTGTAGTATAATGGTTGTGTTAGATACTTAAAAAGGCAATATGTCTTGAGTTCAAACATTCCAACCTATCCAAAAGCCACTTGGCCGTGGTAGAACAAAAAAAAAAAAAAAAAAAAAAAAACCTATTCAAAACTCTCGGCTTTAATATATTATAATGGGGCAATCACCCAATGGGACTTGGGTCTGCCTCCAAATTAAACTTGTGCGAGAATTTATTAGCACATGCAGAAGGTTGGAGAATCTCAAGTATAGATTCTAGGGTTTGCTGATTTCAAACTTGCCATCTTATGTTGTAGTTTGGTTGAGGCTTGGTAGGGCCTGTTTAGCGTCAGGCACAGGAGGCCGATGAAAAATGAAAACGACGAGACCAGATTCATGTCTTGACTGCTTTATCACTTTGCTTAACATGCATTCTCTTTTTCTTGAATGAGGCATCTTGTCTTTCCTTTACTCTCACGCAATAGATGGTGCAATGTTTCCTAAGTGGTGGCAATTTCTGACTCAAGATCCACAAATTCATTGTGGCAATTAAGAATTTGGGTCAACATATTTTACTGTTGGATTAAGATCAGATCGACAGTTCTAACCTGATTGAAAAATATGTTGGGACTGTTGTTGCTAATATATGTCTAACAAGTGCCAACCTAACCTGAGCCTGAGTCAGTTCAGCTGAATGTGCTGTGACCCACCAACCTGGTTTCAAGCCAATCTATTAATTAAGGGTTCGGGTTTTCCTTGGGTTGAAAATTTCAACCCCATGGATGGTCTTGCTGAGTTCAGGTCAAACCTATACTTGTTCCTTCAGTGCTCAACCTGACCTCAATCCGATGAGAACATTGTTACCCCTACTCTACTTGTTATGGTATTCCAAATAGGGATGTCAGTTGTGATTGCATTACTTGGTTACCCAGAGGATCCGACCCCAAATTTCTGGATATGGAAAATTCTTATGCCTGTTTGCAGTATAATCCAACTTAACAGGGGAAATTTTCTCTAATGCGCGCATGTGCTCAAGTGGGAGTACACATTAGTGCCATCACCAGAGGCGGGACCTCCCTTCCCTGCATTTCACTAGGTCCCCATATGGTAAATGGCATTGATGCATAGTGCGCAGTATGCAGGTGCACGTGAGACTATTGTCCCAGTAAACAAATGATCAAAATCTACATAAGTTGTTTCTGAAAAGGTGAAATCCTCGTCCAACCCCTCTCCTTGAAATTAATTTCATTTAATGGCCGAAAAATTAAAGTGTCACACGATCAAAATGTTTTCCTTTTTCTCTTTTTAAACTTCACTTAGAGCTTCTTTGTTTTTTTTAGAGGTCTAAATGACATACAGCAGAATACATTCTCCTCTCCATTCCCACTTACACAAATAAGCATGTGTTTGTGCGGCACAAAGATTCCGCAATGGAGATGAAAATTGATGGGGCATTCCGTGCAACATTCCATGTCATTGTTTGGTGCAACACATTTTTCTTGCAGCAGATAGTAGTAATAATAATAATAATAATGATAAATGAACTGATTTTCTTCAATAGGAGGATTTGAATTTTCTATGGGAGGGTAGAAAAACAAGATTCCTCTCTCCTATGGAAATAGAAATGTGTAGAGCATCGAAGCCTCTCATACACAAACAAGTTAGGTTGTGGAATTTCTTTCTTTGGTTTGATGCCTTTTGGTGGGTAATCTCATGGTATTTTTGGAAACATCTAAGCTTTCTATGCATTCAATACATAATAATTGAATACATAGAAATTCATTCCAAAAATGGCTAAAAAGGAAGATCTAAGATAAATATAGAAATATGACATCAAATAACCTCCCCTTCAAAGGAGATTTAATAAAGGGAAGGTGAGAAATATATAAGTAGCCATCACCCTAGTAATTCAAATCCTAGGAAAATAAAGGGTTCCATCTGCATTGCCACCTTATATCCTTCGCCCCTCACTTCATACTATTCATACTTCACCTCTTTGATAATCCTTGATGGAGTTCATTTGACAATGACTTGCTAACTATTCTGATACAAACAAACATGCTCTAACAACTGGGGTCCATGTGTGACCTATCAAGTGGGTCCCCATCCCGACCATAGAGTTTTTACTTTTATTTTTTGTTTGCTAAGTTGGACCACTGGTAAAGAGTGATACTTGTAACTCTATGGTAGGGATGGGGACCATTTGACAATAAATTATCAAGTGGGTCCCCATCCCGACCATCGAGTTTTTACTTTTATTTTTTGTTTGCTAAGTTGGACCACTGGTAAAGAGTGATACTTTTAACTCTATGGTAGGGATGGGGACCATTTGACAATGAATTGCTAAGTATTCTAATACAAACAAACATGCTCTAAGCATAGAACAACCGGTTCATGTGTGACCTACCAAGTGAGTCCCCATCCCGACCATAGAGGGTTTTTTTTTTTTTTTTCTTGCTAAGATGGACCACTGGTAAAGAGTAATACTTTTAACTTGAAGATCTGAGGATAAATCCTTGGGCATTTGTGTGAGACTAAGGTGCCAACACCACTCAACCATGAGTGTATTGGCAATCATAGAGTGCTTTGAATTCTTCCTCTTCTTGTAAAGGTTGTTGCATAAGCAATATAATTACATTCTTTTGAAATCAAAAGCAACTTAGAAATACACAACATATTGAAAATAATTTTAGAAAATAAGAACAACATTTTTTCACAAGAAAAAACTCTTTACATCCTAATTATAAAAATAAACCTATACATTTTTGTATTTTAAGTTTTATTACTTTTACTTAATTCACTTTACATGGTATTTTCTTGTCATAATCATTACTATTAACTTGATAATATTATTTGCGACAATGGTTCTATATTTGTTTCTTTCATTGGTGCCTTGATTGGCAATAAAAATGTTAAATTTATCTTTAAAGGGCCTGATTTGGACAGCAGTAGAAGGTAAAGAAAATGGATACGAATAGACCAGTTTTCAATTCAAAATTTTTTGCCTTTTCAAAAAATAAAAATAAATAAAGATTTTTTGGGCAGTTGCTCAACTTGTTTATCCTAATTGTTTTCTCTATACTTGTAGGATCTTACATCCCATTGAGCAACTATGTTTTGCGAGTCTCATGACTCGAACACCCGACCTACCAGGCTGGTGGTAGGAAACGGTACAACAATAGTTTTATTGTGAGGGCGAGGGCTCGACCACAATTATGACCGCTCAGGAGCGATGGTGGACTTTGACCTCAACAGTACTGATTATATGTCTCTTGAAAAAAAAAGAAAAAGATGCAAATAATAAACGAGCAACTTCCCAAATAAACCGGTAGCTCAACGGTAAGGCATCTCCTCTCCACATAAATATTAGGGACCAATCTTTTGTTGTAGCACTTTTGGTGAAGGACTTGCGTAGGTTGTGTGAGTATCTATCAGAGTGAACAAAAGAGGGTAACCTAGGCATGTCATATTATCGACAGATCAAAGTAACACTGGAATTTTCTAATGAGATGGGGACTGCTTAATTAATCCCATGTGAAAGGTTAGACAGAGACGGTGATTGTTGGGTTGACCCATTATTAAAGTTAAAGCTACAAATAATTAGACTAAGCATCTTATTCTTTACAGCCTACAGGTGCTGAAAAGATGCACACCAAAAACCCTTGGCCCAATGGAATGCGTTTTGTGACCAAAAGGAGAGACAGTAATTTAGAGTAGTCAGTAATTCTTTTCTTTAGCTGATAATGATGCCTCAACTGTCGTCAATAGGTCACCTTTCCAACCATGAAATCAAAACCTAATGTTGTCATGGACTTGAGCAAGTAAACTAGACAATGATGATTTGAGTTTCACAAAGATACAGGGTTAGCCTACTTCTCTCTCTTTCATAAGAGGACATTGCACATAGCTGGCAATGGGCTAGGTGGGTTCTAGTCAGGTTGACTACCAAGGTCCAGGGGTTATGACTTATGAGTAGATTATTGTGCTGAACTGAATCTTATGTTTTTTTTTTTATAATTAAGGGAATTTTTCTAAACCGGATGAGATTTGCCTTGATGAGTTGATTCTAAAATCAACACGCTAATTTACTTTATATTGAGATCACCAATTTAAAAAAAAACCCTTTATATTGAGATCGTAACATCCATTGTAAAGTGAGTTCCTATAAAAGATTATTAAAGAGGTGAAGAGTGATGAAAGTAGGCTTGAGATGCAGATGGAATCGTTACTTTCTTACCTTTTTGATTTGATAGGGTAACGACTGGGTGATTATATTTTGGGCACCTTTAATATAAAGAAATTGCTTATAGATTTCTTAGGTAACTAAAAAACTTTGCATATAATAGGGGTCCTTGGGGGAGTTCTAAACCCAAACTAATCTTGTTGATGTTGGAATATTTCAAAATAAACAACATATCAGGTTGTATTATTTTTTTGGGTAGAACTATCATGTTGTATTATTGTATTCGATAGTGTACTCTTTATATTTATATAATCCAGTTCGGTAGAACCTAACCCCGACCCACTGGTACCACTAGATTTTTTTTATTTTAGAAACATCTGGTTGATGTTCAGTGATTTCACTAAGTTAAGAGCCAAGATAAAGCCACTTTGATTTTGATTGAGATTGAGTGACGTGGACAGGTGTCAAAATTGTGAAAAAGTCACTCACTTTACAGTTTACAGTGCCAGATTCCTCTTGGACAGGAAGGTTCGTGTCAGTGAATTGCCTTGGCACAAACTCCAAATGGTGATTATGAAATTTGCTGGGCTAGCCTGATTGGAATGGATTATTCTGGAAAGTGTTCAGATATGCATGTACAAGATATGAGAAATCTAAAAGGTGGGCCCTGTCACAGATGTCTTCTGACCCAAAATAGTGGTTGGAACTTAGGTCAAGTTCACTGGTCCTTGCTTCAAAGTTATAACCCACCCCCAGTGGGCCCTGTGGCAAAAATCCTCTGACCCAAAATAGTGGTTGGAACTTAGGTCAAGTTCATTGGTCCTTGCTTCAAAACACCTACTATAGATGAGAGAGGCAGTGGTTTGGGTAAGGTGAACACCTGGAACATGTGTTGGCTTAGGTTCAACAGTCATGGCTAGCTTGTGCTGAGCTGAACCATATCCAGGCCCGGCCCAACTTCAGTAATGCAGTTTATATCTGGCTCAAGCCTGACATGTCCTATAAGTGCCCAGCCCAAGCCCGGCCCACTTGAAACATATTAGACCCAAACTCTCTCAGCTAGTCAAAAGCCAGGCTTTTGATCATTCTTTTGGGCAAATTAGTCAATGAACCGGAAGTGTACCTGTTTGGGCCAGGCTGAGCAAGGCTTCGAGCTTTCTATCGTTTGATCCAAGCCTGACTGGAATACTGAATCAACCCAAGTGTCAGATGCAGGCCCAAACCAAATATTAAAAAAAAAAAAAAAGTATGTTTAATCACTGCCATAGTGGGCTAAACCTGGTCTTTGAGCACCCCTACTGACATATTTATTAAATTAATTGAGAATTTCAGGTCAAACTCGACCTGGAAGTTAAAGGTCAATTTGGACTCCTAATTGACAGGTTGGTTTCATAGATCACACTGCAAAATTGTTGAGCAATGTTTGAGTTTGTTTGGCGGGTCAAAGAGCAAGAATTAATCAAAACTAAGGTAAATCCACCCCTGAAACAGTCTTCTTTTCTTCATAAAACTTGTGTGATGTTTCTGGCCTAGTTCATAGGCCCAGTAAGTAAATGGGCTTGACTTGACTGAGCTATAGCCACACCAGCCCATTCACAACCCCATATGGCCATATATAGTTAAACCAAAATCTTGTCCAAATTTGAGCAGCTAAAATTAGAAACAGGTGACGACAAGCTCATGCACAAATCTTGATTCCCAACTATCACACACTATCATATATATAGTGTATATTATCTCTATATATTGATGCGTTTGTCACCTGTTCTTCTCCTTTTCTGTTGTATTTCCCAGACCCTAACTCTCCAATACAAGCCCACTATCGCTTTCTTCTACGCCATTGTCACCACTACTTCTTTCAGGTATGTCTTATCTTCCTTTGTGTATCTGCCCTTTTCTTTTTCTGAATCAGGCCTGCCAGTGAGCCCCACCATCTTAAATCCAAACCTTTCAAATATGTTCTATCAAGCTCAGTTGGTCTTGGACCACGGTTTGCATCCGAAGGTTGTAGGTTTGAAACTGCACTGCCACACTGGGGCTACAGGGGAGTTATACCCGGTTTCTCTATGGGCCCGGAGGGATTAGTCCAACCCAAAGGGTTAAGAACCCTCCGATGGGAAAAAAAAAAAAAATTCTATCACAGGGGGCAAAGCTCACTTGAGTTGGAACAAAGGTTCAACTTCAGATTGATTGTCCGGTGTTGACTGTCTAAGAGGCAAGATTTAGTCCAGATTGAAGATCGCCTATTTAGTCCAGATCGACAGTTCTATTGAGCCCACTGGTCGGTGATCCAGACCGTTGATAGTTGGGCCACTTCATCAGCATAAAATGCCGATCAATGCTTGCTGGCGTAGGATTACAGTGATCTAGACCAATTTACTAGATGAGCCATTCTATTGATAATAAATGACTCAGACATGTCATTTTATAATATATACCAGAGGTTTTTGGCTTTAATTTTAACTACCCGTTGCAATTTTGACCAACAGCCATCCCTATTTGTTAAAGGGAGTTGCTATTGGCATACAAGTTTTATCCCTTCCCACACACATTTTTAATATATATATATATATATCATGTGAAATTACCTTTTTGCCCATCCTTTCCCTTTCTATCTACCCACCTCCCCCTTCTCCTCTGGCCGGCGGCAGATCGGACAGCAAGGCGGTCGCAATGATCACCAAGTTGCCTGATCTACCGCCGGCCAAGGAAAGGAAGGGAGAGGGAGAAACGGTAGAAGGGAGAGAAAGAAGGAGAGGGAGAGAGATGAGGAGGGAGAGACAGGGAAAAGAGAAGGGGGAGAGAAACAGTGGGGGGAGGGGGAGGCGGTCGGATCCGGAGGTGAAGGGGAAGGTAGGAGGAGAGAAAGGAGGAGAGAGAGAAAATAATGGGTAAGGGGTCAGCCGTTGCCGTCGATGAAGGGGAGGTGGGGGGAGAGAAAGGGAGGAGGAGAGAGAGAAACAGTGGGGAAGGAGGAAGAGAGGGAGAGAAAATAGTCGGGAGGAGGGAGGAAGAGAGGGAGGAAGAGAGGGAGGGCGGGGAGGAGAGGGGTTGGCCGTCGCTGTCGATGAAGGGGTGGGTGGGGGAGATAAAGGGAAGAGAAGAGAGAGAAACAATGGGGAGGGAGGGAGGAAGAGAGCGAGAGAAAACCGTGGAGAGGGAGGGTGGGAGAAGGGGAGGAGAGGGAACGGCGACGGATCTGCGCCGACAGGAGGTGAAGGGGGAGAGAGAGAAAGGGAGAGGGTGGGCAAAAAAGTAATTTCACAGTTTTTTTTTTAATGTGTGTGTGGGGAGGGAGAAATTTTGTGTGCCAATAGCAGCTCCCTAAATGTTTCGCGATTCTCTCTTTGCAACTACCTACTCATATTTTTTTGCAACTACCTACTCATATTTTATCTTATCAAACCATCAACTACTCTCCACTTTCTACTTATTCCTTTTTTTGTAAAATCACTTGTTCCTCCCCATCTCTCCTACCCTTTTTTTTTTTTTTTTTTGTACCTAGTTTTCCTATTTCCATTTATGCAACTTGCTTAATGGCTTGTTCAATGGAAAGAGGTACTCCACATAACCTTTTTAATACATGAATATTTAATTTTTAATGCATGTACATACCGTGTGATCTGTCGTGGAAATCAATCAAATTACCAAACTAAACTACTGGTATAGTAGTAGAGTAAGGGTCGAACCCACAGAGATTGCTAATTGTTTAAAAACCAAGGTTGAATATAATTTTAATTCCAAAAAGAGTGATTGATTGTTGAATTTTCTAAAATAACTGAGAACTGAAACTAAAGCAAAAATATAATTAAATCAAATGATGAACAAGTTGAAAAAGGAATTCCTAGGGCTGTCGAATTCACCACTAATCTTGCAACTATCTTCAATTGTATTAATTTCTGGTTATTATATTAGGATGTAAAGATGTATTTTAGCTACAAGCCAAAATACAATCACCAAGAAAATCACGCACCAAAACCCCAAGTACGAATTATCTTTGGATAATACGAACCGTCTACGCTACTTCTACTGTCATAGACACGACTCGTTTTCCTAAGTTATAACTCGTCCTACGGTTTTGGTGTATGTATAAGAATCACCATTGTATAACCACATATGCAAAATCACAGAAATTGAACATGTGAAAAGAAAATAAAATCATTGATTGCAATAAATCTCAATGTTATACAATCAACATCCCAATGTAATTACTCCAAAAATTAAATACAAAAAATAAAGTTACTTGACTAGGGTTTCATCTAAACCCTAGGAATATGAGAAGCTTAGCCCATGATGGTGGAAGAGGAGAACACCATAGCCATGGAGTTCTTCATCTTCTTCTTTTGAGTTGTCTTCCTCTTCTCCTTCCTCCTCTTTCTCTTTCTCTCCTTCCTCTTTCTGAATAGAACCCCCAATATGGTAGATCACCTTAAAAACCCTCTCCTCTTATCTCTTAAGAGAGAATCAATGAAAATCCCGTAATTAATAAAAAGGGGCCCAAGGAAGGGTGATAAAAGGCTCCAAATTGGGCTCTTTTATGCTAAAACAGGCCCTAATCCACTAACATATGGGCCAAGCCTTTCTTCTAACCCATAACCACTTGTTTTCCATTTCTTTTAGCACTTCAAAGCCCAATATTCTTCTTTTTGCTCCAATTCCACCATTAAATCATCAACTTTGTCAAGCTTTCTCTGCAAAAAGATGAAACAAGAATTAACTAGCAAATGCATATAAATTGAAGAAAATAAAATAATAAAAGTGCAAGAATATCTCGGATTAACATAATAAATATGCACTTTTTAACCAGTTATCACACCCCCCAACTTACACTTTGCTAGTCCTCGAGCAAAGCCAAGGAAACAAGAGACTAAATCCTCTTTCGTGGAATACACGATTGCATTTACCATATGCAATAAGGCTTTAAACCCCTAGGTTACCCTAGTGGACGAGTTATAGTCTCGTGAGGGTTTGCAGTGAATCTACCCACAAAATTCTATCACCCCCCAACTTGAACACAATATACTCCATAATCAACAAAATGAAGCTTAGTGAATGTGTATCTGAACTACAATTGAAGCAATGTATCAATAATATCACTAAAAGCAACCCGTGAATCCCCAAGTGTTCATAACCAGATAGAATTACTGTGCACCAAAGTAACAACCACAACAAGATGTTTAGGCAATGAGACTCTTTTTTCAAACAAGCATTACTTTGACTTCAAATCTCACCAAAAGATATCACTCACAAATGAAGCTCACAGAGATGGGATGTATATGTATTCTCTCATACACGTGGATAGAATAAATGTTGAGTACAAACAAATAATTCACATGCAAATATGAATGAAAGCTCAACAAGAACATCATAGAAACACTACAAGAAATCAACTCTCCAAGTCACAGGTTCACTACAGTCACATCCTCAATCATCAACTACTACACCTTTGGGGGTCGGCTAGGTCTTTATTCCGGCTGTAACGTAGGTCAGGGTCAAGGATAAAGTAAGGGTAGACGAATCACCATCTCATGAAATAAGTGAAGAAGCTGAAGTGATCAAACTGCAGTTTTTTCAAACTCATCATCTCTTTTGAACATTTCATCACCACTCCCACACTCCAAATGAAGCAATTCCAAACTACTTACAATCTTCTACTTGAGCAAACAAAAAGAAAAGAAAAACAAATGAATCGAAACGTTTTTTTTTTTTTTCTCTCTCTCACTTTTGCCTAGGTTATCTTTTGGATGTCCAACCTAGCGAGCACTTATCATTCTGGTTTTTTTTTTTTTTTTTTTTTTTTTTTTTTACACCAGAAAATACAATGACAATAAAAACAAGAACAATTACCAAATAACATTACATCCTCACTTCTATACTTTCAAATCACCAAGTCCTCAAAAAGTTACCCAACTTCTTCACCCAATGCGAGGCGACGGGCTATGAAAAGAAGGATATGCAATGAAGGCTCAACTTGGTTCCTATCAGGTAAATAATGTGTGGATGCAAGAAACAAACGAACAGGCTCAAAGTAGAAAAGATGGCCTAGTTTCATTCCCCAAAAGTACGAAGTGTCATCTGACATCTAGATTGACCGACCTTGAACATGTGACAATGGCAGTTAATGGAATGAATATGCAACTGTATAATCCTCAGAATAAAGTTCAAGCTCAAATCTAACATAACATGGGTTATAAGTCTCAGTTAATGCAATTATGATATGAGAATCTCAAAGCCTAACCATCAAATCACGGAGTCACAGGAGTAGCAACCCAATTTATCTCCAATGATGAAAACCAGGGAAAAACGAATCACTAACAGTGCACAACTATGATAATGATTCTCATGCAAGCTCAAAAATACACATATTAGCTTAAACAAATGAGTGTTAATCATGAAGTATATTGAGCAGCTCAAAAATACACATATTAGCTTAAACAAATGAGTGTTAATCATGAAGTATATTGAGCAGCTCAAAAATACACATATTAGCTTAAACAAATGAGTGTTAATCATGAAGTATATTGAGCTCAAGTAGGCAAAATAATGGCAACTCCACTCCCCCCCCCCCCAACTTATTTGTCACCTTGTCCGCGAGGGGACACAACATAAAAAAAAAAAACATGAAATAAAACAAAAGAAGTAAAAGGAAGGAGGGCACCTGAGTGGAGAGAACTAAGGGGGCAAAGAGCCCGGTGAATCAGAAGGCGGGTGCTGAGCAGCAAGAATAGCCTGAAGGAATAAAATAAATACTAAACACTGTTAAAACACTAAAAACTCAATTAAAAAAAAATCACAAAAAATTTGGGTTTCCTCCCAAAAGAGCTAAGTTTAATGTCTTCAGCCAGACACAGCAAGAGGAGAAAAATCAATTAACATAAACCGGGTCTGCAAGATCAATCTCCTCAATCAAATTCCCTTCCTCCACACCTTCAACAAACAATTTCAACCTTTGGCCATTAACTTTGAAAGTTTGGCCACTCCGAGGGTTATGAATTTCTACCGCACCATGAGACCAAGATTGGACAACCACATACGGACCATCCCATCGAGACCGTAATTTCCCAGGAAACAACCGTAACTTAGAGTTGAACAACCATACCTTTTGACCGGGCTCAAAGGACTTGCGATTAATGTGAGAATCATGGAACGCCTTGGTCCGAGCCTTGTAAATACGAGAACTCTCATACGCATCATTCCTAAGCTCCTCTAACTCATTGAGGTGGAGCTTTCGGTTAGAGCCGGCAACAAGCATATCAAAGTTGAACATCTTAATGGCCCACATGGCCTTGTGCTCTAGCTCCACCGGGAGATGACAAGCTTTACCGAAAACCAATCGGTAAGGAGACATGCCAATAGGGGTCTTATATGCGGTACGATATGCCCACAAAGCATCATTCAAACGCAAGGACCAATCCTTTCTATCGAGCCGTACCGTTTTCTCAAGAATTGACTTGACCTCCCTATTTGACACTTCAACTTGCCCACTAGTCTGAGGATGGTAAGGGGTGGCGACCTTGTGAGTGATGGAATATTTTTGAAGCAAGATTGCAAAGGGTCTATTACAGAAATGGGACCCTCCATCACTAATAATCGCCCGTGGCATACCAAACCGAGAAAAGATATTCTCTTGAATGAATTTGACCACCACTTTGTGATCATTGGTTCGGGTTGCCACAACCTCAATCCACTTGGACACGTAATCCACCGCTAACAAAATATATTCAAAACCAAACGACGATGGAAACGGTCCCATGAAATCAATACCCCATACATCAAAAATCTCCACAACTAAGATTGGGGTAAGAGGCATCATATCTCGACGAGACATTGTACCCATTTGCTGACAACGAATGCAAGTCTTGCAAAAATTGTATGCATCCTTGAATAGAGTGGGCCAATAGAACCCACTCTGCAAGACTTTCGCTGCCGTCTTGCGACCACTAAAATGGCCACCACAAGCTGAAGAATGACAGAAAGTAAGAATGCTATGAAACTCACTCTCTGGAACACAACGACGGATAACTTGGTCAGAGCAATACTTGAAAAGCACAGGATCCTCCCAATAAAAGAACTTTACTTGCGAGAAAAATCGGTCTTTGTCCTGTTTGGACCATTGGGAAGGAATTTGCCCGACTGCAAGATAGTTCACAATATGAGAAAACCAAGGAGGTTTCATTAATGACACCGAAAAGAGGTGCTCGTCAGGAAACGAGTCATGCAATGGTTGAGTGTCACTCGTGTGCTCAACAAGAATGCGGGACAGGTGGTCGGCTACGACATTTTCGGAACCTTTTGTGTCCCGAATTTCTAAATGAAACTCTTGAAGCAACAAAATCCACCTAATCAATCTCGGCTTGGTCTCTTTCTTGGTTAGCAAATGCCGCAAAGCAGCATGGTCGGTAAAGACAACAACCTTAGAACCAAGGAGGTAGGAACGAAACTTGTCCAAAGCAAAGACTACTGCGAGTAACTCTTTCTCTGTGGTGGTGTAATTCAACTGAGCATCATGAAGAGTTTTACTCGCATAGTAAATAGCATATGGAACTTTGTCTACTCTTTGTCCCAAGACAGCTCCAACTGCATAGTCAGAAGCGTCACACATAATTTCAAAAGGAAGGGACCACTTGGGTGGTTGCATGATTGGGGCGGAGGAAAGAGAGTCACGAAGCTTTTCAAAAGCCTCCACACATGCACTATCAAAGACAAATGGAGTATCCTTGGCAAGTAGATTGCACAAGGGCCTAGAGATCTTACTGAAGTCTTTGATAAACCGACGATAGAAACCCGCATGTCCTAAAAACGATCGAACTTGCTTGACCGTAGCAGGATGCGGAAGCTTAGCAATGAGATGGACTTTGGCCTTATCGACCTCAATCCCTCTCTTAGACACAATATGTCCCAACACAATCCCCTCTTGAACCATAAAATGGCTCTTTTCCCAACTAAGCACAAGATTTGTCTCCTTACAACGCTTCAAAACTTTGGTCAAGTTGTGGAGACAATCATCAAACGAGGGGCCAAAAACAGAGAAGTCATCCATGAAGACTTCTAAAAATTTCTCTACCATATCGGAGAAGATAGACATCATGCACCTCTGAAAGGTTGCGGGTGCATTGCACAATCCAAAAGGCATGCGGCGATATGCATATGTGCCAAATGGACAAGTGAAAGTGGTCTTCTCCTGATCTTCCGGAAAGACCGCAATTTGGTTATATCCAGAATAACCATCAAGAAAGCAATAATAGCATTGACCCGCTAACCTCTCCAAGATTTGATCAATGAATGGGAGAGGAAAGTGGTCTTTCCGGGTCATAGAGTTGAGCTTGCGATAATCAATACAAACTCTCCACCCAGTGGTGGTACGCATAGGGACAAGCTCACCCTTTTCACTCTCAACAACAGTGATACCAGACTTCTTTGGTACCACTTGGGTCGGACTCACCCACTTACTATCAGAAATGGGGTAAATAATACCCGCATCTAACAACTTCACAACCTCCTTCATAACAACCTCCTTCATGTTGGGATTAAGCCTTCTCTGCATTTCTCGAGATGGCTTTGCATCATCCTCTAAATGAATGCGGTGCATACAAATAGAAGGATCAATCCCTTTCAAATCAGCTACGGACCAACCTATAGCACCCTTGTGCTCCCTAAGAACCTCTAGAAGACGACACTCTTGCTCACTTGGAAGATTGGAAGCAATGATAATAGGAAGAGTGTCATCGGGTCCCAAGAATGAATACTTAAGAGTATCCGGGAGCGGCTTCAACTCAAGCTTTGGAGGAATCTCTAATGATGGAGGAGCAGGGGTGCTCGCAAGATTAGGAAGGGGTTCCGGTCTAGACTTCCAAGGAGGATAGTCTATAGAAGGAGAACAGTCAAGCAATGAATTGACTTCCTCAATAGAACCATCAATATCAAAACCATCACTATCAAAGTAAGTCAAACATCTCTCCAAAGGATCCTCAATCAAGATTTGAGGGAGAGATTCCTCAACTATCCCTTCTAGCATATCCACCGAAAAACAATCCTCCTCATGCGGAGGTTGTTGTGACGCATTGAAAACATTGAGCCGCACTGTCATATTTCCAAAAGAAATATCCATCACTCCGGTTCGACAATTAATACAAGCATGAGCAGTAGCTAAGAAGGGTCGACCTAAGATGATGGGAATCTGACGCTTAGGGTCATGAACGGGCTCCATGTCTAAAACCAAAAAATCAACTGGAAAGTAGAATTTGTCTACTTTCACCAAAACATCCTCAATGATCCCACGAGGTATCTTGACGGATCTGTCAGCTAACTGCAAAGACACCGTCGTAGGCTTCAACTCACCTAACCCAAATTGCTTATAGACAGAGTAGGGCAATAAATTGACACTTGCCCCCAAGTCAAGGAGCGCCCTCTCAATGATGTGATTACCAATGACACAAGAAATTGTGGGGGCTCCAGGATCTTTGAACTTAGGTGCAGTGTGGTTCTGGAGAATTGAGCTCACTTGCTCTGTCAGAAAGACCTTCTTTGACACATGAGTTTTAGCTTTACGCTTGTGAGTGCAGAGGTCTTTCAAGAATTTGGCATATGAAGGGATTTGCTTGACTGCATCAAGAAGTGGCAAGTTAATCTTAACTTGCTTAAAAATCTCAAGCATCTCCTCCATATTTGTACTCTTTTTCCCAAAAGGAGAAGGGTCGGCCAAGCAAGAAGGGTAAGGGGCCTTGGGCACATAGGGTGCCACAGGAACACTCAAAGGATCACATGGGGATGAAGAATCCCCTTTCTGCAAATTTTCATTCACCGCTTTGCCTTTTCCAGAAGAACTTGTCAACTCACTCTCAGCCTTATACTCAACTTTGTTGTCTACCTCTCTCCCACTCCTAAGGGTAGTTATGGCCTTAGCTTGCTCATGAAATTGTTCATTGGAGTTAGAAAACTCTACCCCATATTGGCCTTTAGGGTTGTTCACCGGCTGACTTGGTAAACGTCCCTCATCTCTTCTACCCACAGTTTGTGCTAGTTGTCCCATTTGGGATTCTAGCTTTGAGATGGACTGAGTGTGTGAGTGGAGCAGTTGAGTGTTGGACTGATGATTTGACTCTAAAGCTTGCAAAGCACTCAACACTTTATCCTCAAAAGCTGAGTTTCTAGGAGGAGGTGGTGGTTGTTGATATTGTTGAGGAGGAGGACGGTAGGATGATGACGGAAAAGAGTTAGGCACATTTGGCCTAGAATTTTGTGCGAATGGAGGATTTGGGGCTTGAGGCCTCCAAGAAAAATTTGGATGGTTTTTCCATCCCGGGTTGTAATGGCTAGAGTGTGGATCATTACCCGGTTTGGAAAAACCTTGAAGAGCATTAACTTGCTCTTGCACAAACTCTGGATATTGCGGGGCTAAGGGACAGTCTGTCACATAATGGGTTGGGCATGAACATAAAGCACACACCTCTTGAGTGACAGGATCAGAAGTGGAAACTTGTCCCATAGCCAAGACTTGGTCTAGTTTCCTAGACAATGCCGCAACTTGCGCTTGGACATCCACAGATTGTCCAACTTCATAAATGCCACCTCTCTTAGGGATGCTAGAAGAGGCGGGTGGAGCTCTCCGACTTGCTGAGGCATGGTGTTGGGAACTCTCACTAAGGGTCTCAAAAAGATCCCATGCCTCATCCTAATTCTTGTTGAGGAAAGTCCCTCCACAAGCAGAGTCAACCATTTGACGGTTTTGTTCAGTGATACCGTCATAGAAACTCTGTACCAACTGCCAACGCATGATATCATGATGGGGACACTTCCTATGAAGTTCCAAAAATCTCTCCCAAGCTTCATGAAAAGACTCGCCATCGAGTTGAGTGAAATTTGAGATGCCTCTTCTCATATCATTGGTTTTGCCTATAGGAAAGTATTTTTTTAAAAACTCTTGTTGAAGTTGAGCCCAAGTTGTTATAGAATTTGTAGGCAAAGAACCGAGCCAATGTTTGGCTCTATCCTTTAATGAAAAAGGGAACAACCTTAACTTAAGAGCATTCTCACTCAGATTTTGCACATTGACAGTGGTGCATATTTCCAAAAACTCATTCAGATGTTGATATAGGTCCTCATTTGATTTCCCATAAAAAGATGGTAACATTTGAATGGTTTGGGGTCTAATTTCATAATGCCCAGTTACAACAGGCATTTGAAGACATGAAGGATTAGTATATGTTGTAGGAACAAAATGAGTCTTGAGAGGCTGTGGTTGTTGTTGTCCACCATTATTAGCCATATCTACAGAAATAAGATCTCCTAAAACTGTAGGCTTAATGGACAAACCACGAAAAGCTCTCAATGTTCTTTCTAGCTCAAGGTCTAATTTTTCTAAGTCTGGGTTGCACGAACGGCGACCAAACATAAAACAAATAAACCTATCCTATCAAGTACACCAACTGTAGCAAAAATAAAATGCAAAGAGAAAGGAAAGATTTCACCGTGATCAGTTGCAAAGAAGGTAGAATTTTTCTTCTTCTTTTTTTTTACCAACGTTTGCTCCAATCGACTCTGCTTCTCTTTAACTTTTATAATTGCTGCACACTAAAAACAAAGAAAAAGAATAATGGCAGGAAAAAAAAAATTAAAATAAAAATCAACTAAAGGCTTCTTAACAATTAAACAATCCCCGGCAACGGCGCCAAAAATTGATCTGTCGTGGAAATCAATCAAATTACCAAACTAAACTACTGGTATAGTAGTAGAGTAAGGGTCGAACCCACAGAGATTGCTAATTGTTTAAAAACCAAGGTTGAATATAATTTTAATTCCAAAAAGAGTGATTGATTGTTGAATTTTCTAAAATAACTGAGAACTGAAACTAAAGCAAAAATATAATTAAATCAAATGATGAACAAGTTGAAAAAGGAATTCCTAGGGCTGTCGAATTCACCACTAATCTTGCAACTATCTTCAATTGTATTAATTTCTGGTTATTATATTAGGATGTAAAGATGTATTTTAGCTACAAGCCAAAATACAATCACCAAGAAAATCACGCACCAAAACCCCAAGTACGAATTATCTTTGGATAATACGAACCGTCTACGCTACTTCTACTGTCATAGACACGACTCGTTTTCCTAAGTTATAACTCGTCCTACGGTTTTGGTGTATGTATAAGAATCACCATTGTATAACCACATATGCAAAATCACAGAAATTGAACATGTGAAAAGAAAAGAAAATCATTGATTGCAATAAATCTCAATGTTATACAATCAACATCCCAATGTAATTACTCCAAAAATTAAATACAAAAAATAAAGTTACTTGACTAGGGTTTCATCTAAACCCTAGGAATATGAGAAGCTTAGCCCATGATGGTGGAAGAGGAGAACACGATAGCCATGGAGTTCTTCATCTTCTTCTTTTGAGTTGTCTTCCTCTTCTCCTTCCTCCTCTTTCTCTTTCTCTCCTTCCTCTTTCTGAATAGAACCCCCAATATGGTAGATCACCTTAAAAACCCTCTCCTCTTATCTCTTAAGAGAGAATCAATGAAAATCCCGTAATTAATAAAAAGGGGCCCAAGGAAGGGTGATAAAAGGCTCCAAATTGGGCTCTTTTATGCTAAAACAGGCCCTAATCTACTAACATATGGGCCAAGCCTTTTTTCTAACCCATAACCACTTGTTTTCCATTTCTTTTAGCACTTCAAAGCCCAATATTCTTCTTTTGCTCCAATTCCACCATTAAATCATCAACTTTGTCAAGCTTTCTCTGTAAAAAGATGAAACAAGAATTAACTAGCAAATGCATATAAATTGAAGAAAATAAAATAATAAAAGTGCAAGAATATCTCGGATTAACATAATAAATATGCACTTTTTAACCAGTTATCAAGAGTATAAAAGCTAGATAATTCATATTGAGATATTCTGCAGAGGGTGGAACATAAATTATATATGTCTAGCCTTCTACCCAAACATGGATCTAAATAAGCTTCCCTCTATTAAATAAAAAAACGAATTAATTAATCTATTGAATAAACACGCGTTAAAAATTTAAAATGAATCTTTTTTTTTAATTTTTTAATTTTATGTTTTATCTCTTTGTTTTCATCTACTTGAATAGATTGGAAATCCACTCTTAAGCTAGATGGTTAAAGCCGTATACGAGCACTTTCGATCACTTGGAATTATATCTAATGAACATTTTCTTGCCATCACGAATCAATTATATATATGAAGCGAAATGGATTCGATTGCCAATTTCTTGCAAATTTCAAATTTGATTTTGACCTTCTTCAATTATGTTTGACTGTGTACTAATATCAATCATTAATACACCTCCTTCTAATATCGGCCATCAATAGTTATGTATCCACGTGTGAATAACCGCCTCTTAATAGACGAAGCTCTTTCCATTGGTTTAAAGAACAATGAATAAAGGAAACGTCCAGAGAGTCTTCCTCTTCATCTTTCCTCACCATAGACGAGGCTCTTTTCGTTGGTTTAAAGAACAATGAATAAAGGAACACCCAAAGAGTCTTCCTCTTCATCTTCCTTCTCCATTTTGACCTCTTAATTTTATCAGTTTCAACTCTTTTCACATCCCCCAACTCCTCCACAGTATTATGACAATGGATAGACAACACTGCGCTGTCTAATCTCTTCGATTCTTTGATATATGCACATGGTTGTTCCTGCATCTCATGCATTTTGAGAAATCAGCCGCTTCATTTCAATTTTATTTTGACCATTTTGATACCAATTTGACCCTCTTTAATGTCTCTTTAAATTCCTCTTAATTTTCACCCGAGCCTATTATTAACTCTTAAAACTGTTAAGGAGATTTGTTACTGAAATTGACATATATTGAGCTCTCTTTTTTGTAACTGAAATAAGTAATTGAGAAAATGAGTTGTAACCTTCTCCATGCAGAATCTTATCACCACAAGCCTCTTTTTTATGTGGCATTTTTTTTTCTTTTCTCCATGTGAATGGCCGCAAGTCTAATTGAGTCTTCTCTTCTCTATAAGAAACTAAGGTATTTGCATACTTTTTACTCCTTTTTTGTGATTTTAGTTTCCTTTTATGAATCTTAATTTCAATTTCCGACATAAATCATTATTCAAAGCACCTATATGTGATAATGAAAATAGATATATTATTTTCTCTTGGTTGACGTAAAGCAACCAACTCACTACCAAACCTGTCTCTAATTGAAATATCTCATATTTTTAAATTTCTTATAATTTCACCCGTCTCAATATTTCATATTTCATGTTTCTACTAAAGATTTTAAATTTCTATATTTATTAATTATTTTAAATTTTAATTGTTTAATTTTTAAGAAACCTATAAATTTGTGTGAGAAATTAACACTTCTATTTTAGATTTTATAAAATATAAATACATGAAATTAAATTTAAATTTTTTATTTATGTCATAAAATTAAATGTTATTCTCTGTATGACTCTTAATGCCCGTGCTAAGCATGGGAGCATTTTGCTAGTTTGATTTTGATAGGAGTTAGGCCTTTTCCTAAATAGATCACTTTCAAAATACATGAATAAATTCTTATAAAAAAACCAAGTTATTCATTGTAATTAATTTAACCGTGAAACCAAATGTCTATATATATAGGAGAAAATTTTGGTGAAGATCCTTACAAAAGCATTCCTTCTTAATTCAAGCCTCTCACGATCTTACGCGAAACTTTAGGCTATAACAAAAACTCCTAATCAATTCTTAAGTGCTGACTAATTAATTAGCTATAGTTTTAGTAATAGCCTATTAAACATTAATTCTTGTGGCTAATAATATCCTAATACCGTGATCTGTTAAAAAAAAAAAAAAAAACGAAGTGACAATGCAATGCATAAATTTTACGATGGGTAAGTGTTGTGAATTTAAAATGTCTTTGCTCTATCAATATCCGTAATCGTGAATTTACCCATTTGCTATATTCAATAATTTGTAAGTCAAAGTAAAATGTACCCTAATGATCCACTTTACATGTAAAGTAAGTTTTCGGTGAGTCAAAACTTGACCCAACCCTAATTAAACCCACATTTGATGTATTAAACACGAACAAAGTAATATATGGGTTGTTCTACCAATATATATATATATATATATATATATATATATATATATATATAGAATCTAACTCATAAAAAATACAAATTCATATGGTTCTTGAAATGCAGTTGAGGTTGAGTTAAGCATTTAAAAATGGGATAGAGATTAGATTCAATGGGCCATGAAAATGTAAATGGACATGGCCAAACTTTTACGGATGGAAACCTAGGTAATGGAGATCAAATAGTTTTTAAAGAGGAGTGGAGCTTCTGCTAAGATCATATATTTCTCTATTGGGCCTAAGCTTCGCATGGGCCTATTCTTCTTAGTGGCGGACTCATGGTTTTTGTTTGAGGGGTGCGGACCCAAACTGGCTTAAGATTTGGGAACAAACTTAGGATTCTCGTGTTGGTTTTGAGGGTAGACACAGGAATTTTATGTGAATATTTTAAGCAAAGCCAGAGTTTTAATTATGACTTTAGAAGTCGGCTGAGGTCCAACAGGTGCAATCATCCCCACATGAATGTACTTAGGTCAACCCTTGATTCTTCTAATTTATAATTTCTATTAAGGGCTCCTAGTCTCACTCAATCTCAATAGTTGGTATGTCTCTAGTCGGAACCACCAAAGGATTGACAGTTTGCATTCCAAATGTTCTACATTAAATAAGCGCTTAGGGCCTATTTGCTTCATGTTTCATGTTACTAGATTTTTGGGATTGTATTTATAGCAGTGGTTGAAAATGAAGACGCAAACTTTCTTTCTTTCTAATTTTTTGATGATATAGGTATCCTTAAGATCTTTTACCCAACATGGCTAATCTCTTGAGTTGTGTCCACTTAACCCACACAAATACATACCAAGTAAATTTGCAACAATTTCAAATACAAGATGTAAGGATCAAACTCATGCCTTATGCCGCTCCACCAACTCCCAGGTGGGTGGTATTCATGTAATTGGATTGCTGGGATTGTATTACATCAAATAACTATCATAAAATGAAAATTAAATGAAGAAAAGCTGCCTGCATCTTAACATATAGCTTTCTGCTGGGATTGTATTACATCAAATAACAATCATTTAATGAAAATTAAATGAAGGAAAGCTGCCGGAATCTTAACATATAACTTTCAGTGGGCACTTCATAATCTTCACCCATTCCACCTATAATAATTCTTTGGTAGAGTTTATTTGAGCAACAATGCCAATTCCTATGCATCTCATGCAATTATATCTGCATGAGTTATCCATATGCTTCTACGATAAAAAAATAATAATAATAAAAAGGATTTGTGACGGCATAACAGTCTTTAGATTTGACATTTGCATAAAATTACCGGAGATTTTAATATTTTCTGTAGAGAAGTTCATACAATAATAATGCAGTACCACAAGTTCCTACGATAACCATATGAGAATGATGTCAAACATTAGTCAAATGATGTGAAAACAATATTTTAATTGCATTTGCTTGATAACTAAGATCCGATTCCACTATCAACTGGTAGCAGTGGCGGACCCAGGATTTTCATTTAGGTGGGGCTAAAATTTTGATAGACTTAACAATAAAAAAAAAACTTTTGCTAGACTTTACCAGACTTTTTTTCATTACCAAATAGCACCTATATGTTTTTCTTTAGAAAATGTCCAACTCGTGAAACTCAACTAGATACATGAAGTTATTGAAGATTGGGCAATAAAGAGGTTAAGATGTTAATTAAAAGTACCCAAAAGCTCTAAATGGATAAAAAAGTAATTCTAACTTAGATTTTAGATACTCAAACTCACATTATCATGTTTCACTAAATTTATATGTCAAAATCAATGGCCAATGGACGTTGCTGCAAATTCAAGGTGGGTGGGTGTGTGAGAAAAACTAAATATAAGAACATTTTGAGGACACCCATCCTTTCCATTTCTTTCACTTTCTCAAAGCCTCCAGCCTTTGGATAATGGGAATGAAATTCAGTCCTTGAATCACAGTGGGGGTAAGAAGACAGGATAACAGAAATGAATTTAGTCATCTTTGGATTTTTAAAGATACGCTCAGATTTGGTGGTTTTGGGCTTAGGGTTTGGATTAGGATTTAGGGATTCGGGGTTTGGAAATAGAAATTGGAGATTAAGCATTCAGATTTAGATATATAAAGTGATTATGAAGAATTATTCTAAATATGTGTTGACAGATGAAGATGCAGTAGTCTACACAGTATATAGGGATTGGCAATGAGGAGCTCAATTTACAACCAGTGCACAGATGTTTCGAAAGAAGAGGAAGTGATGTGTTGCCGCAACGTTTTCTTTTCTTCTTTTTTTACCAACTAAGTTTTATATATATGGGGCTATCTTTAAATATATGTGGAGCAATAAATTTGACATATGGGGCATGCTCCATGAGCCCATTCAACTTTGTGAGGATTTCAATTCCGACCTGGGGCGATTGCACCAAATCATGCCCCAAATCTATCCAATGGCCTTGCCCAGAGTCCCAGCTTTGAGGTAATTTATTTTAAAAAAAAAATAAAAAAAATTATGACCTGGGGCGATCGCCCCAGGTCACAACCACATGGGTATGCCCCTGACTGGTAGCCTTAAATATTTCTCCCGCGTGCCCTTTTCTATTTATGAAACAGCTTAACAAAACCTAGATATGTTAATCAATCACAACATAGTTAAGTTAGGAGTATGATTTCCATTCTAGATTTCAGATCAAAGGGCCTAAACTCAAGAGCTAAGGAAGACGACCTGTTGCAATCCTGGTAAAGCAACAGGACTGCAGGAGACCAGGACCATATCACGTGCTTCACTAACTTTTACCCCCAAAAAGTCTTAACAGGACACCATATCACGTCTTTTTTGCAACGACCCCATGCACAACTTTTATGATCAGCATCCGTACATAATATTGATCAATAGTTATGGTAGTACCATCCCACGTGAAGGATGTGGGCAAGGATAATAATCCTATTTCAAAGAATCTGGGAATGGGGTGTGCCTAAAAGGGATTTTTATGAGAAAATTAAGTTTAAACTTAGATTAAATGGATTGATGAGAAAAGTAAAAAGAAATACAGTACAGTCTTTGGTACTTTATTTTTATTCCAAACTAAAACGTGGCCTACTTGTTGAAAAAGAGGGCCTCCCAAAATAAATGTTCTTTTTGTTCTATGGTGTATTCGAAAATTTTATCCCTAATAGGAGTTAGTCCCACTCTAAGAATGGTGTTTTAAAATATTATTAATATAAAGTTATGATAATTAGTAATATTTATCCATGGTAAATCTTATGGATGGGAGGGACCAACTTTTATTGAGTTAAAATCCAAGGACATGCTATACACGGAAACGTGACTTATTTTGAATGGTTTAAATTTCCAATATAAGAAGCCCACTTGTTTGACTCAATGTTAATATAATTGCCTGAGTTTGTTTAATTTCTTATGTTTATTTGACTCTGTTGATATTTTTTTAGAGATTTTGTGTGTGTGTGTGTGTGGGGGGGGGGGGGGGGGGGGTTGTTGCGCACGAGACATGGCTAACAACTCTCCCAAGTGATCATCAATTCATTTTTATCAAAACTGCATAATATAAGAGAGAGGGTGGTTTTTTTTTTTTTTGGGGGGGTGGGGGGTCGCGAGACATGGCTAACACTTCTCCCAAGTGATCATCAATTCATTCTTATCAAAACTACATAATATAATATTTTCGTTAATCCTAGGTGTTTGGATGCCCTAAAGCGGTGATTTAGGTGAGCACTCAATTACGCAATTTGAATTCCTAAAGGAGTTCTATTTGGATCTAAATATTCTGATTACCTGTACTTATCTTAGCTATAAAAATAATTTCCTATAGATGATTGTGGGTTAATGGCAAAGAAGAAAAATTGTAAGTTAAATGTAAATCAAGTTAAATTGTCGGTGATCCAAACATAAACCTAAGTCCTGATTTATGTATGAGTTGAAGCTTAAAGTATTCCCAATGGTTATTTGGCCATCTTCGGACCTATAAATATTCTTGGATTTGGTAATTTAGGGCCTTAGGGTTTGAGTTAGGATTTGAAATTATGATTTAGAGATTAATAGCTCAAATTTAGGTATAGAGTGATTAGAATTATATTAGATCTAAGGAGGGAGACTTATTGCTTTATTTAGGATTATTCAGTGAGAGAAAGACACTAATCACAATAGGAACGACGATGAGAAGCTCAATCAGTGCGAAGACGATCTCAGACTCTCAATAAAAAAAAAAGATGCCGAGAGAGAACAACGCAAAACAGATCTGGCACTCTTGGTGGGAAGATGTTGAAAGAGAATGAGTGATTTCAATAAGGTTTTGTGACGTAGGGCGATACTAAGGTTTAGATGTGGGCCGATTGTTTATTAGATAAATGCGGAACACATCCAAAACCATTCAAATCTTTAACATTTTCTAAATTGACATGGGGCCGTCATATGTAGGTCCGCCCTAGACATGCTCCAGGGCGTGATTATGTATAATTTTTTAGAGGAAATGTATGAAAAACCCGGTCATTTTCTAGAGATAAAAGATTTTTCACATTTGGTGTAACCAATTTTCTTTTCAGGAAAAAAAATGTGAAAATGAGCTGAAGTTTTCATGATTAGATTAAAAAAAGCATTTACTGAGGGAATATAGGGTATCAGGAAAATGGATTCTCCGTATAAGGGAAAATAATTGGGGGAGGTGGATGTCAAGAAAAAAAACCGCACACAAGGGAAAAAATTCGGCGGAACCGATTTTCCACTGACGTATGCGAACATGACCTCCACGGAATAGTGTGGAATGCAAAAATGCTATTTTGTGCTAGAGTAAAGTCTAATTTAGCGTGGTCTCTTTTCCATGATGAAAAGAGAAAAATGCGCAAAATTTTTAACTATTTCAACAATTTTACAACAAAAGCTTTTCCGATGAGGGGATTTGAAAAAAAAATTCCATGCAAGAGGAAGAATATCGCGGCACTGCTGTTAATGGACATGGCAAGTAATTGATTTAAATGGACATTGTTAATTTGTTTGCAAGGAGTTAAAATATATAAGAAGTAATTCATTGAAATGGACTTATTTGTTTTTATTGAATCGGAATACGTGTGAATTCATTATAAAATTAGATTGAAATTGATTACATACGTCGGCATAAAAATATCCTCATTGATTTAATTTAATTACAGAAGTTAATTTCATATAGTCATGCCCAAATTACACATGACCCCTATAAATTGTACATGTATACAAACTTTTGGTCAAGTTCGTATTTACTGGACTGTTGGATCGACTATGTGTTGATCCGAATAGACTATTAATTATTAAACTTTTTGGCCTATATGGAGATGATAGAAATCATGGCTGTGGTTAATTTTTTTTTTTTTTTTAGAGAGGAGGTTCCCAGGGAGTCCTTAAAATATCTCCATCTCCATCCCCATGCGTGTCTCTAAGTAGGCCCCCATTATATACTTGAGCTTACATTATCCTAAATTTGAGCTTAAGACACCAATTTTTTTGGAATGGATCAATTACTTACTTCTGATTGACGGGTTGGCCAGAGGCACTGTAGGTATACAGTCCCTTGACCAGGGAGTACTATTCATGAGGATAGTTTGAGAATGTTGTGTATTACGAACCGGGCCGCTTCAGTACAAATCCAAGTCTATGTTAGACAGTAGTGTCTTGTAATCTTGTTCTTTGCATGCATGGATGCACGGTCATGATCATCTAAACTCGTGAATGAGAGATACAAGAGAGAGTAGAAACAAACGAGAGTTAAAGGACAAAATAGAAGAAATTAAAGTCTGCCAAGGCAATATTCTCGGCGCAGAACAAAATGGAGAGAGTAGAAATGCCCAATGCAACGCGATGGGCCATGGTTGGATAGCACTTATTGGCAAACTGATTAGGTATTTATAGAGAATGGATGGAATTTGTACATAACAATTTGGGGCATTTCCGTAATGTAGAGATAAGTCTTGATCTCAGTAAAAATATCAATTAGGTTTGTATTAATCTCGGTCTCTTGAGCTTGGTAGCATTATCACTCCACACCAGACTTTAGCTAGTCTCGGTAAAAGTACCAGCTGACCTCGCAGCTCGGTAATGGTATCGAAGCTTGCGCAGTTCGGCAGCAAGGTGCATTTACAATAAGGCTGTACTTGATTTCAGTATCTCCGCCAGTTCGGTCGACCGAGGTGAGTACTAGATGTCAATCAGCATTAATGAAATTGCGGCTACATGCTGACTGATAAGATGGGCACAGTATATGGTCAAGGTATGGTCCGATGGGGTAGACCTTATCCAATGATCACATCAGCAATCATGTAAAGGTCAAGGTATGTTCCGATGGGATAGTACCCCCACTGACGAGAAAAGGAATGGCTCGATGAGAAAATACCTCTACCTACCCCCACTAAGGGAAGACCTGAGGTGACCAACGCCTATATATATATGTATAAGGTAAAACTAGCAAATATATGCAAACACCACCATTAGCTCTCTCTTCTTCTCCACTCATTTAATTTTTTTTTGAGTTGTTGAACTAACCTAGGTGTCGGAATGCCTTTAACTGGCTACAGCCAGGGCCTCTAACCTTCTACTTTCCTTTTTATGTCTCATGAACTATTTTCTTTCCCAAAACTTTTGCAGCGAATCCTATTTAACTCCGTCCATAACTTTTAGACACTTACAATAACTATTACCGGGACTGAGAGAACTCGTTAATTTAACTTTATCATCTAGAGATAAGGAAATTAACAACGCCACGTGCCCTGGTACATATCCACTATTCAGCTGGACATATGGTATGGATAAGGTTTTTGTTCGTACCTTTTAAGATATGAATTAATGCACTTTTCAAGTGATTGTCTACTTAAATCCTAGGCACTTGGGCATCAAAGAAACCAAAATACATAAGTAGATCCATGAAGTATGTATTGAGCTTAAAAAAACCCAATATATATAAATGATTTGAGTAATGGATTTTCAAAGTTTTATGATTACCTATCACCAATACTGAGAGTGACTAATTATGGGTCAGCCGTCTGCAGTAATTACATATATAAATAATTACTGCAAATATAGTTACGCATGAATGCATTTGTTCGCACACATTTACATGTGATGCTTTGATTGATGTTGTGAAAGGTGTGTAAATAAGGTCATTTTCAGACCCGCCTCATAAATGGCTTTGGTTCAGGGTCAATATGAAAACCACCATTAGATTGAACTACATCTGGATCACAGATGAACTTACTCTACTTTTCTCTTGTTTCTAGATAGAAAAGGAAGGAATCCTCATGTGTAATCAATTTTACGGCTGGCCCACCGATTTGGAATTTTGAAAAAGGTGGGACCGAAGATGTATTTAAAGAAAGGAGAATGCTCCCGTGGGGATGGAATGGCCCATTGGAGCATAATGAGGGTAAATTTGTGAGGCCCAATGATCCATCCAACCCTTCACACACCTCTATCCCACTGATGTCTCCAGATTCGGGGTCTTTACATGATTAATCGGACTGAACTATTGTGTTTGAAATCATTCCATAACTAGTGCCTATAAATCATTAAAGTACTTGAGTCGTAAATCAATGGATTAGAATGACCTAAAAGGAAACTTGAAACTTTGCATAGGGAGAGCTCACCATTTAGTTCTCTATGATGGTGGGGGCCTCACAAGGCATCCGCATAGGATGTCTATGTGAACCATATTTAGGACAGAGAAGTTGCATCAACACCCTTTGAGGGAAGGCAGCTCTGTGAAAAAGTTATGGCCTAGGCCTACTTATTTGGATCTGTAATTCTTTTAAGTGAGTCCTATACATGATAAATAATGAGTGGACCATTCACAAATCCGCTAATTCCACTGGGAGCTGCTTCTGCCCAAATGCATTACAAACTAATTCATGGTGATGTAACGGATGGTGAATGACCCACTAACAGTCACCCTCGAGTTTTTACCTCACGAGACTCCTATGTAGTAGCATTGACGGTCAGAAAACGGAGGCATTAAAAATGAAGAACCTCCCAACGTTTGGATAGTAAACTCGTGCTTTGCATGTCACCATGTTATGTATGTGTGAGATGAGATGGTCCCAACGTTCGAGATGATCATCAGTTCAACGTGGTTAAATAAGACCAGGTTCCTTCTCCTTTTACCGGGATCTGGTCCAAATAGGGAAATCTTATTTAGTCCAACCGAGGGGTGCCTATTTCTTTTAGATAAGATTTTTTTTTAGAAATGAGATGTGACATCTCTTTCATGTGGCGCCTCCTTATTAGTCCTCACAGAATTTCACTGTTTGGACCAAACAGGAGATCCATTTCCTCCTTTTTCGACTTTTTAACCCCCCTCATAATGTGAGAAACGACAACAGAGGAAAAGGACGATGATCATCAGTTCAACGTGGTTGGATAAGACCTTGGGCCCTACCTCCTTTTCCAACTTTCTTAAAAAAGTGAGAAACGACGACAAAAGGAAAGACCATTTCACTTTAAATGCTTTTATATATTGGTTACTTTTTAAAATGCCCCGCTTTATGAATACTCTATCTTAC
>QPKB01000001.1:76977870-76995760 GCA_003546025.1 Camphora micrantha
GGAGGGATTAGTCCAACCCAAAGGGTTAAGAACCCCTCGATGGGAAAAAAAAAAAAAATTCTATCACAGGGGGCAAAGCTCACTTGAGTTGGAACAAAGGTTCAACTTCAGATTGATTGTCCGGTGTTGACTGTCTAAGAGGCAAGATTTAGTCCAGATTGAAGATCGCCTATTTAGTCCAGATCGACAGTTCTATTGAGCCCACTGGTCGGTGATCCAGACCGTTGATAGTTGGGCCACTTCATCAGCATAAAATGCCGATCAATGCTTGCTGGCGTAGGATTACAGTGATCTAGACCAATTTACTAGATGAGCCATTCTATTGATAATAAATGACTCAGACATGTCATTTTATAATATATACCAGAGGTTTTTGGCTTTAATTTTAACTACCCGTTGCAATTTTGACCAACAGCCATCCCTATTTGTTAAAGGGAGTTGCTATTGGCATACAAGTTTTATCCCTTCCCACACACATTTTTAATATATATATATATATATATCATGTGAAATTACCTTTTTGCCCATCCTTTCCCTTTCTATCTACCCACCTCCCCCTTCTCCTCTGGCCGGCGGCAGATCGGACAGCAAGGCGGTCGCAATGATCACCAAGTTGCCTGATCTACCGCCGGCCAAGGAAAGGAAGGGAGAGGGAGAAACGGGTAGAAGGGAGAGAAAGAAGGAGAGGGAGAGAGATGAGGAGGGAGAGACAGGGAAAAGAGAAGGGGGAGAGAAAACAGTGGGGGAGGGGGAGGGCGGTCGGATCCGGAGGTGAAGGGGAAGGTAGGAGGAGAGAAAGGGAGGAGAGAGAGAAAATAATGGGGGTAAGGGGTCAGCCGTTGCCGTCGATGAAGGGGAGGTGGGGGGGAGAGAAAGGGAGGAGGAGAGAGAGAAACAGTGGGGAAGGAGGAAGAGAGGGAGAGAAAATAGTCGGGAGGAGGGAGGAAGAGAGGGAGGAGAGAGAGGGAAGGAGGGCGGGGAGGAGAGGGGTTGGCCGTCGCTGTCGATGAAGGGGTGGGTGGGGGGAGATAAAGGGAAGAGAAGAGAGAGAAACAATGGGGAGGGAGGGAGGAAGAGAGCGAGAGAAAACCGTGGAGAGGGAGGGTGGGAGAAGGGGAGGAGAGGGAACGGCGACGGATCTGCGCCGACAGGAGGTGAAGGGGGAGAGAGAGAAAGGGAGAGGGTGGGCAAAAAAGTAATTTCACAGTTTTTTTTTTAATGTGTGTGTGGGGAGGGAGAAATTTTGTGTGCCAATAGCAGCTCCCTAAATGTTTCGCGATTCTCTCTTTGCAACTACCTACTCATATTTTTTTGCAACTACCTACTCATATTTTATCTTATCAAACCATCAACTACTCTCCACTTTCTACTTATTCCTTTTTTTGTAAAATCACTTGTTCCTCCCCATCTCTCCTACCCTTTTTTTTTTTTTTTTTTGTACCTAGTTTTCCTATTTCCATTTATGCAACTTGCTTAATGGCTTGTTCAATGGAAAGAGGTACTCCACATAACCTTTTTAATACATGAATATTTAATTTTTAATGCATGTACATACCGTGTGATCTGTCGTGGATATCAATCAAATTACCAAACTAAACTACCGGTATAGTAGTAGAGTAAGGGTCGAACCCACAGAGATTGCTAATTGTTTAAAAACCAAGGTTGAATATAATTTTAATTCCAAAAAGAGTGATTGATTGTTGAATTTTCTAAAATAACTGAGAACTGAAACTAAAGCAAAAATATAATTAAATCAAATGATGAACAAGTTGAAAAAGGAATTCCTAGGGCTGTCGAATTCACCACTAATCTTGCAACTATCTTCAATTGTATTAATTTCTGGTTATTATATTAGGATGTAAAGATGTATTTTAGCTACAAGCCAAAATACAATCACCAAGAAAATCACGCACCAAAACCCCAAGTACTAATTATCTTTGGATAATACGAACCGTCTACGCTACTTCTACTGTCATAGACACGACTCGTTTTCCTAAGTTATAACTCGTCCTACGGTTTTGGTGTATGTATAAGAATCACCATTGTATAACCACATATGCAAAATCACAGAAATTGAACATGTGAAAAGAAAATAAAATCATTGATTGCAATAAATCTCAATGTTATACAATCAACATCCCAATGTAATTACTCCAAAAATTAAATACAAAAAATAAAGTTACTTGACTAGGGTTTCATCTAAACCCTAGGAATATGAGAAGCTTAGCCCATGATGGTGGAAGAGGAGAACACCGTAGCCATGGAGTTCTTCATCTTCTTCTTTTGAGTTGTCTTCCTCTTCTCCTTCCTCCTCTTTCTCTTTCTCTCCTTCCTCTTTCTGGATAGAACCCCCAATATGGTAGATCCCTTAAAAACCCTCTCCTCTTATCTCTTAAGAGAGAATCAATGAAAATCCCGTAATTAATAAAAAGGGGCCCAATGAAGGGTGATAAAAGGCTCCAAATTGGGCTCTTTTATGCTAAAACAGGCCCTAATCCACTAACATATGGGCCAAGCCTTTCTTCTAACCCATAACCACTTGTTTTCCATTTCTTTTAGCACTTCAAAGCCCAATATTCTTCTTTTGCTCCAATTCCACCATTAAATCATCAACTTTGTCAAGCTTTCTCTGCAAAAAGATGAAACAAGAATTAACTAGCAAATGCATATAAATTGAAGAAAATAAAATAATAAAAGTGCAAGAATATCTCGGATTAACATAATAAATATGCACTTTTTAACCAGTTATCACACCCCCCAACTTACACTTTGCTAGTCCTCGAGCAAAGCCAAGGAAACAAGAGACTAAATCCTCTTTCGTGGAATACACGATTGCATTTACCATATGCAATAAGGCTTTAAACCCCTAGGTTACCCTAGTGGACGAGTTATAGTCTCATGAGGGTTTGCAGTGAATCTACCCACAAAATTCTATCACCCCCCAACTTGAGCACAATATACTCCACAATCAACAAAATGAAGCTTAGTGAATGTGTATCTGAACTACAATTGAAGCAATGTATCAATAATATCACTAAAAGCAACCCGTGAATCCCCAAGTGTTCATAACCAGATAGAATTACTGTGCACCAAAGTAACAACCACAACAAGATGTTTAGGCAATGAGACTCCTTTTTCAAACAAGCATTACTTTGACTTCAAATCTCACCAAAAGATATCACTCACAAATGAAGCTCACAGAGATGGGATGTATATGTATTCTCTCATACACGTGGATGGAATAAATGTTGAGTACAAACAAATAATCCACATGCAATTATGAATGAAAGCTCAACAAGAACATCATAGAGAGGAAAAACAAAAAAACACTATGAGAAATCAACTCTCCAAGTCACAGGTTCACTACAGTCACATCCTCAATCATCAACTACTACACCTTTGAGGTCGGCTAGGTCTTTATTCCGGCTGTAACGTAGGTCAGGGTCAAGGATAAAGTAAGGGTAGACGAATCACCATCTCATGAAATAAGTGAAGAAGCTGAAGTGAACAAACTGCAGTTTTTTCAAACTCATCATCTCTTTTGAACATTTCATCACCACTCCCACACTCCAAATGAAGCAATTCCAAACTACTTACAATCTTCTACTTGAGCAAACAAAAAGAAAAGAAAAACAAATGAATCGAAACGTTTTTTTTTTTTTTCCTCTCTCACTTTTGCCTAGGTTATCTTTTGGATGTCCAACCTAGCGAGCACTTCTCATTCTGGGTTTTTTTTTTTTTTTGACCAGAAAATACAATGACAATAAAAATAAGAACAATTACCAAATAACATTACATCGTCACTTCTATACTTTCAAATCACCAAGTCCTCAAAAAGTTACCCAACTTCTTCACCCAATGCGAGGCGACGGGCTATGAAAAGAAGGATATGCAATGAAGGCTCAACTTGGTTCCTATCAGGTAAATAATGTGTGGATGCAAGAAACAAACGAACAGGCTCAAAGTAGAAAAGATGGCTTAGTTTCATTCCCCAAAAGTACGAAGTGTCATCTGACATCTAGATTGACCGACCTTGAACATGTGACAATGGCAGTTAATGGAATGAATATGCAACTGTATAATCCTCATAATAAAGTTCAAGCTCAAATCTAACATAACATGGGTTATAAGTCTCAGTTAATGCAATTATGATATGAGAATCTCAAAGCCTAACCATCAAATCACGGAGTCACAGGAGTAGCAACCCAATTTATCTCCAATGATGAAAACCAGGGAAAAAACGAATCACTAACAGTGCACAACTATGATAATGATTCTCATGCAAGCTCAAAAATACACATATTAGCTTAAACAAATGAGTGTTAATCATGAAGTATATTGAGCAGCTCAAAAATACACATATTAGCTTAAACAAATGAGTGTTAATCATGAAGTATATTGAGCTCAAGTAGGCAAAATAATGGCAACTCCCCCCCCCCCCCCCCCCCCCCCCCCCCAAACTTATTTGTCACCTTGTCCGCGAGGGGACACAACATAAAAAAAAACATGAAATAAAACAAAAGAAGTAAAAGGAAGGAGGGCACCTGAGTGGAGAGAACTAAGGGGGCAAAGAGCCCGGTGAATCAGAAGGCGGGTGCTGAGCAGCAAGAATAGCCTGAAGGAATAAAATAAATACTAAACACTGTAAAACACTAAAAACTCAATTAAAAAAAAATCACAAAAAAAATTTGGGTTTCCTCCCAAAAGAGCTAAGTTTAATGTCTTCAGCCAGACACAGCAAGAGGAGAAAAATCAATTAACATAAACCGGATCTGCAAGATCAATCTCCTCAATCAAATTCCCTTCCTCCACACCTTCAACAAACAATTTCAACCTTTGGCCATTAACTTTGAAAGTTTGGCCACTCCGAGGGTTATGAATTTCTACCGCACCATGAGACCAAGATTGGACAACCACATACGGACCATCCCATCGAGACCGTAATTTCCCAGGAAACAACCGTAACTTAGAGTTGAACAACCATACCTTTTGACCGGGCTCAAAGGACTTGCGATTAATGTGAGAATCATGGAACGCCTTGGTCCGAGCCTTGTAAATACGAGAACTCTCATACGCATCATTCCTAAGCTCCTCTAACTCATTGAGGTGGAGCTTTCGGTTAGAGCCGGCAACAAGCATATCAAAGTTGAACATCTTAATGGCCCACATGGCCTTGTGCTCTAGCTCCACCGGGAGATGACAAGCTTTACCGAAAACCAATCGGTAGGGAGACATGCCAATAGGGGTCTTATATGCAGTATGATATGCCCACAAAGCATCATTCAAACGCAAGGACCAATCCTTTCTATCGGGCCGTACCGTTTTCTCAAGAATTGACTTGACCTAACTCTTTGACACTTCAACTTGCCCACTAGTCTGAGGATGGTAAGGGGTGGCGACCTTGTGAGTGATGGAATATTTTTGAAGCAAGATTGCAAAGGGTTTATTACAGAAATGGGACCCTCCATCACTAATAATCGCCCGTGGCATACCAAACCGAGAAAAGATATTCTCTTGAATGAATTTGACCACCACTTTGTGATCATTGGTTCGGGTTGCCACAGCCTCAATCCACTTGGACACGTAATCCACCGCTAACAAAATATATTCAAAACCAAACGACGATGGAAACGGTCCCATGAAATCAATACCCCATACATCAAAAATCTCCACAACTAAGATTGGGGTAAGAGGCATCATATCTCGACGAGACATTGTCCCCATTTGCTAACAACGAATGCAAGTCTTACAAAAATTGAATGCATCCTTGAATAGAGTGGGCCAATAGAACCCACTCTGCAAGACTTTCGCTGCCGTCTTGCGACCACTAAAATGGCCACCACAAGCTGAAGAATGACAGAAAGTAAGAATGCTATGAAATTCACTCTCTGGAACATAACGACGGATAACTTGGTCAGAGCAATACTTGAAAAGCACAGGATCCTCCCAATAAAAGAACTTTACTTGCGAGAAAAATCGGTCTTTGTCATGTTTGGACCATTGGGAAGGAATTTGCCCGACTGCAAGATAGTTCACAATATGAGAAAACCAAGGAGGTTTCATTAATAACACCGAAAAGAGGTGCTCGTCAGGAAACGAGTCATGCAATGGTTGAGTGTCACTCGTGTGCTCAACAAGAATGCTGGACAGGTGGTCGGCTACGACATTTTCGGAACCTTTTGTGTCCCGAATTTCTAAATGAAACTCTTGAAGCAACAAAATCCACCTAATCAATCTCGGCTTGGTCTCTTTCTTGGTTAGCAAATGCCGCAAAGCAGCATGGTCGGTAAAGACAACAACCTTAGAACCAAGGAGGTAGGAACGAAACTTGTCCAAAGCAAAGACTACTGCGAGTAACTCTTTCTCTGTGGTGGTGTAATTCAACTGAGCATCATGAAGAGTTTTACTCGCATAGTAAATAGCATATGGAACTTTGTCTACTCTTTGTCCCAAGACAGCTCCAACTGCATAGTCAGAAGCGTCACACATAATTTCAAAAGGAAGGGACCACTTGGGTGGTTGCATGATTGGGGCGGAGGAAAGAGAGTCACGAAGCTTTTCAAAAGCCTCCACACATGCACTATCAAAGACAAATGGAGTATCCTTGGCAAGTAGATTGCACAAGGGCCTAGAGATCTTACTGAAGTCTTTGATAAACCGACGATAGAAACCCGCATGTCCTAAAAACGATCAAACTTGCTTGACCGTAGCAGGATGCAGAAGCTTAGCAATGAGATGGACTTTGGCCTTATCGACCTCAATCCCTCTCTTGGACACAATATGTCCCAACACAATCCCCTCTTGAACCATAAAATGGCTCTTTTCCCAACTAAGCACAAGATTTGTCTCCTTGCAACGCTTCAAAACTTTGGTCAAGTTGTGGAGACAATCATCAAACGAGGGGCCAAAAACAGAGAAGTCATCCATGAAGACTTCTAAAAATTTCTCTACCATATCGGAGAAGATAGACATCATGCACCTCTGAAAGGTTGCGGGTGCATTGCACAATCCAAAAGGCATGCGGCGATATGCATATGTGCCAAATGGACAAGTGAAAGTGGTCTTCTCCTGATCTTCCGGAAAGACCGCAATTTGGTTATATCCAGAATAACCATCAAGAAAGCAATAATAGCATTGACCCGCTAACCTCTCCAAGATTTGATCAATGAATGGGAGAGGAAAGTGGTCTTTCCGGGTCATAGAGTTGAGTTTGCGATAATCAATACAAACTCTCCACCCAGTAGTGTTACGCATAGGGACAAGCTCACCCTTTTCACTCTCAACAACAGTGATACCAGACTTCTTTGGTACCACTTGGGTCGGACTCACCCACTTACTATCAGAAATGGGGTAAATAATACCCGCATCTAACAACTTCACAACCTCCTTCATGTTGGGATTAAGCCTTCTCTGCATTTCTCGAGATGGCTTTGCATCATCCTCTAAATGAATGCGGTGCATACAAATAGAAGGATCAATCCCTTTCAAATCAGCTATGGACCAACCTATAGCACCCTTGTGCTCCCTAAGAACCTCTAGAAGACGACACTCTTGCTCACTTGGAAGATTGGAAGCAATGATAATAGGAAGAGTGTCATCGGGTCCCAAGAATGAATACTTAAGAGTATCCGGGAGCGGCTTCAACTCAAGCTTTGGAGGAATCTCTAATGATGGAGGAGCAGGAGTGCTCGCAAGATTAGGAAGGGGTTCCGGTCTAGACTTCCAAGGAGGATAGTCTATAGAAGGAGAACAGTCAAGCAATGAATTGACTTCCTCAATAGAACCATCAATATCAAAACCATCACTATCAAAGTAAGTCAAACATCTCTCCAAAGGATCCTCAATCAAGATTTGAGGGAGAGATTCCTCAACTATCCCTTCTAGCATATCCACCGAAAAACAATCCTCCTCATGCGGAGGTTGTTGTGACGCATTGAAAACATTGAGCCGCACTGTCATATTTCCAAAAGAAATATCCATCACTCCGGTTCGACAATTAATACAAGCATGAGCAGTAGCTAAGTAGGGTCGACCTAAGATGATGGGAATCTGACGCTTAGGGTCATGAACGGGCTCCATGTCTAAAACCAAAAAATCAACTGGAAAGTAGAATTTGTCTACTTTCACCAAAACATCCTCAATGATCCCACGAGGTATCTTGACGGATCTGTCAGCTAACTGCAAAGACACCGTCGTAGGCTTCAACTCACCTAACCCAAATTGCTTATAGACAGAGTAGGGCAATAAATTGACACTTGCCCCCAAGTCAAGGAGCGCCCTCTCAATGATGTGATTACCAATGACACAAGAAATTGTGGGGGCTCCAGGATCTTTGAACTTAGGTGCAGTTTGGTGCTGGAGAATCGAGCTCACTTGCTCTGTCAGAAAGACCTTCTTTGACACATGAGTTTTAGCTTTACGCTTTTGAGTGCAAAGGTCTTTCAAGAATTTGGCATATGAAGGGATTTGCTTGACTGCATCAAGAAGTGGCAAGTTAATCTTAACTTGCTTAAAAATCTCAAGCATCTCCTCCATATTTGTACTCTTTTTCCCAAAAGGAGAAGGGTCGGCCAAGCAAGAAGGGTAAGGGGCCTTGGGCACATAGGGTGCCACAGGAACACTCAAAGGATCACATGGGGATGAAGAATCCCCTTTCTGCAAATTTTCATTCACCGCTTTGCCTTTTCCAGAAGAACTTGTCAACTCACTCTCAGCCTTATACTCAACTTTGTTGTCTACCTCTCTCCCACTCCTAAGGGTAGTTATGGCCTTAGCTTGCCCATGAAATTGTTCATTGGAGTTAGAAAACTCTACCCCATATTGGCCTTTAGGGTTGTTCACCGGCTGACTTGGTAAACGTCCCTCATCTCTTCTACCCACAGTTTGTGCTAGTTGTCCCATTTGGGATTCTAGCTTTGAGATGGACTGAGTGTGTGAGTGGAGCAGTTGAGTGTTGGACTGATGATTTGACTCTAAAGCTTGCAAAGCACTCAACACTTTATCCTCAAAAGCTGAGTTTCTAGGAGGAGGTGGTGGTTGTTGATATTGTTGAGGAGGAGGACGGTAGGATGATGACGGAAAAGAGTTAGGCACATTTGGCCTAGAATTTTGTGCGAATGGAGGATTTGGGGCTTGAGGCCTCCAAGAAAAATTTGGATGGTTTTTCCATCCCGGGTTGTAATGGCTAGAGTGTGGATCATTACCCGGTTTGGAAAAACCTTGAAGAGCATTAACTTGCTCTTGCACAAACTCTGGATATTGCGGGGCTAAGGGACAGTCTGTCACATAATGGGTTGGGCATGAACATAAAGCACACACCTCTTGAGTGACAGGATCAGAAGTGGAAACTTGTCCCATAGCCAAGACTTGGTCTAGTTTCCTAGACAATGCCGCAACTTGCGCTTGGACATCCACAGATTGTCCAACTTCATAAATGCCACCTCTCTTAGGGATGCTAGAAGAGGCGGGTGGAGCTCTCCGACTTGCTGAGGCATGGTGTTGGGAATTCTCACTAAGGGTCTCAAAAAGATCCCATGCCTCATCCTGATTCTTGTTGAGGAAAGTCCCTCCACAAGCAGAGTCAACCATTTGACGGTTTTGTTCAGTGATACCGTCATAGAAACTCTGTACCAACTGCCAACGCATGATATCATGATGGGGACACTTCCTATGAAGGTCCAAAAATCTCTCCCAAGCTTCATGAAAAGACTCGCCATCGAGTTGAGTGAAATTTGAGATGGCTCTTCTCATATCATTGGTTTTGCCTATAGGAAAGTATTTTTTTAAAAACTCTTGTTGAAGTTGAGCCCAAGTTGTTATAGAATTTGTAGGCAAAGAACCGAGCCAATGTTTGGCTCTATCCTTTAATGAAAAAGGGAACAACCTTAACTTAAGAGCATTCTCACTCAGATTTTGCACATTGACAGTGGTGCATATTTCCAAAAACTCATTCAGATGTTGATATGGGTCCTCATTTGATTTCCCATAAAAAGATGGTAACATTTGAATGGTTTGGGGTCTAATTTCATAATGCCCAGTTACAATAGGCATTTGAAGACATGAAGGATTGGTATATGTTGTAGGAACAAAATGAGTCTTGAGAGGCTGTGGTTGTTGTTGTCCACCATTATTAGCCATATCTACAGAAATAAGATCTCCTAAAACTGTAGGCTTAATGGACAAACCACGAAAAGCTCTCAATGTTCTTTCTAGCTCAAGGTCTAATTTTTCTAAGTCTGAGTTGCACGAACGGCGACCAAACATAAAACAAATAAACCTATCCTATCAAGTATAACAACTGTAGCAAAAATAAAATGCAAAGAGAAAGGAAAGATTTCACCGTGATCAGTTGCAAAGAAGGTAGAATTTTTCTTCTTCTTTTTTTTTTTACCAACGTTTGCTCCAATCGACTCTGCTTCTCTTTAACTTTTATAATTGCTGCACACTAAAAACAAAGAAAAAGAATAATGGCATGAAAAAAAAAATTAAAATAAAAATCAACTAAAGGCTTCTTAACAATTAAACAATCCCCGGCAACGGCGCCAAAAATTGATCTGTCGTGGAAATCAATCAAATTACCAAACTAAACTACCGGTATAGTAGTAGAGTAAGGGTCGAACCCACAGAGATTGCTAATTGTTTAAAAACCAAGGTTGAATATAATTTTAATTCCAAAAAGAGTGATTGATTGTTGAATTTTCTAAAATAACTGAGAACTGAAACTAAAGCAAAAATATAATTAAATCAAATGATGAACAAGTTGAAAAAGGAATTCCTAGGGTTGTCGAATTCACCACTAATCTTGCAACTATCTTCAATTGTATTAATTTCTGGTTATTATATTAGGATGTAAAGATGTATTTTAGTTACAAGCCAAAATACAATCACCAAGAAAATCACGCACCAAAACCCCAAGTACGAATTATCTTTGGATAATACGAACCGTCTACGCTACTTCTACTGTCATAGACACGACTCGTTTTCCTAAGTTATAACTCGTCCTACGGTTTTGGTGTATGTATAAGAATCACCATTGTATAACCACATATGCAAAATCACAGAAATTGAACATGTGAAAAGAAAATAAAATCATTGATTGCAATAAATCTCAATGTTATACAATCAACATCCCAATGTAATTACTCCAAAAATTAAATACAAAAAATAAAGTTACTTGACTAGGGTTTCATCTAAACCCTAGGAATATGAGAAGCTTAGCCCATGATGGTGGAAGAGGAGAACACCGTAGCCATGGAGTTCTTCATCTTCTTCTTTTGAGTTGTCTTCCTCTTCTCCTTCCTCCTCTTTCTCTTTCTCTCCTTCCTCTTTCTGGATAGAACCCCCAATATGGTAGATCCCTTAAAAACCCTCTCCTCTTATCTCTTAAGAGAGAATCAATGAAAATCCCGTAATTAATAAAAAAGGGCCCAAGGAAGGGTGATAAAAGGCTCCAAATTGGGCTCTTTTATGCTAAAACAGGCCCTAATCCACTAACATATGGGCCAAGCCTTTCTTCTAACCCATAACCACTTGTTTTCCATTTCTTTTAGCACTTCAAAGCCCAATATTCTTCTTTTGCTCCAATTCCACCATTAAATCATCAACTTTGTCAAGCTTTCTCTGCAAAAAGATGAAACAAGAATTAACTAGCAAATGCATATAAATTGAAGAAAATAAAATAATAAAAGTGCAAGAATATCTCGGACTAACATAATAAATATGCACTTTTTAACCAGTTATCACCGTGCTAAGCAAGCACGGGTTGTTGTAGTATAGTGTCTCAGTGACTTGGAATGTTATGTCTTGATTGTGAAATAATTTGTTTTGAGTTCATTTATAAATCCATTTAAAGCTCATGTCAAAATTCAAACTAATCACTTTAATTAGAGTTGGACTCAGTATCAGATTAATCATGTATAAAATACATAAATAAAAATGAAACGAAAGTAAAAGTTGTTGCTTTTCAGGTCAACGGAAAGCCAACTCCAACCCGAATGAGATATGGACTTAGTGAGTTGTGTCTTTCGGGTGGCTTTAATTTCTTAGATGGCCCTCATAGATTTATATGTCTCAGCTCTTATGAGAACAGTTTGGAACCAAACTGGGAATAGTTCGAACAAAAAGTCTACAGACCCCGGGCTTTTGTGGCCGGGATCTGGGAGCCGTGCCACAGCCCAGGCATAAAGCCAGGGTCTGTAGCACGGCTGTAGTTCGTAATGAACTGTCCGCAGTTTGAGGGTCTTCTTAGCAAACTAACCCGGTTTTGTGGAAAGCTGTAGTCTGTTTCCAACTTCGACAAGATCAGCCCATTTACTTAATCAGCATAAAATTAAATACCATCTTGTAAAAATTGGATGCGACCATAGCCAAAATATGAGGATTTATCCTAAACTTAGAATCAAAATTTTCTAACTGCACTTTATCTCCTAAAATGTAGCACTAGATAGATATTGAGGCTTTCGGGACACGAAGTATAATATTTGCAAATTCCCTATTTTTTGTCAAATATTTCATCCACAAAAGGTTTCAAATAACTTTCGAGAATTCAAAATTCCAACTTCTTTGTGTTTCGGTAGAATTCCTAGATGCTCCAGCCAAATAGCATTTAAATATTCCACTTTATTTAAAAATTCGAGAATTTTTTGACCATGGAATCCTTTAAATCCAGAAAGTTAACAGGGCCCAAACAACAAAAGAGAAGTGGGGGAACGGAAAAAAAAAAAAAAAAAAAAACACACACAACAAAACCCGCCCAAAATCTTAAAAGGAAATGTGAGTATGCACAGCAGACCCTACTGTGCACCCCATACTGTGCCGTGCACACCCACATCCCCTTATATCACGTAAGGAGATGTCTGTTTACATAAGGAAATGTGAGTATGCACAGCAGTGGTAGAGGGGGTACATATAAAGGGGGTGCATATAAAATCTCCCCTCTTCAAAATGAAACAACTCTGCTTCTGGTTGCAAAACAAAAAAGCAAAAGCTTCCTTCACTGAGGCGTATTGAGTGGGTTTAGTCTCTTCTCTGGGGTTTGCAAAACAAAAAAAAGTAGAGGATTCGTATGGTCTTTAGTCGGTCGAACGCAACTCAATCGGATCCTCTTCTCCTCCTTCTCTTCCTCACGCACCTCCATTGCAGAGAGTGATCTGGACGGGTCACTTCCACTTCTCAATAGAGCTCCATCTCTAGATCCGATCACATGTAGCTCTCTCTCTCTCTCTCTTTCCATCTCTCTTTCAATCTCTCTCGCATTGGATTTTTAGGGTTTGTTACAGAAACAAATTTGGAGTTTTTAGGGTTTGTTAGGATAAAAAAAAAAGGTTGTGTTAGGGTATGTTAGGATTAAAAAAAAAAAGGGGCTTTTAGGGCATGTTAGGATTCAAAAATTGGGGTTTTTGGGTTTCTAACGACTCCGAAAATCGGGGGTTTTAGGTTTTTTTTTTTTTTTTTCTTCTCTAATGGTGATCATGGCTTTCAATATCCATTGGCAAACATTAGACATCCTCGTTACTGCTTGCTTGAAAGGGTCTGCTATTGCTACACGAGAAGGATATTCTCTTTTTTTTTCCTCCTCCTTTAATATTTCAAAATGGGGGCAACATATCATGCCATATTGTATCCATGCTTCACTTTTCATGTGTGAAATTCATGTCTCTGCTGTGTCCATTGCGTGTGCTTCACTTTTAATGTGTGAAATCCATGTCTCTGCTGTGCCCATGGCGTGTGCAGCATCACAAGTGGCAACTTCTGATTTATCCTGTAAAGAAAAAAAAACCAATCATAGTACTGAATGTGTGGCCATAGCCGACCCAAAATAGTTGGGACTTGGACAAGACTTTGATGATGATTACAACGACAACCGAATGTGTGTTGGTTATGAATAGACAATAAGGACTGGGACATAGAATGATCATAAATGGGTACATAGAATGCTCATAATAGGTATCTTACTTTCATTTATTTTATCTTCATTCTCATAATTTAGGATTTAAAGACTAATATCTTTCTAACAATTTTGATCAGAAGAATGCTTCACTACAGTTCAAGAGGAACCATGAATTACCTCATGCCTTTCAAAACAATAAAGACTCCATCCTTTTTTTGCAAGGTATGTTATTGCTATATCATTAGCTGCTCTTAAAATATTCTTTTGTCAATATTCATTTAGCACATGTGGTGGCATATATGGATTTGGGATTGTGGGTCCATGTGTACTTGGTCTAATGATCCAAGTTTTGGTTCATTTACATCATGATTGGGATTTAACATTTTGACTCTCCATGGAAAGTTGAAGTCTTAGCCATTAATGGTGTAACTGGAACTTGCATTAGGAGTTAATGTTTAACATGAAAAGTCAAGTCTTGGTCATTGTATACTATGATTTGCGCAATGACTTTCTTCCACCTTAATCCTTTGTTATGTCAAACATTAATTCCTGAATCCTGATACAACTTCCAATAACATTACTGATGAAAGCGAACAAAATTTAAACATTGTATCAATCATCATCTTTAGACTCAGGATCTTGGCTAAGGAAAGCGAATGAAATAAATTACATGCTTGGGTGTGCTAAAGCGTCCAAGTTCAATTGATTCCCCAGTGAGCAGCCTGATGCTATTTAACATATATAAAGAGCAAAAGGGGCAATTTGAAGGGAAGGGTTGCGATTTACAGTGATGTTGGAAAGTGTTGTGTGGATTCTTTGTTTCTAATTAGGTGAAGGGGCCTGTATTTGTTTTCTTTTTCTTTTTTTCATTTTCTTTAATAAACTGAACAATTATTATCTTGAAGGGGAAAAAATCGTACATTTAATAGATATTGATTCCAACGAGGTACTCTGCATATTAAATTCAAGATGTTTTATTCTAGGGACCAAGATTTTTCTCAACAAGGGTTGATGGACCTCCTCCAATAAAGAACAATGGTATAAAGACGGAGCTTTCATTAACAAGGCCTGATGATTGGCATCTGCATCTTCGTGATGGTGACCTTCTTAAAGCAGTAGGTTCCTCATAGGTAAGGTTTTGTTTCAGCCATGCTGGTTCTTTGGAATGGTCATAGTTGTGTGGATTTCACCTATTTGCACTTAGAATGGAGGGTACCTGTCTGATACAACCTTATATGCTAACAGTGCAAGTCATTTTGGAAGAGCAATTGTAATGCCAAACCTGAAACCTCCTGTCACCACTACAGCTGCTGCGGTGACTTACCAGGAGTCCATTTTGAACGCATTACCTCCAAACAGTGATTTTACTCCTCTGATGACGCTGTACTTGACAGACAACATGAATCCTAATGAGATCAAACTTGCCAGTAAGTACAATTTAAATATTTAGTTTGAACATAAAAGTTTAAGTTGAGATTTTGATACTCCATTTTTTAATATAATCTTTTTTTTATGTAATCACTACGTCCTTTGCAAAAAAATTTATTGAACTCATTTAAATGTGGTACTACTTAATGGTTAACATGTATTCTGATGATGAATGAGACTGTTTTTAGTTCCACTGTCGATTTTGTTTTTCTATATGATCTTATTTTTGATGTGTGCATTGAGTTTATGGAATTGATAGGTTAAACCACTGTCACCATTCAAAAGAGGTTACAATTGCATGTTCCGTTATTATTATTTTTTTTTTTTAATTCAAATTAATTTGTATATGTAAAGAAAAGAATGTACTCATTTAGGCTCCCATCGAGGGAATGGGGGACAGCCGAAGTATGGAAAACACAGTCTCTGTGACTAATATATCACTTTCATATAACCACCCTTTGAACATGCTGTTTTTGCCAATTATCCATGTCTTCATCTTTTTTTTTTTTTTCTCTTGCAACATGGAAGAACATGACATTGTCCTTTTCTCGCTGCAGATTTGATTTCATTTATTATGCAGCAGAAAAGTAGCCGTGACTAATCTGCCTCACTTTTACAAGAAATAGCATTGATCAAATCCCCTTCTAGTTCTAACACCAACCCTTCGAACAGGACAATATGAGCTTGAGCCCTTCCTAATTGAAAAAATCTCTGCCTATTTGAATCACCAAGAACTGGCTGTCTGGAAAAGGTTGTGACAATTGCCCCTTCCGCATTCTTGATTACACCACCCATTCTAGATGGTCTGGGATTTCCTCTTTGGAGTTCCATCCACATTCAATTTGAATTCCCTCTACCCTCTATTGCAGTTCATTGTGTTGCCGACACTAAAATGATAATTGAAATAATATATAGATATGGCTTGTAGGAATTATGACGCAAATAATGAACTGATACTTAAGAGCGCAAATCTTTCTGTTTCACTGTGATGGATAATAAATTGACAATCCTATGAGAAATAGTTTAAAACTGAACTAACGATGACATTTGATCAAGTTTTAAGGATAAGGGAACTCCATTAATGTCCCCTCTTTCATGTTTTCTTGTCTGTTGCTATTGAAAGTTGAAACATATGGCGTTAAGCCTATTAACTTGTAGGGATGCAAAGAACATGTGACAGTTTAGAGAATTCACACAAAGGGACATGTAAGATGGGTCCAAGATGGATTGGGGTACGGAGTATTCTTTATCATGGCATTCTTATCTTCTGCCATAACAATCCTTTTGCAGTTGTTATTAAAAAAATGCACTCATAGACCATAATTCAGTTCAATTAAATGCTAATCATTGAAATAAATTTATATGATTTAAATCAATGTGTGAGTTTATGCAAAATACCGCTTTCGCTTATACTAAGATCTGACATTCATTTGTTATTTGATCAGTGGAATTTATATTGTCTAGTTATTCTTATTGCTTATTGGATACAAATGAAATGAAGAAAACTTTTTCATAAGGTTAGTGTTTTAAGGTATTTGGTTTCATTTAATATACTGAGTGGTTCGTTAGGGAGAAGCGGGGTGGTTTTTGGTGTAAAGTTGTATCCTGCTGGGGCTACCACGAATTCTCAAGATGGTGTTAGAGATCTTTTTGGAAAATGTCCACCTGTTCTTGAAGAGATGGTTGAGCAAAATATGCCATTACTGGTAATTTTCTCAATCTATTCTAGTGAAATATCGAAGTTGTTGTGGCCTTACATCCTTTATATATGGATTTCTATATCTGGAGATCTTTTTATCGCTACATGGGCTCTTGATCAGTTTTTTTCCAGTTCGAGTTTCATATCATCTGACGAATCTAATTATTTGATATCACATGACACTTCATTTCTTCTAGTATTTCTTTATGTTGTTCCCACAGGAAGACAGTTTCTAACACAACTTTCTTTCTACGAGATTTGGCAGGTTCATGGAGAAGTTACAGATCCAGAGATAGATGTATTTGATCGTGAAAAGGTTTTCATTGATACCATTTTAAGACCACTGGTCCAAAGATTTCCACAACTAAAGGTTGTAATGGAGCATATTACTACTCTAGATGCTGTCAAATTTTTAGAGTCATGCAGTGAAGGTATATTTTGTGATTTTTCATTATCATCATATACCATATATGGGGTCACCTATATTTAGTCAAATTATAGTTTATGCAACATTCATCATGTTTTTTTTTTTTTTTTTTCTCTCTCCCAATTTCGTTTTATTTTGACATATTCTAAAATTTCTTATTCATCAGGGTCTGTTGCTGCAACTGTAACACCACAGCATCTTCTTCTAAATAGAAATTCTTTATTTCAAGGTGGATTACAGCCACATTACTATTGCCTTCCAGTTTTGAAAAGAGAGATACATAGTATGTTCTGATGATCCTTTCGTTTACCAGTAAGCTCATCTAAAAATTCCCTCTTTTTTTTTTCCAAGAACAGAAGTTACTCTTACATGCATTAGAGGATAACTAAAATACTTAATGGAAACAGTGCTTATGAAATACATTGTTCTAAGAGAAGTTTAAAATTGA
>QPKB01000001.1:76996760-77025804 GCA_003546025.1 Camphora micrantha
AGTCTTTCTCCCTTCCCCCTGAAAGGAAGAGGAATGAGGAAAGAAGAAGAAAGGGGAAATGAAAGAAAAAGGCATTTTTTATTATTAAGTAAGAGAGAAAAAGGTCACCTACAATGAGAATCCATCAAAATGACCCAATTGAAGGAAAGAGAGCACGCAAAGTGGGACTCGGAATTTAAACCCTGATACAGTCAAATAAAAAACTGACACTCCCTTACCATTCGGATAAAAACTCATTTTTAAAAAATGTGAACCGCTTAGGGCACTATTTTGAAATTTTCATATCACGAGACATCCCATTTGAAATCTAAAAAATAAATAAAAGAAGGAAGTTAGGAATGAGTTGGTAGCTTGATCTCTTGCTACACTAAAAAAGTGTGATAAGAACCATTTCCATAAGATGACACTGCGGGTGGTATGGGTCCCCACATGCACCACTAAAAAAAGGTTCTCATGAGCTATATGGTTCACGAGGATGGCATACACTTGGTCACTGTGACCTTTAACGTGATTTGGGAAATCAATCATACAAATATCTATGCCCATGTTCCTGTCTACTCATGAATAACAACAATACACAGGCCTGTACTATGATGGACAGTTGAATGTGGTGGGGCCCACACGGTAGATGTGACATGGACGCTATCAAACATGTTCGTTTCAGAATTTCAAACGGTGATGCCACTCCATGCTTTTAGAAATACAATACCACTTAATTTGTATTGATCTTGATGTCTTCTATAATCATTTTTATGTGTTTGGTCCTAATCTTGAAATCTAAGAAGATGGCTCTTTTTAATGTTACCTAAGTTATTAATATATATATCAGAATGAGATCATCATAGTCATCAAAGTAAATTTGCCCAATCAACCAAGAAACTTCTCCAATTTATATCCTTGAATTGCAACTCCATGTTATATTACATCACATGGATTTCGACTTCTTGTCCTTTCTATTTAACTTTCACCCAAGACAACAAAAGAAGGTCTTACCTTTACCTTCCTCATAATACAGTGTCAATTTAGTTGAAGTGGTCTTCACAATAACAAACCCATTTCATCAGTTGTTTCATTTTGTTGAACCTATTGGCATTCTCTAACTCAAGGCCTCCATCTTGATTTATACTTATTAAAAGAAGATTTATTAATACAGTGTCAATTTAGTTGAAGTGGTCTTCACAATAACAAACCATTTCATCAGGTTGTTTCATTTTGTTGAACCTATTGGCATTCTCTAACTCAAGGCCTCCATCTTGATTTATACTTATTAAAAGAAGATTTATCACAATGGGATATTAAGTTATTTCCAATTTTAATTAACTCTATTCATGGAAAACTCGCACTTTATTCATTTGTTTGGTAGTTCTTGATCTACTTAGTTTAAAGGCATCTTGTTAAGTATCTACAAATTATTGAGGAGTGGGTTCCAGCCCAGAGGGAGCATTAAAAAGTATTTATTCTACCGTACTAATGCATAGGTTTTAGTAGAATTGATTAGCTAATAAAATTTAATGTAACATTAGAGTCAATTGACCGCGAGTTCGAATATTGAGAAGAGCAACTCGATTTTTTTTTTTAAAAGTGATTTTTTCTAAAAGTGTGTCTGCTAGGTTCCACTTTAGGGGAGTATTAAAAAGTATTTTATACCGCCTTTAATAATTAGCTAAGGAAACTGAACACAAATAACATACTGAAGGATATTAACCTTGCATATTGGCTAAAACTATTATATGCACCAAGTAATAAATTGCCTTAGGTGCATTAATGTTTAATTACCCAAGCTTTTATTTACATCTAGAACTAATCGCAAACCAAACCCCCCCACATCTAGAACTAATCGCAAACCCAAACCCCACCCCACCCCCCAAAAAAAAAAAAAAAAAAAAAAACCCAATTAATGTTTTATAATTCAAGGTTTTCCACGGGAGGATTCTGAGTTGATTGCGTTCTACCAAAAAAGAAAGAAGGCCCTTTCAAGATGCTAATGAGTGGGGTTGGTGATATTGCCATAAAGCACTGCAATCGAATAATTCCTAAACTGAGTAATTAAAGTTAGAGAAAGTAACTTCCAATTTCATTCCTTTGCGCCAATTGTGTCATTTCTAGTGGGTTATCCCATCAATCTAACACTTTTTAAACTTTTTTTTCATAGTAATCGGTGTTGCAAAGTGATGAAACTCATGTTATTAAATATGATATCCAAACATATCAAGGTAGAAAATGTATCATAACATATCATATGATACATGATCCTTTACTTCTTATGTGTAAAAATCACGTCATATTATTATGTGGCATGTCCCTGCCTAATCCACTTGTATCTTAGAGGCATTAGTCATGAAAGTTGAGATTTTTTTTTCCTTTTCTTTTTACGAAGTTTTGTACTAGAGGTAATCATAGAGTTTTTTGTTTACAATTTTGTGCATTAGAAGTGTCATATCAACTGTGAGTAGCACTTTGATAAAGAAATTTTGTTTTAAAGTGGGATTGATTTGGATCCACATAATGTGTTGAATGCGTCCCACAAGCAAAGAGCGATGATAATGCATTTTCACATGCAAGTACTGATTTAGACAAAGAAAAGGTAGGCGATAAGAAGTGTTTCTTGTCAAAACTCCTTGTAATATACTAATGCAAATCCTAAAATGAGCACCACCCATTGGCACCACTTTTACCAACATGTGAGACCCATGTGATCAAATCAAACTCCCTCACACTTGCTACGGCCCACGAATTGAAATCTGTTACTCATCTAAATGGTACTCACAAATGAATTAAAATCCCAAAAGAATGATGCCTGCCAAAATCTTTGAACATGGGAATCATATATCATCAAATTTACATCTTTCCATCCCAATCTCGCCTATAATTCGCATTGTCTCACGCATGCCCGATAAGGGGGTGTCCACATATAATGGCCATGAAAGTTGCTCAAGATAAACACTACTAGAGAAGTCACTTTTAGCGACCGCCAAAAGCCGTCGCTAAAAGTCTATTGGCGGTCGCTAAAAGTCTGTAGCGACCGCTCTGCGACCGCGAACAAGCCGTCGCGAAAACGTCGTCGCTAAAAGTATTAGCGACCGCCAAGTGGCGGTCGCGACCGTATTAGCGACCGCCGTGTGGCGGTCGCTAAAAGTCTATTTTATTTTTTTGTGCTTGTGTTTAATAGTATTAGCGACCGCCAATGGCGGTCGCTAATAGTCATATTGGCGGCCGCAACTGTGAATTTAATTCTTTTTTTTAAATTTTAATTTTTTGTAAAATACTTTTAGCGACCGCCAGTGGCGGTCGCTAATAGTATATTGGCGGCCGCAACTGCTAGTTTATATTTTTTTTTAATTGCAATATTTTTTAAAATACTTTTAGCGACGGCCAATGGCCGTCGCTAATAGTCATATTGGCGGCCGCTAATAGTCTGTGCATTTTTTTTCCAATTTTTTTTTTCAGATTTCTCAATTTTATTCCTGTACCTGTACCTGTATAGACCATATATGAATAAACCATATACAACTACTACCATCCATTACAAATACCAATAACAACTACTAAATCCATTACAACAACTAATAACAAAAACAAATTCTTATATTAATAATATTCAAAATATTACAAAAGTTTCAACAAATTATATACATCCATTACAAATCAAGCAATAAAAGTAAAAGAAAAAAGAAATCAAATTGTCCGTGCAGGTTGCCGTATGGATACGATGCTCTCAAACCTGAAGAAAAAAGAGAAACAAATATTAATAGTTAATTATAAAAATTGGCAATTTACAGCGAATATATAAAAGAAAAAATTCAAAATTTGAAATTTAAACCTACGAGGAATCCGGGAGTCGGAATCACGTTCCGTCAGTTCCTGCAAGTCATGAATGACTACGGGCACGTGCCCGTCCAGTTTCACGGGCAACGGAGCCCGTTTGCACGTTTTGGACCCCCGGAGGCCGATTTTCTAAGTTTTAAGTTAAAGTATCCATTTAAACCTACCTTTCAGCCCTACGAGGAATCCGGGAGTCGTAATCGCGTTCCGTCAGTTCCTGCAAGTCATGAATGACTACGGGCACGTGCCCGTCCAGTTTCACGGGCAACGGAGCCCGTTTGCTCGTTTTGGACCCCCGGAGGCCGATTTTCTAAGTTTTAAGTTAAAGTATCCATTTAAACCTACCTTTCAGCCCTACGAGGAATCCGGGAGTCGGAATCGCGTTCCGTCAGTTCCTGCAAGTCATGAATGACTACGGGCACGTGCCCGTCCAGTTTCACGGGCAACGGAGCCCGTTTGCTCGTTTTGGGCCCCCGGAGGCCGATTTTCTAAGTTTTAAGTTAAAGTATCCATTTAAACCTACCTTTCAGCCCTACGAGGAATCCGGGAGTCGGAATCGCGTTCCGTCAGTTCCTGCAAGTCATGAATGACTACGGGCACGTGCCCGTCCAGTTTCACGGGCAACGGAGCCCGTTTGCTCGTTTTGGACCCCCGGAGGCCGATTTTCTAAGTTTTAAGTTAAAGTATCCATTTAAACCTACCTTTCAGCCCTACGAGGAATCCGGGAGTCGGAATCGCGTTCCGTCAGTTCCTGCAAGTCATGAATGACTACGGGCACGTGCCCGTCCAGTTTCACGGGCAACGGTGCCCGTTTGCTCGTTTTGGACCCCCGGAGGCCGATTTTCTAAGTTTTAAGTTAAAGTATCCATTTAAACCTACCTTTCAGCCCTACGAGGAATCCGGGAGTCGGAATCGCGTTCCGTCAGTTCCTGCAAGTCATGAATGACTACGGGCACGTGCCCGTCCAGTTTCACGGGCAACGGAGCCCGTTTGCTCGTTTTGGACCCCGGAGGCCGATTTTCTAAGTTTTAAGTTAAAGTATCCATTTAAACCTACCTTTCAGCCCTACGAGGAATCCGGGAGTCGGAATCGCGTTCCGTCAGTTCCTGCAAGTCATGAATGACTACGGGCACGTGCCCGTCCAGTTTCACGGGCAACGGAGCCCGTTTGCTCGTTTTGGACCCCCGGAGGCCGATTTTCTAAGTTTTAAGTTAAAGTATCAAGTTAAACATACGTTTCAGCCTTACGAGCAATCCCAACCGTCGGATTCTCGTTCCGTCAGTTCCTGCAAGTCATGAATGACTACAGGCACGTGCCCGTCCACTTTCACGGGCAACGGAGCCCGTTTGCTCTTTTTGGGCGCCGAGAGCCCTATTTTCTATGTTTTAGTTAAAGTATCGAGTTAACCTACCTTTCAGCTTTACGAGCAAATCCAACTGTCGGATTCTCGTTCCGTCAGTTCCTGCAAGTCAGGAATGACTACGGGCACGTGCCCGTCCAGTTTCACGGGCAACGGTGCCCGTTTGCTCGTTTTGGACCCCCGGAGGCCGATTTTCTAAGTTTTAAGTTAAAGTATCGAGTTAAACCTACCTTTCAGCCCTACGAGGAATCCGGGAGTCGGAATCGCGTTCCGTCAGTTCCTGCAAGTCATGAATGACTACGGGCACGTGCCCGTCCAGTTTCACGGGCAACGGTGCCCGTTTGCTCGTTTTGGACCCCCGGAGGCCGATTTTCTAAGTTTTAAGTTAAAGTATCCATTTAAACCTACCTTTCAGCCCTACGAGGAATCCGGGAGTCGGAATCGCGTTCCGTCAGTTCCTGCAAGTCATGAATGACTACGGGCACGTGCCCGTCCAGTTTCACGGGCAACGGAGCCCGTTTGCTCGTTTTGGACCCCCGGAGGCCGATTTTCTAAGTTTTAAGTTAAAGTATCCATTTAAACCTACCTTTCAGCCCTACGAGGAATCCGGGAGTCGGAATCGCGTTCCGTCAGTTCCTGCAAGTCATGAATGACTACGGGCACGTGCCCGTCCAGTTTCACGGGCAACGGTGCCCGTCCCCCGGAGGCCGATTTTCTAAGTTTTAAGTTAAAGTATCCATTTAAACCTACCTTTCAGCCCTACGAGGAATCCGGGAGTCGGAATCGCGTTCCGTCAGTTCCTGCAAGTCATGAATGACTACGGGCACGTGCCCGTCCAGTTTCACGGGCAACGGAGCCCGTTTGCTCGTTTTGGACCCCCGGAGGCCGATTTTCTAAGTTTTAAGTTAAAGTATCAAGTTAAACATACGTTTCAGCCTTACGAGCAATCCAACCGTCGGATTCTCGTTCCGTCAGTTCCTGCAAGTCATGAATGACTACAGGCACGTGCCCGTCCACTTTCACGGGCAACGGAGCCCGTTTGCTCTTTTTGGGCGCCGAGAGCCCTATTTTCTATGTTTTAGTTAAAGTATCGAGTTAACCTACCTTTCAGCTTTACGAGCAATCCAACTGTCGGATTCTCGTTCCGTCAGTTCCTGCAAGTCAGGAATGACTACGGGCACGTGCCCGTCCAGTTTCACGGGCAACGGTGCCCGTTTGCTCGTTTTGGACCCCCGGAGGCCGATTTTCTAAGTTTTAAGTTAAAGTATCGTGTTAAACCTACCTTTCAGCCCTACGAGGAATCCGGGAGTCGGAATCGCGTTCCGTCAGTTCCTGCAAGTCATGAATGACTACGGGCACGTGCCCGTCCAGTTTCACGGGCAACGGTGCCCATTTGCTCGTTTTGGACCCCCGGAGGCCGATTTTCTAAGTTTTAAGTTAAAGTATCCATTTAAACCTACCTTTCAGCCCTACGAGGAATCCGGGAGTCGGAATCGCGTTCCGTCAGTTCCTGCAAGTCATGAATGACTACGGGCACGTGCCCGTCCAGTTTCACGGGCAACGGAGCCCGTTTGCTCGTTTTGGACCCCCGGAGGCCGATTTTCTAAGTTTTAAGTTAAAGTATCAAGTTAAACATACGTTTCAGCCCTACGAGGAATCCGTCGGTTCCGTCGGATTCTACAGGCACGTGCGTTTTCCGTCAGTTCCTGCAAGTCATGAATGACTACGGAGCACCAACTGCCCGTCGTTCCCGTTTTCTAGTTTCACGGGGGAGTCAACGTTCCGTCAGCAAGTGAATGACCGGTTTTTCACGGGCAACGGTCCCGTTTGCTCGTTTTGGACCCCCGGAGGCCGATTTTCTAAGTTTTAAGTTAAAGTATCCATTTAAACCTACCTTTCAGCCCTACGAGGAATCCGGGAGTCGGAATCGCGTTCCGTCAGTTCCTACAAGTCAGGAATGACTACGGGCACGTGCCCGTCAACTTTCACGGGCAACGGAGCCCGTGAACTCGTTTTGGGCGCCCGGAGGCCGATTCTCTATGTTTTAAGTTATCGTATTGAGTTAAACATACGTTTCAGCTTGAAGAGCAATCCGGGAGTCGCAATCTCATTCCTAGAAAAGTAAGTTTCTAACTTACGAAGTTTCAAAATCTATAAATTTCTAACACAACTTAACAAATTTCAATACATGTTGAAATCTTGAGTTAAAGTAAATTGTTATACCTCGTCACGATCAATCGAGCCTGCTGGATCATGACTGCCCTCTCCAACCGAGTGACGACGGGCCCGGTGGCCGGAACCAGCGTCAGGTGCCTGTAATTATTTATTATACAGTTAAAAAAATATAAATAATGACACATCAATGACCTAATTGACAATTTAAACGCACATATTATATTTTTTCTTACTAACCTGAGAGGTGGGTGGTGGGTCTGAAGCAAGCGGGCCACGACTCTGCGATAGACGAGCCTCCATCTCAGCCATCTCCGCTCTCCACTCGGCCCGCATCTCCTCTCTCATCTCGGCCCTCATCTCGGCCCGCATCTCTGCCCTCAACTCCTCTCTGATCGATGCCCTCATGGACTGCAGCAACTGCTCGTAGTCATCATCTGCACGGAGGCGCGAGCCCTGGGAGGAGCTAGCACCGGATGACTCCGATCGCATGATGTGCGAGCGTGGAATGCCCGTCCCGTACGTGAGCGTGTATCCATGCCCGTCCCGGCCAACGACGGAGTGGAATATCTCATCCCTCCGTGATGGCAAACTACGCTCCTCCTCGGGTAGCTCCTCCAGGCGTGACTGATACTGAGCCTGCGCAGTTGATTCATTTAATATATTATCATACATAACAAGACATAGTAATAGAAAGATAATTTAAACGATTCAATATAAAAACTTACAATGATAGCTGCAACCTCCGGGTGGCGAGGATCTCGAGAACGCATCCATACAGACATCCTGTCAACCAAAACACCCTCGGAACGCAACTGTTTGGTGGAGAGTTATATTATTATTATACTATCATACAAAATGACAAACATATAAATTACATGTACAATATAACGTTTTACCTCGTGGCGGACCTGGGTGATGTGTCGAGTCCCCAATCTGTGTGCGGGACCCTGCATTGCGCGGTTCTGCGCATTCATAGCAGCCACTCTCTGTTTTCAATTGGATCAGCTTATTTCTGTTAGTTACGTTACTCACTAGTAAATTCTTAAAATTAAAATAAAAAATGACAAGTTTCTCACCTGGACCTCCTCGCTCGTCCAGTACCGGACGAGCTGAGTCCACTGATCCGGGAGTACGCCCCTCGGAACTCGGTCAAGTATGTCGGGCGCATCCTGATGTGGCTTCCAATGGAGCATCTTAACTTTATTTTTATGGTCTTTCCACATCTTCCGGCACTTTGACATGCAAACTGGCCGGAAGAGCTCAGGACACGCCCTCAGGTTGTCCTGAAAATGAAAGAAATATTTTTTCATTAAGTTATAGTTTAAATTGACACATCATTTTTAGAGAAATGTTAAATTATTACCTTAACCTGCTGCCAGGTACGGTCTAGTGTCTCCACCGGGAATGCGTCCCAATCAAGTGTAGTCAGAGGGAATGCATATGGATCCCGGACCATATGTCCCAACTGACTGATGAGCTCGCGAGCATGCGGACCCACCGGATGGTACGTATCATCAAACTCGACGTCAATAGGATGACCGGAATTCCACGTCCGGATCCCTCGAGCAGGGCCTCTCCCCCTGCTGGAAGATGCGCCCGTGCTCGTAGCACCTGTTCAAATAAAGACAATTTAACTAAATTGAATTAAAATAATTTTCTAGAACTAAAACGTTTAATTAAATAAACTTATACCAGTCTGTGCAGACGTCGACGCAGGTCGAGACGGTGGAGATGAAAAAGCCGACGCCGAAGCATCAACTGGGGTGGAAGGACTCGCCTGAGACGTCGATGGCCTACTCTGTGGAGCCATCGAACTAGACTGGGCGGCATCCGATGTCGGTCTAGGCCCCCCAGATGGCGTGCTAGCCTCGGCCTGGCGCAGGAGCTCGTCCATCGTCAGCGGACGATCTCTCCTCTTTCGTCCCGACATATCTGTTCAAATGTTTGTAAAATAAGTTTCATTAAACGAGATAATTGAAAGTAACATTTTAAAATGATTGACAATGAAATTTAACATTGGTGAATTAGTTCCCAACCGTTCACTGGTCGTGTAAGTCAACTGTATCTCCTTCAATGGTTTCTCGAACCCAATTAACATCTTCATCACGTTGAACAACTGCAGTCTGGTCAAGAACTTGTTGGGCGAATGCATCAATATCTGGCTCATCACATTCAATCTGATACACTCCCCTCCTTGACATTTTAACTGCAACCTGCCAGTTAGGATCTTTCGGATCTCTGACATAGTAAACTTGCTCCGCCATTGAGGACAGTATGTAGGGTTCGGCATTTATTCGATCATCACGATGTAACAGATTGTTAAAATTTACCAATGTAAACTGGTAATTATCTGTTTTCACCCCTCGGATAGGATCCACCCAATCACACTTAAACAATAGAAACTTTAACCCGTGATTGTACACAACTTCAACAATATCCTTCAACCGGCCATAATAGTAACCAGCATCCACAGATGGACAACCGAGCCCACTATTTTGCGTCGCTCGTTTCTCATCTACATCCTTTAAGCGAAATCGAAAACCGTTGACGTCACAAGTAGTGTAACGTCGGGCCGTTATGAAGGGGCCATCAGCCAACTGTTTCATTTCATCGGTCAGACTAGGATCGTTGGTTCTTCGTAAGCTACATACCTACGCAATGCATGTAATCACTGAATATCACTACATAAAAGTAATATGACATGAACAAGTGAAACTACTCCTAATGATTGACTACGTACGTGATTCTTGAACCATTCGTGAAATGACCGGTAATGGGACTGAAGAATTTCACTCTCCGTAGCACGAGGCATGTCCCGTTTGAGCTCATCAATGTGTGTCCTGCGATGCATAATACGTGTTAACAACAAGTATGATAATTTAGAAAAAAAATTGACAAATTACTGTTATGAATGAGTGATAGCTTACTGAGTGAAAGCCACAACAGCTGGGGTGTTGAACAACACCCATCGATGAACTTGAATCCACTCAATATTGTTGAGATCAAACTGCGTGCCCTGCCCAACTGGACCGTCATTAATCCGCGAGGGCCTAGTCAACTTTGTCTCAATATTATCTTTAAGATATGCTGCGCAGAAATTGGTGCACTCATCCATCAAATACCCCTTAGCTATTGATGCCTCTGGACGGGCTCTATTACGAACATACCTCTTCAAAGTATTCATGTACCTCTCAATTGGATACATCCATCTGAATTGGACGGGGCCACCAAGCAGGGCTTCACTAGTTAAGTGTATTGTCAAGTGAACCATGACATCGAAAAATGCAGGTGGAAAAAGTTTTCTAGATGACACAACGTCACAGCAATCCTCCCTTGCAGACCATTCAGCTCATCAATTCGGTGAACTCTAGAACACAGTTGTCTGAAGAAGTTACTAAATTCAATCAACGGCGCTACAACATTCTTAGGCAAACAATTCCTTATGGAGATAGGCAGTAGCTGTTGAATGAGGATATGATTGTCATGACTCTTCAAACCCTGTAATGTTCTTTCTTTCATGTTCACGCGCTTAGCAATATTCGAACAGTACCCGTCAGGAACCTTGACACCCTTCAGGACAGAGAGAAAGACATCTTTCTCATCTTTACTCATCGCGTACTGCGCAGGAGGCATATATGCCTTGTTTGACTCTCTCGGCTGCAAGTGCAATGGTTTTCTCAAGCCCATTTCTTCCAAGTCACGACGTGCATTGACACCATCCTTCGACTTCCCCTGAACACCGAGAATGGTCCACAGTATATTATCACAGACGTTCTTCTCGATGTGCATAACATCTAAGTTGTGCCTGAGTAAGTTATGCTTCCAGTATGGTAAATCGTAGAAAATACTTTTTTTCTTCCAATTATGACTTCGTCTTCTATTTGCACCAGGAATAGAAGGCAGCGGGAGGGCCAGTAAATCTTGAAAATCATACACAGTTCGTATTTGCTCCTGCTCGAGCTGTGACAACAATTCAACTCCCGTCATAGTTCGAGGTGCTGGACCATATTCTCGAGTGCCATCAAATGACACTTTGTCCCTCCTGAACCTATGCAATGGAGGTAGAAAACGTCTATGACCCGTGTATACCCATTTTCTGCCGTGCTTCAACCAAGTTGACTTCTTCGCCTGATTGCAGCAAGGACATGCAAACTCTCCCTTTGTGCTCCAACCCGACAAGTTAGCGTACGCAGGGAAGTCGTTGATTGTCCACAATAATGCGGCGCGCAGTTTAAACATTTCATTGCCTTCGGCATCAAATGTCATCAGACCATCAGCCCATAATTCCTTCAATTCATCAATCAAAGGTTGCATATATACATCAATCTTGTCCCCTGGTCCTCTTGGTCCATCAATAAGTGTGGATAGGATCAGAAAAGGCTGCTTCATACACATCCATGGCGGGAGATTATAAGGTACCAAAACGACTGGCCACGTGCTGTGATTTGCCCCTGTCATGGATCTGAATGGACTAAAACCATCTGCAGCCAAACCAAGCCGCACATTGCGACAATCCAAGGCAAAGTCTGGATTCCTTCGATCGAAGTCTTTCCACGCTGGGGAATCTGCTGGATGGGTTAACTTACCATCGTCCCTGCTATTCTCGGCATGCCATCTCATCAGTTTAGAAATATTTGATGACATAAAAAGCCTCTTCAACCTTGGCTTCAGTGGGAAATATCTCACGTGCTTTGCTGCCACAAGTTTGCCACGATTTATAACACTTGTAGAACTATCCTGACGATTGTGACCAACCCCGTCTTCCTTCCATCTCGAAGTCTGACACACGATGCACTTATCAAGCTGGGCATTCTCATTCCTAAACAACATGCAATTGTTCGGACATGCATCCAAAGTCTCATATGTGAAGCCTAAATTTTCAGTTAACTTGCGAGCCTGATAGTAGGACTCAACAAGTTTCGCGCCGGATGGGAGCACTCGATGCAACAACTGGAGGAGCATATCGAAGGACGTGTCAGACCACTGATTCAATGCCTTCAAATGTAACAGCTCCACGATAAAGGACAATTTACTGAAGTCCTTGCATCCAGGATACAATTCTGTCTGTGCATCGTCTAGAATTTCAAAATATCTCAGGGCTTCTTCATCGGCACCGGAGCGAGGATTACTCCCACCCGCCCCCTCAGTCTCACAGCTTCTGTATTCAGGTGCCAACCCGCACGCGATATCATTTAGCATCCCGATCATCGGATCCGTCTCTGACATATCATCAACCTCAATTTCATCTCTTTCCTCTATGCGACAGGAAACATACTCTTCTCCATGTCTTATCCAATTCTTGTACTGCTTCAAGAATCCATTCACAATCAGATGCTCTCGGACAGACTCTCTTCTGTAATAATACCGATTCGCACATTTTCTACATGGACAACTTATGAACTCATTGTCAAACCCATTGGTAAATTCCATGAACTGGTTAATCCCTTCCATGTATTCCCTAGACATCCTATTCGGTAAATCAATCCAACTCTTGTCCATCTCGATAACTGTTTATGTGGAAATCTAAAATGAGCAAGTACAATTAACCCAAGGTACCATGCATCATGCAAGCCACCTATCCATAAACTGCAAACTACTTACTACAGGGTGGTTGGTCCTATCCCATTCGAGAATGCACGATCCAACTTGCACTCAACAACTCGAATGCTTCGTCCCCTAGTCAGACAAAATTTCGGCAGCATGTCCGCGTGGTTCTCCAAGTACACGACACAGATACAACATCAGTCGTACCCATGTATGTACCCAGAGAACAATGGGACATCAACCGAAACTCTATCTAACATCGGACTTGCATGAGCTATTGACTATAAGATGGATAATTGCATTCCCAAACTGTCCAAACTGGACAATTCAAGAATCGCATACGACAAAGTTCGAATGTACATCACAAGAGCAACGAATCTAGTCAAAGACCATGTCCGTCGCGTCAAGGATTACTGAACTAATGTCGTACACAATTCTCGAACGGGTCTAAGTTTCACTAATGCATGCAAATGAATAAAACAATAAGTGAAGAACACAATATATAACACAACAATAATGTTCAAAATATCAATTATAACAAATATATATCAACATTCATAATTGTTTGAATGGTATTGATACTTTGAATTTCTATACATTCCTTCTACTGAAAGGCCAAAATGCAAAAGTTAAAGGTAAAGAATTACAAGGATCGTTAAATAATCTCCTCTTTGACTAAAAAGCAATATTTAACCATTACCTTAGTAAACTATAATTAAAAAAAAACATGATAGTACCATTAAAATTTTATCTTACATCCATGACTATTCTCTTCTTTAATACTCCTTTCGTAAAGCTCCTTTATGGTTTAAACCTAATAGTTTAGGTGTTCAACACAAAGTAGACATATATGCCTTTACGCATGCAATGAATTGTATCATGGCCAAGTTACATCATGAATCAAAGAGGGGATAAGAATCCATTATTTGGATACTGCCTAGAGGTGTGGCAATACCTTATCCTAGCTACATTCTAAACTCAACCCAAGTTGGCATTTTCAACCCAAACCGGTGTGGTTTGGGTTTGGGTTGGATCCACCATGCTCCTTAATTCTCGGAACTGTTGACCCAGCGAACCCGATTTGTCGCACTTCATCCTGAGGAACCGACCAGACAATGTTTTCAGGGTTCTAGATCACACTCCAAACCTAATTAACAAACATATAAGTTTGGGTTAGGCCCATGCACACTACCTTGAGAGGTTAACCCCACACCCTTTGACATGAAGTCCCTACTTAATACATTGGTGGTGTTGCAGAGATTAAAAAAAGAAGCTAGTCCAGAGTGTCAAATATTCTTGTCTAGACAACCATATCCCAATGTAAGTCTGTTACTACTAATTTAAATGTGTGGCAGGTCATACTAATAGGCATGTAGGCCCACGTTTCCATTTACATGTCAACCACACTTTGGTAGACAGATTCATCTATTGGGCTGGTCAAACCTTGGAATCTGGACTGTAGCCTTGGTGGTTTCTCATTTTCAACCTTATGATTGATGATCCCAGTTTTCATCTAATATCAAGAAATGGTATAGTAAATCAACAATATGAAAAAAAAAAAAAAAAAAGTAATTTGCTTGATTTCCCTTGGAGAATCATTCAATGGAGGAAAGGAAGATGAGGCTCTTCTGGGAGTTTTGGCAAATGACAACTTCATTCCTTTTATTACTTTGTCGTTGGCTTCAAAACTAAGTACAAAATTGTTAACATGGACAATATGGCTTAATAATCACAAAAAGGAAAACCCAACTAAATCATAACTAACATGAAAAGGACGTTTAGGAAAACAAATGTCATGGTCTCATGGGGTTATAGACTTGTAAATGATCCTGGCCTAGGTGAATTTATCCAGACTGGAATGGTTAGGCCTGCACATGAATTTGGTTCTATATTTGGCTGCATCATTATCTAAACTTATTGCCAAATAAAACCTCACAAAAGTAAAATGAATTTCTTGAGGGCCAATGGGTCCCCAATGATAAGGTGTGGAGAGAGAGAGAGAGAGAGAGATCCTTTTTTTTTTTTTAAGGATGTAGGACTACCCCCTGATCAATCCAACAACCTTCTCTTATATGAATTGACACAAGCCCAATTTTGTCTCTCATCTAATTGTTATTCATTATTTGTTTAAAATTATAATAAAATGATGCCTTATAATACCATTAAACTTCAAGGTCATGCATCAAGGGGTTAGGATCATCCAACGGAGTTGAAGTTATGCACACATTTAGTCTAACCTATAATGAAAAATAGATGAGAGGTTTTTTTTTTTTTTCCGACTGAGTTGGTCTAGTGGTCAAGCAAGACCACTTAAACCTATAACGCCAGAATTGGTCACCGTGTGGCATGGTGAGAGCAAGACATGAGTCTTGAGGGCAAATGCCGGATTTTTATGCGAGTTTTCGAAGGTAAATCAAAATTTTCATTATGAATTTAGAAGCAGATCGAGATTCATTGGATGCAACTGTCCCCACATGGATGCACTTGGGCCCGCCCTTATAATAATCATCTGGGCCATTTAAGTTGATCTGGATTCCATTCACTTGTTTGGGCTTGGTGTCTCTCTATAGGAATGCAGTCCAAATTTACAGGAGGTTAGCATAATTTAACTGTGAGGCCCACTTGTACAAAGTTACAAGTCCGAGCAATCTTTACAATTTACAGGTGAGCCAGTTCTAAATTCTAATACAATTAAGTTTCAACTTCCTTCTACCAATACCAAGTAAGAAGTATTTTAAGATAATACTTTATCATTCCTACCAAAAAAAAGAAAGGCATACAAAGTCATGGAAGGACATATCAAATTATCAACCACCCATACTAAGCATTTCATATTCACCCACTGCAAATCAAAATTATCAAAAGCAAAGATGTTCATGATGATCAAATTAGACGATATCTTCAAAAAAAAAAAAAAATTTCCACAAATTTTCATACCTTAGATGGCTGCAGAAATCGTGAGCAAATCGACAGAGCGAGAGTGCAGAGAGATGAATTGCAAACCTGAGGGAGAAAAAAAAATGAAAAATGAAAAGAATAGAGATGAGGAATCTCTGGGGCATACTTTTTTTTTCTTTTTTGCCCAAACTAAAAAAAAAATAAAAAATAGAGAAGTAGAGGAGAGAGCATACCGGAGAGAAGGGGGCGACGGCGGGAGAGGGAAAGAGAGCGAGAGAGAGAGAGAGAGAGAGAGTGTGCAGAACCAGAGAGCGAGAGAGAGAGAGAGAGGAGAGAGAGAGAGAGAGAGAGTGCAGATCCAGAGAGCGAGAGAGAGAGAGAACAGAGAGAAATCGAGAGAGCGGGAGAGAGAGAACAGAGAGAAATCGAGAGAGCGAGAGAGAGAGAAAGCAGAGAGATCGAGCGAGAGAGCGAGAGAGAGCGCGCGACAGAGAGAGAGCGCGAGAGTGAGAGAAGAGCAGAGAGAGCGAGAGTGAGAGAAGAGCAGAGGGAGCGAGAGCGTAGGGTGAGACAAGCAGAGAGAGCGAGAATGAGAGGAAATGACCGGAATTTTGGAGGCGGGAGAGGGCAAAAAAGAAGAGGGAAACGGAGACGGAGACGGAGACGGAGACGGAATCAGACGGAGAACCGGCGGCGGCACCGGCGGTGGCGTGGCAGGTGTCGCGGGAGAGCAGCGTTTGGCGCGGGAGGGGCTGGGATTGGGCGCGGGAGAAGGAAAAAAGGAGTGGGAAGGAGGAAAAAAACGGAGGGCTCAGGTGGTATTAGAGGAGAGCTTTAGCGACCGCCATAACGTTTTTAGCGACGGCCACTGGCGGTCGCTAAAGCCACTTTTTGCGACCGCCACTGGCGGTCGCCCGCTTTCTCATGCGCCAATGGTCTATTCTCTAGTAGTGACCCTCATTTAATATTTAAACATCCTAATATTTAGCATAAAAGATCTCCTCAAGCTCTTTCTAAATTTGAGTTTTTCAAATTCGAAACGGCGAGAAGCTCTTTTGCACTTCTAGATAGTTGCATTTAAGGATACTAACATATATCCACCTTCCAAGATTTAAGAATTGGGAACATTGATTTAACATTTAAACATCATAAAAGATTTCATCAAGCGCTTTCAAAATTTGAATAATCTAATCAAATCCCATCTCTTTTCAAATCTTATACAAGAAAAATCATTTTAAAGTTTAGAAACAGTCCACGATTTTAAGGATTGCTAAAAGATTTGCAAATCTTCAATGCCAACTAACCAGCCTTATAGCAACTATATGTCAGTTCACCTATAATGAGCATCCCATTGGTGATGTGCAACATGGTTTGGCAATGTTGACATGGTTCGATCACATTGGCATTCAATACAAGATTAGATATATTTAATGTTACACCTTTCATTTCATCACTAGTTAATTTTGATTATGTTATATCATTAACATTGACTAATGGAGTTGATCTTTCTTTATTTTTTTTAGATGAATCCTCTAAATCCAACATCAACATCAAGATTATGGTTGGTTGAATTAAAGACAAAAAGAACACGACGAAATAGTGGATACATAAAAACAAGAGAAGCAGCAGAAGAGCAACAACTTTACATATCACTTCTCTCTCAAGACATGATTATGGAGATACTTTCTAGACTACCCATCCATTCTCTCTTTCAGTGCACTCTCGTTTCTAAAGCGTGGCGTGATATCATAATCCACAACCCTATTTTCTTGTCCATGCAACACAATCGAGCCTTGGAGAATCAGAATGACACCCTTAGCCTCATGTTATGCCTAAGAAATCCGAAAGGTACTCATCTCTATTTGGTTGAAAGAGGAGGGGTGGGCCATTGCAAGTTTACCATGATAGATGCCCAACTCACCGGTTTAAAAGTCAACTTTCGCACCGGTTTAAATGGTCGTTTTGGGATTGTGGGATCATGCAACGGGCTGCTATGCATCACCTTCTTTGAAAATCATCGACAATTAGTGTATATATCTAATCCAATCACTGGAGAATGCTTGATGCTGCCTTCAAAAGAAAGAACATGGTTGTTAGGATTTGGATTCCACTCTGCAAGGAAAGAATACAAAGTGTTGAGAGCGGTGTGTGATAAGCCTGCAAATATTTCCTCATGGGAAGTTGAGATATACACATTAGGCACAAATGCTTGGAGACAGATAGATGACGTCCCACTGTCGTACATGACGTGTTTGTTTTGTCCAGCGAGTAAATTTTTTTCGGATATATTGGTAAATGGCTCTCTTCATTGGTGTGGAAACAGCCACATCGTCTCACTAGATATTGGAGATGAGAAGTTTGGGGTGGTGACAACCCCTGACTCTTTTAATGAGCATTCTCCAGATCATGTTATGAATTTGATGGTTTGGAAGGGGTGTCTTACCGTAGTAGAGAGGCCAGCTGCTGGGGATCGATCTATTCAGGCATGGGTGATGAAGGAATACAATGTCAAGGAGTCTTGGACGAAACAAGTGAATGTTAAATGGCCCACCTGGTTTGCACGCAGATGCAATTATTGGCCATTTGATGATGAAAGCTTCATTGATGACCTAAAGAGTATAAAACATCCCCGTTTTAGAGCAAATTCTTTATTAAAGGTTAAAAGCAAATTCAAAGTCATGCCACATGTGGGGAGCTTACTTTCTCTGAAAACTGTTGCAGGAAAGGAAAGAGTACAGAACATCAAGTTTCTTCCAGAAGTATCAGTGGAGGGAGATGCTAGAAATATATAAAATTTCAACCAAAGGTTTTTTTTTTTTGGTGGTCTCGCTGCCTTGTTTGGGTTGGCATTTTTGTAAGCCTCCCATTCTGGTTTTCCTTCTGTTCTGGAGTCTTTCAGCTCTTTCGCTCTTCTTTCTAATTCAAATTTACCTTCAAGCAAAAAAAAAAAATCTACTTATCTATATATTGGCAGCTCCCATCATACATGTAACTCTATGAGTGATTCCAATGTTTAAAGAGTCCCACAAGAGAAGTAATGTATGCCCTTGGAGAGCTTCAGCTTGCCATGGCCCAAGCCTTATTTTGAGGGCAATCCGGGACCGACTTCACTAGTGGATTTGTAAGGATGAATTTTCATTTAAAAAACCCCTCAATGGTTGCATACTGTGGCCGAGCATGGGAGAGGAAGCATCTTTGGGCACAGCCTGGACATGGAAGTGTACTCTAGGAAAGCATAAAAGTAGGAGCACACTTGGGCAAGACACCATTGGGATAATGGAGCATCCCAGGGATAATACCTGGATGATAGTTTAGGCTACTTTATTATTAAGATAGTTTACCATTCCTCTCCAATCATAGAAAAAAGAAAATAAATAATGAAAGAATATTTGCAAGAAATTAAAAATATGATCAAAATTAAAACTATGCTAGAAGATTGGGCTGAAGACCGTTGGGTTGAAATTCAATGAGCTAAAGCCCACAATATCATGTGGATAGTGGGCCTACGCATTTAAAGCCGTGCGGCCAGAACCCGTAAGAACTCCACTTCGCACTGCAGTTCTCAAAGCCGAGGCTTAATCCTTTAATTTGTGGAGATAGGTGAAAAATTAAGGACAAAATTTTAGACGGAGAGCATATATTTGAAACTTAGAACCAAAGAAGAACCATGGGAAAAATATATCTCATGTGACTTCCAATTCATCCATTCCTGGCACACGAATCAGTTGGTAGAAAGGGTTAGGAACTGATAATTGATGTGTCAGAGATGTATAACCCCCCATTGTTTCTTTTCTTCTCTTAAAGAAGTATAATACAAATCAAAGAAAAAAAAAGGGAAAAGGACTACCTTGGAAGGTATGTGCCTGCACAATTAATCTAATCTAGAATGTTTATATGAATGGCATCAGTCACTAAAATCACATCAGTCAATGTGCTGATCATAATGTTGTGATATATGAACAGCTTTTTCATGTTCATACGTGAATCATTAATTGAGATCCGAAAAATTAGAAATAACCAAGGAATGTTAATAGATGTCTTCAGGGCACAAAAAAAAAAAAAAAAAAAAAAAAAAAAAAATTAACCCAAAGCATGCTGAGATTAAAATGGAAACTCCTTTGATGTGAAGGCAAAGACTATAGAACAAGCTATGAAAAACTTCTAATGTAAACTGATGGGGGTACTTGGAATTTTTCTCTTTTCCTTATGAGAGCAGTGACTAAAATCATTGAGAGACACGGTTCTTTAAGATCTTTCAAATTGGAAGATACATATAGATTTATATTTCACTTTAGAAAGAACTAATCTAGTCGGTTTCCTTTGTGATATATATATATATATATATATGGGGAACATTCATGTGCATCTATTCCTCACCATAGGGTGAGGGGCACTTCTATAAATAGGGATTTTCAAGTACAACAAGTACATAGGGTGAAGTACACTTCCTTGTCTTCATGTGCAAAAAGGAAAAGTGTCCCTCACCCTATAGTGAGGAATAGATGCATAGGAATATTCCCCTATATAAATATATATATATATATATATATATATATATATCCGCAATCTTGCTTTAGTAAAAGTTCTCCTCAACTTCCCTTCATGCCATTGTCAAGTCCTCAACTCCTCCTTTGGTACCAACATCTTTCCCCATAAAGAAAAGAAGGTAAGTCTCCTCATATTTTGTTTTCTTTATATTCTTCAATTAATTCTGTTTAATCTTCTGGATTGGTGGTTAGTGTTTCGGATTATAGATTTAGGATTTGTTTATACTGATTTACATTGTTTAGTATGACAATTATTTGGGCTAAAAGAAGAATTCTGATTGTTTAATATTATATAGGTTAGAGTAAGAATTAAGATTGTTTTACTGTTATGATTTCATTTTAACCCAGATAATTATGTCTGATTATATGTTTAATTATCTGGGTTAAAATAATATTTAGGGCTTTTTAAAACTGATTTGCATTGTTTAGTATGACAATTACATGGGTTAAAAGAAGAATTTGAGTTTCTTTTATGTTATTTGTTTTCATTGTCACCCATTTAGGGATTAGGGAGTTTCCGATTTAGATAATGGATGATTAGGGATTAGGGATTAGGGATTAGGGATTAGAGAAGGGATTTATATAATAATGGGGGTTATGATTTTGGAATTTAAATAATGAGGCATAGGGATTTCAGATTAAGGGCATGAGATTAGGGTTCTCATGGGAATTTAGGTATTAATGAAGGGGGATTTAGTTGGATGAGGGTTAGGGATTCGGAATTAAATATTGAGGAAAAGTAAATGGGGCTAGTGTTTCGGATTTCTTGGATAGGAATTAGAATTTAGGGATTAGGGTTTCGGTGGGTTTTGTGATTAGGGCTTTAGGAAATGGTAGGTAGGATCTTAGAGTTTCGAGAGAGATAGAGGTATTTGTGTTATGTGTTTCTTCATCTTCCTTTTATTTCTCTCCTTTCCCCCTCTTTCTTTTCCTTTAGCCTTTTTATTTCCCTCTCCTTTTTACTGTTTCAGTTATTAAAAAAATCTTAATATACGAACAAATTATTTTATACATTGCAAAGCTACATGAGTAGAAATCATAAATTATAACTATGTACAATATTTTTAATGCATTGCAATCTCTCATTTAATATTTTTTTTCAATTTATCATATTTATACTATACGCACAAGATATATAACAATCTGCCAAAAAAAAAAAAAATGCACACCTCGATGTGGGGCCCGCTTGGGGATGAGACCAATGTAACCCCTTCATCTGTGGGTAACCCCTTCATCAACTACTAACAAGTTTCACCCCTTTAAAACTAAATTAACTATCCAACAATACATGCCACTCAGATGGGTGTGAAAAAAAATGAAATCATTGTAATTCAGCGGTGTCCTATGTGTAGTACATTTGGATGGGCCATCAGGTGGGCCTCACTATGTGTTGTGCATGTGTGCACTGCACACGATGTGCATTTAAACTACCTTGATGTGCAGCCCATCTGGGACCCCACTTGGGGATAGGATCGGTGGGAATCTCTTCACCTGCATTGGGCCTACTTGCGCATAAAATATGGCCCCCATCTAAACATCCTAACACTTCAACAATGTCCAACAAATTTCAGCCCTTAGAAAATTGACATGTCAATCCAATAGCCCAAACCATTAAGATGGATATGAAAATAGGATCAATGTAATCAAGGGTGTCCCGTCTGTGGTCCATTAAATGGACCATCAAGTGGGCCCCACTATGAGGTGTAACTGATGTATATAAAAAAAAGGGTGTGTACCGGATAAAGTACAGTAGAACATATCATATTTATATAACATATAAAATTCTAAACACTGCATTACAGTTTGGAGAATTCTCAATTTTTCATATGAAATCAACAAAAACTTATTAAATGACTCCATATGTGCAAAGAACTGCAATATAATTTCTTTTTTTTTTTTTTTGCATTATAATTTTAGTGTTACTGGTCTTACATTTCTACATATAATGAAATTTACTATAAATATTAAACCTAAGGATCACCCACAATTCGATACTCTTATCATTTTGCACATTTAACTTCCCTTTGTACATGTCAAGGATTCCCCAATGATTTGAATATAAAGAAACTAGACCAAATTTCACTCCAATTTAAAGTGATGCCGATGCTCGTATAATAGATGATGTGTCAATATAACAAATACTGTATCTTCACACATCATCCATCAGATGTTTCATATCACTTTGATAGAGTGAGTTAAGGTGCAGAAAAGGTGAGCTATCACACTAGCAGTCAACCAGGCTTATGAGTTATGACAACTATATATCAATTCACCCATATATTGAGGATCCCATTGGCAATGTCCAACATAGTTTGATCATTTTGATAATCAATACAAGATTAGATATATTTTATTTTAATGTACAATTTTCATTTCATTCACTAGTTTTGATTATGTTTATTATTAACATTTGACTCATGGTGTTGATTTTTTTTTATTTTTTAGATGAATCCTCCAAATCCAAAATCACTATCAAAATTATGCATGGTTGGATTAACAAGAAAAAGAACACCACAAAGGAGTCGATGCAGAAAAAAGAGAAGAGAAGCAGCAGAAGAACAACAACAGTGCATACCACTGCTTCCCCAGGATATTATTATGGAAATACTTTCTAGACTACCCATCCATTCTCTCTTTCAGTGCACTCTCGTTTCCGAGGCATGGTTGTTGGAAAAATAGCCTAGAGAACCACTATTTTTGTAAACTTTGAGCCAAAGTCTAAGTGGGACCCACTTATCTTTTTAGGTGGGAATACATGGGTATGTAATCTACTCCATGAGTAGATTAGAGACATGTATTTGGTTGCTCTAATCCATTAAGGAGTGAATGAGAGATTGCCTCCTAAACACCACTACTTGAACATATTAAACATGGAAACAAAAGGAAGTGGTAAACTTGCTTCCCACATTGCTTGGGAGCAAAACATTCCTTGGGTATAAATACACTTACCTTGGAGTATAAGGTGAGCCCCAAGGGACATCCCACTTTTGTGAATGAGGGAGGACTTAGACCAAGGTGGGCTCACCACCACACACGCGCCGCCCCGCCCCGAGCCGGGCTTGGGCTTGGGCTTCACGCGCAAGTTGGGCCTGGCTCGGCCCGGCCCACTACCCATTTTTTTGGAGAAATTTCTTTTTTCAAATGGGATGTGTCTTTTAGAGGTGTGTCCTTTCGCAGTTGAAAGGGTGTCCCAAGAGGTGTATCCAAAGAAGAGGTGCATCTGTTCACCTGAACAGTCACTGTTCTGAACAGATGCAACCCCCCATGAAAGGACTTGATGCAGGCTATAAATATGCATCTTGTCCATACGTTTTTGCTCATCAAATCCACTGCTGTTGCATTGCATTTCTAGTCATCTGAGTCCAGAGAGAGAGTCATATTGCACTGTTGGTTCGCCAGTCACACAGTTTGTAGTGCTGCAACTGTTGTGAGACTGATCATTGTATCCTGAGAGACAGACGCTGCTGAAGCTCGTTAGCACCTTAGCGAGGGCGAATTTTGTCTTAAGGACATAGTGTTTTAACACTAGCTTTGATCAACGTTGTTCTGTAATATCCTAACAGAGTACTGTTTTCTTGCCTTCAAACAGTAAGTGTATTTTAAATTTATTTTAGAATTCTGTTTTACTATTTTACTTCACTGTTATGAAGAACTGTTTCCTAATACTGAACTATTACTGTATGTACTCGGACTAACAATGGCAAGATATCATAATCCGCAACCCTATTTTCTCCTCCATGCAACACAATGGAGCCTTGGAGAACCAGAACGACACCCTTAGCCTCATGTTATGCCTACACAATCCTAGAGGGACTCATCTCTATTTGGTTGAAAGAGGAGGGGTAGGGAGTTGCAAGTTTACAATGATAGATGCCCAACTCACCGGTCTAGAAAGTCCTTTTTGCACAGGTTTAAATGGCCGTTTTGAGATTAGGGGATCATGCAACGGTCTGCTATTCATCACCTTCTCAAAAATCAACAAGTCATATGTACTCAATCCAATCACTAGAGAATGCTTGATGCTGCCAATAAAAGAAAGGTACAGCACTTGGATAGCAGGATTTGGGTTCCACTCTGCAAGGAATATATATAAAGTGTTAAAGAGTTGCGTATGATAGACCATGGTTTGATAATCCAACATCGGCGAAAGCTGATATACTTACACTAGGGACAAATGCTTGGAGACAGATAAAGGACTTCCCGCTCTCGTGCATGAAGTGTTTGTATATGCCATCACAAATTTTGTCGACTGTATTGGTAAATGGCTGCCTTCATTGGTGTAGAGACGGCTACATCGTCTCACTAGACATGGGAGATGAGAAGTTTGGAGTGGTGACGACCCCTGACTCTTATAATGAGAGCCCTCTAGGTGAAGTTAAGTATTATTTGATGGTTTGGAAGGGGTATCTTACTGTCGTCCAATGGTCATTTTGGGATCCCTCTACACATATATGGGTGATGAAGGAATACAATGTTAAGGAGTCTTGGACGAAACAAGTGAATGTCAAATGGCCCACTTGGTCTCGTACTGGACTTAATCATAATTATTGGCCATTTGATGATGAAAGTTTCATAGATGACAGAGAATTTATCGATCATCCCCGTTTCCAAGCACACTCTTTATTGAAGAGAAAAGGTAACTTTAAAGTCATGCAACATGTGGGGAGCTTCCTTTCCCTGAAAACTGTGGCAGGCAAGGAAAGAGTACAAGACATCAGTTTTCTTCCAGAACTATATAGTGGATAAATATCAAACAAAAAGGAGGAGGAGATGGACAAAATTTTTTTTTTTTTTTTTTTTTCTCTATCTTTTCTAAGTTTCAAGTTTCTTAATTTATTCTTTGCAAGTAGTCATTATATTTTAGGGCGCTCCTTATTTATTTCAAGGATCATGATTGTAGTACATAGCCTCTTAAAATTGTGAAGCTTCTTTGAGTCAACTTAACAGGAATAAATTTATATGTATTGAATGGCATTTTTACTTTTTATTGAAACTGTTGGAAAAATTAAAAAAAAAAAAAAAAAAAAAAACAGCTGATGGGTAGGCCTATAAAAAGGTTGATTCATGTAGCACCACATCATTGCCTCATCTATATTGGCAGCTCCATCACAACATACATGTGGTCCCAATACTTAGAGTCCCACACTAACTAAACTGTTAGATGATCCATTTTCCAGAAAACATAAAAGTCATCAACCAACAAAAGCCACACCTCCATCCTACTAGCTTATGAAATTGTATGGCTGATCTTCTTTCCAGGAGGACTAAGTTTATCTTTGATCAGCCAACTATGTTCGCTAATGCCATTTGGGCTTTAACTTCCTCAATCGATGCTTGCTTCCGCCATTAACTTAGATCAGCCAACTATTTTGTGGATGCTTTAGCTAAACAGACAGTTGAGAGGATGTCTCATTGGGAAAGTATTATTTTGTAGTCGTTGCTCCTTTCCTTTTGTGTCTCCTCTTTCATTTCCATTCTTTATTATGTCTCCCTTTTTGCTTTCCTTTTCTTTAATCGTTTTTTTATTAAATAAGTTTCAGATGCCGTTCAAAAAAAAATGTCCATCTTTTGATCTCCTGAGGAGTCAGTTTCTATAAAGCGCACGAGGACTAATGCAGGCCATAGGCCTAAAATAACAACCAAGAAGGTCCAAGAAGAGTAACAAGGCCCTGTTATACTCAATATCATATAGCTATCTTCAGAAGCGATTTCAATCAAAAAGATTATTAAACCCCTCCGTGATTAGAAGGTGTAATCTCTAATTTGGATCTTAGGTTGTTGCCTACAACTTTATATAGAGGTTGTAGTGCCCTCCAAAATAATGAAACAAATATCTTTTCTCTATTACTGTCTTCTGTCTTTTTTTGACTTTTCATACCTTGAGGTGGGGAAAAACCCTCTTTCGCCTTGTATGAACACTCCTTGAAATCACCATCGTAAGGATTCTATTGCATGAATTCAAGATGCAGTAAAGACTAGACAACAATTTACACCCCCATTAGTATTCTTCTCTCTTATAATCTTTTACTGCATCGAGTAAAAAATTTTTGATTTTGTAGTTTCTTTAGTGGTTATAGACAAGAATGCTTTTTACCTTTTCCTTTATTTTTTCTTCTCAAAGTTGTGATCTTATTCACTCACTATAATACAATTAATAGGGTTTCTCTCTTAAATTCGAACTCTCAAGAACACATATACATCCGTGATTTAAAATCAAGGTCACACTAGGCATGATGGTCAACCCCAAATGTCAATATAGGCCACAAAGATATATTGCAGTTAGTGGTTGTTGCTGTCCATTCATCCCAAAAATTTCAACAATTAAAGCTGTTGTGTTTAGTGTTTTTCTCATTGAAATGCAGGACGCCATTTCAACAATTTAAAGTCATTAGATCATGATTTATGGGCCCTACTGGTACAAACTTAATTGTCCATGATAGCATTTAACTCATTTTGATAGAGAGATCCTTCATCGCCATCTCTTATATAGAAAATCAAAATTCTTTCCATCAAGTAATATCAGTTCATTTTTTTTCTTTTTTTGCAAGAAAAACATGTCTCACAACAATGCAATAATTAATGAGCGACACAGAAAACCAAAACAAATTTCTTCTCTATGAAATCAGCTTGTGGTGCAATTGTTTTTTTCAAAAAGGTGAAGTGAAAGCACTTTGACAAAAAAAGAAAAAAGAAAAAAAGGTCTCACATTTCGTGCCGTTGTCTTTCCGTGAGGAAAAGCATAAAAATGAACTAGATTTTTTAACGACTCTTGGAAAAGCATTATGAAGAAGGGAGTTTGGAATGAATTTTTTGCAAGACCGCAAAGAAAAATGCTACTTGGACGGAATTTGGGACCGATCTTTGGACCGGTCCCAAAGTCCCAATCCAAATATCATCTGATATTTGGATTGGGACTTTGGGACCGGTCCACTGATCGGTCCCAAAAGTCCGTCCAAGTAGCAAGACTCGACCGCAAAACCAACTTTTCACAGCCCCCTAGAAACGTGCCCTTTTGTTAAGTTATGGCTAGGTGGGATCCATTGTGAATCTTTGATGTGAGAAGGAAGGTTGATAATGAATCTGTTGAGATCTGGTGATGGCGATTACATAGGTTCAATTTTCATCTTTTTTTTTTTGTTACATTATTTTTTCAATTTGGGGAAGAAGGGGAAAAGCTTAACTAGTAAGACATAGACAAAACATTTGCAAATAAAATAAGAACATGAATTTTGGATAGAAATTAATTTCAGTGTCCAGGGTCACTCCAGGCCGTTGCCATCCAAACAGGTACATGTCGCTGCCGAATCAGCGATGGAAATTGATTATCCACTATGTCATGAAACAAAGGTGTGGAGTGATGGTGGCCAAGAATTTTGCAGCCACCCCATTTTGAGTGTATAATGTAGCCCACCCAGCGAGCCAGGATGGTGCCCATAGGTGTCATATTGGGAGGAGTTCGGATCCTCTACCCTGTAAAAAGGGGTTTTCTATTGTAACCTTAAAATCAAAATTTTACACCATCCCAAGGGAAAGGAGGGGAGGAATTTTCAAGAATCTCACGGATAGAGAAGTTACTCTCACTATAATAAATAATAGCATAATAATCCGTGCTAAGCATTGGCATGACCCACCTAGCTAGTTAGTCCCCAGTCCATCTAACTACTTTTTGATATTTTCATGATAAATAATTACATATTAATATTGTGTGGTGTAGTAGATACGTTAGTTCAAATCTCACGACCAATACATTCTAAGCATTTTACCCGGGCTCAATTTAAAAAGTCAAAATTAAAAGGAATATTGTCAAAATTGAAGCCAAAATCATTGGCTTTAATATATTATAATTGCTACGGGAAAATTAACCCTTTTCCTGCTTTGGTAAATATTCACTCACCTACACATGAAATCCCAGACCAACAAAGCCACAAGTAGGGAATAATCTGTTGTTGTTTCTGTTGAGAGTAATGCCTCATCACTGTTGCATGATACAACCATGGCAAGAATGCTGGAGGAAACAAATGCAATTTGGTGGGAGCATGGTGGAAGGTAAAACTCCTTGCTTTAAGCTGCTAAGCAGAAGGACTATGTTTCATGGATACATTGGCTCTAGATGCTGCAAAAGTTAAGAGGGCTTTTGAAGTGCAATAATGACAGCAGGAAGGTCTTGAATTCTGATTCCTTTTAAAGCCCAATTGTCTGTCAACAGTGTAACACTTATTAACAATGGTAGAGATGGATCAAAGCAAACCCCAAACAAGTATTCTTGCTGTTGGGCGTCAGTTGAACGGACATCTTGACTTTGACTGATTAAATTCTACATTCTAGAATCTAGATTGGGGTTTTAGATTTCCTCTAGACAGGTTTATCTCAGTGATTTCTTGTCTTAGCTAAAAAGTTATTTTTCGTTGTGATTTGGATTGAATTCTTGTGCTCTTGAAACAAAATTAAAGGCATGTAATTTTCATGATATGTGGGATTCCATATATGTAGCATCATCAGACAGTGGCTCCATTACATGATTTTGCATGCTTTAAGGCCTTGCAAACAAATTCAATGACAAGTAGCACTTCATACTAATCTATGAAGTCCAAGAGGTGTTTTCTTAAAATTAAGAAAAGCAATTCTTTAACCTCAGTTGCAATTTTGCAACAACTACATCTCCTAATTAATATTAATTGCTCTCGAGACTCTTTGGATT